>PTFA01000161.1:351969-377176 GCA_003342895.1 Casuarius casuarius | reverse complement strand
GCCTCCTGGGGCGTCGCGCAGAGCCGCTGCGGGCCGTGGCGGCCGCCGGCGCCCGGCTGGCAGCAGCGGGTGGACGGCCGCTTCCACGCCTTCCTGCGGCACCGCCACTGCCGCTACTTCCCGCTGCTGCTGAACCACCCCGAGAAGTGCCAGGGCGGGCGCGTGGCGCTGCTCCTCGCCGTCAAGTCGGCGGCGCCGCACTTCGCGCGCCGGGCGGCGGTGCGGCGCACCTGGGGGCGCGAGCGGGAGGCCCCCCGCCGCGTGCGCACCCTCTTCCTGCTGGGGACGGCCGGGCCGGGCGAGCAGGCGCCGGCCGTGCAGCGGCTCCTCGAGGAGGAGGACCGCGCGCACGGCGACCTGCTGCAGTGGGACTTCCTGGACACCTTCCACAACCTCACCCTCAAGGAGGTGAACTTCCTGCGCTGGCTCCACGTCTACTGCCCCGCCGTGGACTTCGTCTTCAAGGGCGACGACGACGTCTTCGTGCACACGGCCAACGTCCTCGACTTCCTCGAGTCCCGCCGCGGCGCCCGCGACCTCTCCTCCCTCTTCGTCGGCGACATCATCAGCAGGGCCTTCCCCATCCGCTCCCCCCGGAGCAAGTACTACATCCCTCGGGAGCTGTACGACGGGCCCTACCCGCCCTACGCCGGCGGCGGCGGCTTCCTCATGGCTTCCCCTCTGGCCGAGCGGCTGTTCCTGGCCTCCGAGCGCATCCCGCTCTTCCCCATCGACGACGTGTTCCTGGGCATGTGCCTGCGGAGCCTGGGCGTGGAGCCCGAGCCCCACCTGGGCTTCAGGACGTTCGGGATCAGCCGGCGCAGGGGCAGCGCGATGAACAGGGACCCGTGTCTCTACAGGAGCCTGCTCATGGTGCACAGGCTGGAGCCGGACGCCCTGCTGGCCATGTGGGACCTGGTGCAGGACGACAGGATCGTCTGCGCCAAGACGCTCCATCTCGCCTGACCCCAGGGCCGAGGCCCGCGTGCCGCTCTCGCGCCCTTGGCCAAGCCACGGGGACACAGTCCCCCGCCTGGCCGAGCCCCGTGTCCTTCCTCCGCTACGGACGCCTCTTTTATCCGACACCATCACCAGAGCTGCAGCGGGACCCCGGTCTGCAGCGTGTCGCTCTGCCAGGTGCCGCGGCTCCGCTCGGGACTGCGCACGGGAGCAGTGGACGTGCCCTAGCCGGACTCTCCCGTCCCTTTCAGTTTGTCTCCAGCACTGGGCACAACTGGGCAGCTTCCCAAGGAGCTGGAGCTGGGCAGCAAAGCGGAGGAGATGGCCGAGCACCGGGACGGACTCGGAAAGCAGAGAGATCGCACTCTCCGGGAGGACCACAAGGAGAAAGAGCAGCGAAGGACAGCAGATAAGAAAAAACACCCTCTCCTCTCCCCCTTAAATCACCCGGTCTCTGCGCGCTGCAGAAAAATTGTGAGCTGGGTCATCCCCTGGTTGCTGTGTTATTTCTAAAGGGTGCTTGCTGCGTTGTTTCGAAGGGGCGGTGATGACGACTGCTTAAATTTCTTGCAAAGAGCTACTGACTGTGCAGCTGGTGTCCCGGGGCTGGGGGCTGCAGGTAGCACAGGCAGAACATCTTTCTCTCGGAGGATGCTGGGGCGCAGGCACGCGAGCCGCCTCCGCTAGCACAGCTCTGCTTCTGCTTTCCCGCTGCTGGGAGGCTACGGAGGGTGGAGGCTGCGCTGAGGGGCAGCGCTCTGCTCAGCCGCCGGGGCAGACCTCCTCCCTCCAGGGTGGAAGGAGTTGCTGACATCTCCCTCTCTTTCCCTGCTCCCCCCCGTTTCCCAGCTCTTCCCAAAGCAGGGGGTCTCGCTCGTGGATAGCCATCGCGAGCGCTCTCCGGAGCACCGGGCTTCCAGCACGCCTTACAGTTCCTCGGCCCGTCCGTCCCCAGCTAGCGCCAACCCCCCTTCTCCAGCGCAGCGGCGGGAGGCTCGGGGCTCTCGCACGGGTGTTTCGCTCCTGGCTCCCTTCTGCCTGCTGCAGCGCGGCACGGTCCGCCACCGTGCCTGCGCTGCGCCGGGAGCGCCGCGGGGCGAGGGCGGAGGTGCCCCCTCGCAGGCAGCCGTCCCGCCGCGCTTGTACCCCGAGGGCGGCTCTGCCCCGTCAGTCAAGGGGGAGAGCAGGGCAGGGCAGCGAGACCGCTAAAGTAAACTGAAAGCTATCGCCCAAAGAGCAGACGAGGCTCATCTGTGTGCTGAGGAAGGGCACCGGGCTTTGCAGAGCTGGAGCATGGCAAGAGCCACGTAACATCCCTGGAGAATCAAAGCTGCGGGAAGCAGAAGGCCCCGAGCCGGGTCGCAGCGCTGTGTAAATGGAGGGGGGGGAGCACAGGCCATTTGTCTGCATCTGAAGTTGCCCAAGATGCTGCAGCCGAGGTTTAGCGCAGCACTGGTGTAACTGCGGAGAGAGCTGTGCTCGGCTTAGCGTTACGCCTTCGGGCCAGGGAAGCTAAATTAGCTCTTCAAGCACTCCGCAGCACCTCTGAACGCACGTCCAAACAGGACGGCCCCGGACGCATCCCTCGGGAACGTGTGCGAAGAGTAAGCTGGCCGGCAGGAACAGCGGGTGCTGAAAGCCGAAGGCAACGGGCGTTTGTACTTTGAAAAACCTCCACGTTGAGCGATAAACACAGTACGAACCCCCGTAATTCCTGTGCTCCGGCCAGCTACCATATTCTGAGACCCACAGCTGACAGGGTCCAGCAAAATGAAAAGGCTCCTTCTGCAGGGTCATAGGGGAAAACAGGGGGGTTTTGTTCAGATGTGAGACATCCCCTCAGCCAGCCCGTGGTGTCCACGCTCCTGCCTGCGCGTTTGAAGAGCTGCCCTGCGGTCTGGGTGATCTCAGGAAATCAGCACAGACTCCGTTCTTTCCCTGAGCAGCCTCAGGCCAGATGATTGCTAATTCGCAGGACTGAGCAGAAGCAAAAACACCAACCCATTTGGACAGTCTGGGGCACGTTTTTGCCCAAGAGGGATGTGATTTTTTTTTTTTTTTTAAACTGGACCATTAGCCAGTAAAAGTTTGAACCTTGCAATAATCCCACAAGTATTAGACCACACAGTCTTACAGCCGCACACGAAATCCTGTACGACTGTGCACTGCAGGGGAGAGCGCTGCCTGCCAGAGACGCGCCACCTTTCCGCAACCGCTGCCTTTGAACAGTACTAAGCAGATTCTCTGCTTTTGGAATGCAAGCAGTAAAAAACTTCCATTTACTTAAACTGCAGTAAAACGGAGATGCAGTTTTAAGAAGTTATTTTAACAGCCAAATATCAACCCAAGAAGCACAAGCACCTTACATTCTGTTACCTTACAGGAGGTAAAATACCTCGATTAACAGGTCTGCCTTGTTACAATACATTCTGGCGTTTTCATATTACTTTTTCTAGTTACTGCCAGTAAGATGACTTTTGTTGCTTTACTTAATGCCATCTGTCAAAGATGGGAGCTGCTGATTGCTGAGCACTCTGTATACAGCCCACTGTTTGCCAGCAATTGCCAGCGCATTCCTGACTCAAGTGGTTTCAGTCCCCCTGCGCTACCTCCTGCCTCTCCGCAGCAGCCTCGGGACCTCCTCCGAAATCCTCCTCCAGGGTTTGCACAGCATCCCCGGGACAACATGTACTTTAAACACCAAAATAGAGCGAGAAGCTGCTAAGGAGTACCTTGTTTCCTGTACTTGTGCAATACAGACTTCCTAAGAAGCTACAGTGTCTTTGCCTCTGTCCTCTGCGGCCATGCTCTGGTCCCATAGTACTGTGACTTCTGTTGTAACAGCTCGTAAATGCAGAGATCCATCCAAACTTGCTAGACAGTATTTTATTAAATAACTGCAATAAAAATAATTTACATATTTAATATATGTGACTTTTTCTCTTGAAAGCTAGTGACAGAGTCTCTATGACTTAAATACCTTACTTGCTGGTCCAATACTTAAGAACTGCGTAATTCAAATAAATGACTTCTTGTGGCAGAGGAACTCCAAGCAGTTGCTTTAGATCAGACAAATTCCTGCAAGCAGGGACGCGGGCTGCTCTCGAACAGTCTCTGCAGTTTAGATGGGTGAAAACAAATTGGCTGATGTTCAGCATATAGTATGGAAAAACATATCAGATGGAAAAAACACTAGATGGGGGCCACAGTCTGTTCTTTCTTTAATAATGATGCAACATCATTGCTGATTTAAGTTTTCCAGTCCAACAGTTTGGAGAACTTCTTTCCGTTAGCGAGACCTGCCCCTGTAAATGATTTTTGCTCTGGAATATTTTGCTCTAGACTTCCATGGCACAGGAACACGCCTGTGATTTACACTCCAATATTTATTTTGTCACAGCAGAAAACACAGGCTGTTTATAAAAAGAAAGGAAGCAGTCTAGTTAAATCATCCTTTAAAAATTACATGAATGGTACTACTCTGCTTAATAAAGGCCCTTTCAGGTCTTAAAAAATTTCCACTTTCTCATTTCCAACACTTAACATTGAGTAGCTTGTATCTTTAAACCTTACTTTGGGAGTGCATTTTTTAAGTTACAGACACCTACCAATCTCACTGAATGTTACACACTCTAAAATACTTAATAATCAATTTCCTAAAAATGTTGCTAAAAAGCTATTCTTGATTTGAAAAAACAGAAAAATCTATTGAGCAACAAGACGACTAAATGTGGTATGCCCAGGCAGATGCATTTTTGTTTTAGCTTTATAATGCTCGTCTTGTACATATTTAATTTCCGTTCTTTAGTGGGGGTTGGTAAGGTATGTCAGTGGGGTGGTGAGAAGCGCAGGGAGGAGGCAGGAATCTGCTACAGGAGTGAAGTGAGAACTTCTTGCAGTGAAAAAGCTGCAGAGATTTATTGCATAGGTTCCCATCTAAGGCATAATTACTACCGTCTAAGGCAGGGAAAAAAAAAAAAGAAAGCAGTTACTGTGCTCTCTCTGGAGCTGCAACTTAATGGGCAGACCGGTAGTCTGAGCGCACATCCTCGACGAGAAGGGTGGCAGTGGCAGTAAAGCGTCATGACTTAAGAACAGGAGAAACAAGTGCTGCCCAAAGGATGCTTCAGAACCATAAAAAAAGAAAAAGCCTCAAAAAAACCCAAAACCAAAACCCCTGAGAAAGTCTCCAAAACATTGCCTCATACAACTCCCAACTTTTCTGCTGTTCAGAGCAGTCAGCACTAGGAAATATGACTCTAATTCAAATTAATAAGGTTTATTTTATCAGATTTAAAATCTTTTTTTAACCATATTTAAAAAGGCGGCCCCAAAATATTACAATATAATAAGCACACATCCTGCTATGTGCAGAATTTAACTGATTAGCTTTATTTTAATTATTCTTCGTTTGAGTTTAAAAGCCATGCTTCGAGAGCAATGGAGAGTCTTATCTACCAATTCAATGTATACACTGTATTGGCCAATCCAGAAAATATGTAGGTCCTTTGCAAACAGGTTTTTCATTCAACCTATACACAGAAAATCTCACAGTTTTACTTCCGAAAGGAAAATACACTCTGGGCAATAGCCCATGAGCCTGTAGTCCATTGCACATGCTTATCTCTGAGCAAAATCCATGGTTATTTTGCTTGCATAAGGAATCAGGTCCTAAAATAGGAACCTGTGTCACTTAAGTGGTAATAAACATATATATATGTGTATATATTTATATATTAAGGATAATTAAAGAAACAATTATATAAAAGACTTTTAAATTGCGAATACTCTGATCTACCTGTAAAATTCATAAGCTTGTACATAAGGCTACAAGCAAACTATAGAAATTGGATTATACAAAATCAGTGCTGTATATACAAGACATTACTGCAAATTCACTCTGTGGTGGCAAAAAACCCGATCCCCAAAACCCCTTATATTACCATGATTGCATATTCCTGTACCTCTAGATATAGAGCAATTAATTCTATCCGAGAAAGAAATTGCCTAAACTTCACAAGTAGAAATGTTAGGACTGTTGCTTTGGATATAAGGCTTCATACATTGTACCTTAATATAGTTTGTTCTCTTTGAAGCTAATAAAACACTCACATGCTGTAGGCTATGGATGTTTACTTCAATCACGATCTAACTAGAGAAAGTCAGAGGTGGATTTAGAAGTGAGCTGAGAAGTACACTAAAGCAGAAAAAAGGGTTTTTAATGTACTAATTCAAGCTTTCCAAGGCCCTACTCAGATTTTTCTTTTTTAAGGGGTTATCTTTTGGGGGAGTATTTCACAATTAACAGCGTGAGATTTTAAAGCACAGTTATAACTTTATGGTAACTCCATAGGTACATACTCTTACTAGGTACCAAAGGGGACTCTTGCAGTTTAGCTTAATCCTCTTGTCATGCGGACTAAAAAAAGGCACTTCATGCACAGTAGGAGAAGCAGCACAGAAAAGCTGTTTCAGGTTATTTCTCACATAAAGGCATGTCATATTGGCAACGTCCAGACAGCCTTTTAGCTTTCTTATTTGGTGCTAGTGTTTGGCATCGAGTAGTGCTTTGGGAGTTTCATACTAGCTTTAAAAGCCTAAACTTGAAATATATGTAAAGGCCTGTTTTGTTCATCATGTATCTTGGTATTTTCAGTGGCGTTTCCTCAAGCCTCATTGCAAGGAATTCTCCGTAAATGTGCTGATTCTGTGTAAATCTGCTGATACAGAAATACATTTGGAAGAGCTATCTCGCAAGTCAACCAGTATATTCACTTCACCTCACAACCTATTGCTCTACCGCTAATACTTGATGCTAAAACAAACAAAAAAGTGACACTATTACTTTCAGAGTGTGATAAAGTCAATTTTTGGCAGAAAACTATTAGCAATATATTTTAGTTATTACACTGAGGTGATCAAGTGATAAACTCAGGTAACACAGGTATTATTTCCCAAACATTCAGAATGTACATTTGCAAACAAGTGTTAGATTTAGTTCAAAAGAACTAATGCTTTTCAGCTTTGTCCTGAATATAATGGTATGACTTCTGCTCGATGCATTTCTTGCTCTTCCCCAAGAGAAAGCCAAAACAGGAATGACTGTGGCTTTGGGATCTTGGGGAAATTCCTTACTGGATCTCTAAACCAGCCTGCTAGAACCACAGCCCCAGAGCAATCCACTAACTAGGACACAGCCTCTGCACTGGTTGTAGCATCAGTAAGTACAGATTCTGGCCTTGTTAACTTTATACTCATTGGGGAGTTTTTAATATGAGGAACCAGTGAGTAAGAATAATGCACAGCCTTCTTTGTGCCATACAGGGAATGTGGCAGGGCTAGATCTGTCCCAGAACATTTGCACGTTCCTAACAAGCACATTCTGGGAGAAAACCACAGCACTGCAGACAGCTAACACAGAATCTAGCTACCAGGGTATTCAAAATAAACAAGTACTGCTCAAGGCTGGTGAACAGCTCGGAGTAGTCAAATGGAAAAGATGACATAAGTTGTCCACAATTTTTAGACAGCTATTGACCATTACATGCCCAGTTATTAAGACAAAGGAAAAATACTTGTCATGTCATCGCTTTGAGTACGTTTTGCCAGTGTTTTTATTCAGGCCCCCTCTCGGGGCTGGGATCTTGCTTCCTACAGAGGAAGATTGAGCTTTTGCTCCTGAAGGACCTGCTTTCATTAAATACAGGCCACCTGTTTTGCCTGTGAAGAGAACATACAGATCATTATTTGCAAGCACATCTAGTCTGAGTTTTGAATTCTATTTACCATTTTGATTGTCAAGATATGTTATATCTGAAGGACCAATACTAGTAACTCAAAGTTAGTAGGTCTCCAGTTCAAGAATCCTTAACCTCCGAGTACAGCAAGGTACATCTCATACCAGGAGTGGTACGAGTGCACGGTCAGAGTTCCCTTCCTATCTCGAGGAAATTGCTCTGGAGTTTCAGATTTATCTGTACAAGATTTAAGTTCCTTCTGACCATATTTCCAAATTCTAAACAGCAACAAGCTAATTAGCTTTCTTAATAACAAGTATAAACAGCAAGGCCAAAGACAGATAGACATGATGACAGGTTGAGTTAAAAAGACTGGAAATGGTTGAGTTTAACCACATTCATTTCTGACAGCTGAAAGAGACAATTGAACACTTCTTTCCAGGAATTTGGAGTAGCTGTGAAACACACATAGGAGAAAGGCAGAGCTCAGAGTGAGAGAAAGAAGGAAACTCTAGCAACAACCTGAATATGGAGCAGATTAAAGAACCAGGAAAAAAGTCTGAAAGAGGAAAGGTTTTGGAGGTTACTGGCCAAGAGAGCTTTGGTACTGCAAGCAGTGAAAATAGCTTGTTTGTTTAACTTCTATATTCAGGATTTTGCACATGCTTCGTAAACAAAGAAGACTTCATTAAAAAAGAAAAAAAATATATGACATCAGCATCGATTTCTCTTTGCTGGAGAAGAAGCTACACAATCATAAATTCTGCCTAGCTCTTGGTTCCAAGCTGAAAAGGAAAAACACTACGCAGCACTAACTATTCCATTCATCTTGTAGTTAGGATTAGATTTGCATCCTCTGATTGGACATTAAAAGCTAAATGAAGGTTTCAGTTCACTGTGTCAGTGTTCAGGAGCTTTCCACAATGTTAACTGTTTAGTATCACAGCTGACAGTTTTGTTCATGGTCTTCCCAGTAATAAAAGTGGCTAAGAGCAACTGCAGTAAGGAAACATTTTTAGAGAATGCTACTGTATAGAAAGAAGACTGAACTGATAAAATTAAAAAAAAACATGCCAGTATTGCCACTTAATTAAACCAATGCCCTCATTTTGAAATTGTTAGTATTGAATGATTTAACAGTGAGGAGAACTTGCTCCCTAACTATATATTATACTCTATACCAGCATAAGAAATATCAATTAGTCTACACAAATGCAAAAAGCATGTTGAACAAGTAATAAAAGGCCAATTTACTTTCAAAGATGAAATACTCTGCCTACATAATGGCAACATGCTGAAAAGCATAATCATTACATAAATATCTTACCAGACTGCACCGGAAAAGTTTTATTTATTATGGGTATCCTCCGCAGATTCATTCTACAGCCATCTTTGCCCATTAAGTGAGACTTCCAGGCCTACAGTCAATCAAAAAAGTAGTGAAATTACAAAACCAGCAAATGTAATAATCTTTTATCTAGTCACAATGTACACATGCAGATACTTTTAAACATGGTAAAAATGAAAGTTAACATATACTTTATGCAACAGCATTTTAGCTTGCTTGCTTATAGAAAGTATGAGCATCTTATGTGGTACTAAGAAAAAAAAAGAGTAGAAATTAATATATCCACTTGTTCTGGTATTAAACCTAAGAGGAACAACACAATAAAAAGCAAACAGATTCCAGAAGTTGAAAGCAGGTGTGATGTTTGGGTTTTTTTGTTTGTTTGTTACTTCCTTAATTACCGATTGAATTTAAAGCAACAAAAAAAGATATATAATCCGAGTAGAAAATCCTTTCATGGACATGTATTTTATATTGAAAAAGTGTTGCTATAACTGCAAGAGTATGATCACAGTTAAAGCATTCAGTGGTCCAAAACAGCACGAGCTACTATTACTAGAAAATATCAGAGCCTCTCTAAACTAGAGGCTATGTTAAGTCTCTTACTTACCAGAAAAATTTGGACAGAAGCAAGAAAAAAAAAAAAACCCCAATGTGTAGAAAGTAGAGAGGGGTCATCCCAACTCTTTCTTGACAATTATAGCAGCTCTTGCTTACTTTCCTTGTGTTCATGTTCTCCTCATACCCAAAGCAGAGCCACCTTACTTTTGAATCACCTTTTAGATGTGCTCAATCCTGCTGCAGTATTTTAAACTGCATAATGCCACTGAAGAATGTCAGGGCTGATAAATGAACAAACAGAATCTGGAAGGACTTGGGAATTTGGAGAACTGTAAGGTATATTAAAACTCTTCCAGTCTACTGGCTTAGTCTAGGTTAGGTGATATATATCTCATACAGAGAGAATTTTTTTCCTAAGTATTCAGAAAAGTCTCAAATTGGGCCAATTCATGTTTTGATAGTATGGAGCACTTCAGACAGAGCTAAATTTATTTTTGTTAATGATTCATAAGTGAAATACAATAGATGTTTACTTTTCACCAAGAGGGGACAGGAGGAGAAAGACCAACACTGAATAGCCTATAGCCCTGTGGTTCCCACATACACTTGGGAGGGTAGAAGACTCAGGTTCAGATATGGTACCCAGAGCGTGGGACAGCTATTAGAGACCCTGTAATAATCTAGGCAACTTCTTAAGTCTTTGCATGTTACCCAGTATTATAAGAGGACACTAATTCAATCCCAGTGATAAAACACAGTAAGATCAATCTAGATGGCAATCCTACCTCTTCTCCTGGGGAAAAGTTGTCATGACACAACGGGCAATGGTTTGCCACTTTTTCTGGTTTGGCAGCTGAAATGATTAGAAAAATAATATGAGAATGGCAAAGACTGGCTAGTTTTCAAATACAGAAGGAGGACTTGTACAACAAAGAGCATAGCCTACACTATGACTAAACCAGCTCCTACCCTATTATCATTAACTGCTCTCAAAGAAGTCCTGTATTTAATCATCTGCATAGAAACAAGATGAAAAGGAATGGAGGACTGTTTCACACAAGCATCTGGGGTTTAACTGGCAGGGATTGGGGTAGTGGCCTTCCACTCTTCTCACCCACCCTCCCCACATGCATTCATGGAAGGGAAGCACTTGGAGCACTGATAGACACACGTGTTTACGCTGAAAGCGTTCACCTCCTGGAGATGTAGTTAGAATCCTAAATCCATGGTGCAATACCCAAACAGAAGTGGTCTGACTTGCCAAAAATATGCAGTATTTTAAAATCTAACCGACTTCACTTTTGAATTACAGCTTTCCTATTTAAAACTACTCACAATTGCAAGCCTTGCTCTTAATATGTTTGGGCAACTCATCTTTTGGAAGGGCCTCACTACAGCGCTGACATTTCCCAAAGCTGTCCTTTTTATCACACTCGGTCAACAAGTGCTCTGTCAGGCTTGCTATTTCGACCACCTGCAACACAGCAAGAGGTACACAGAAAGATTGGTACTGTGCTGAGTAAATAAGGATAGTGTTTAAAAAATTGCTTATGTGATTTCTGGAAGTAAAGTCTCACTTTTCAAGGTGACTAAGGGAAAATGAAATTTTAGTAGTTTTTAATCCAGTTCGTAAAGCTGTGCTTTTCTAAAAGCACTATCCAAGATTACACAACTGCATTGCAAATTCAACCACCATACTGTTAAATGCCTCCTAGCACCTTAAAATCAGAACAACAACATTTAATGACTGTAGTAGCTATAAAAAGTTTATGCCTGACCTGTTTGCAGTGCTCACATCTGGTTAACATAGGACAATGTTTCCAGTAATGGAGATCCAATCCTTCCTCTGTGAAGGATTCATCCCTTTCACCACAAAAAATGCATAAGCTAGAAATAACAAAAAACCAAACAAATAAAAAACCAGCAAACATCGGTAATGCTGTATACTGAAATGGGATGAGCCCCATTTCTTCTATTCTGAAAAGCAGCTAACATTTTGCTACAAATTATTTTCCCTATATATTACGGACATTAGGGTGGGGCACAAACAGATACTGCTATATAATTTGTGGTAAGTACAACTTGAAAGCATTTGTTGCTATAGAAAGACACAATTTGACAAAAGCATTGAGAACAGCTGACTTAAATGGCTTTCACAATCCCAGAAGCTTTAAGTGCTTTCTCTATGCCCTATACCTACAACACACACACAAGTTCCAGTATGTCTTTGCCTTATTTTACACTGTCAGTAGACCATTACATTGTAGCAATTTCTTTACACACACAACTATTCAGAAAACAAATTCAAGATTACACTGTCCAAGCAGTGAGAAGCAACATCTAGGATTTCTCGGTGGTATTTCCATACCTGCTAGAAGAAAATTTGCCGTTATTTAAATGCTCAAGGTATGAGCCTCTGCCTAGCGAAGAAAAGTTATTATGGGTATCAGCTTGCAAGTTACCCTGTTCAGTGGTCAGAAGCTGCTCATCTAACTTACTTATCTAAGTAATTTGAAACAGAGGAATGATCATCTGGATTCTCTGCTGCTGCATGCTGTGGCCCTTCATTTACCCGATAACCTGTAAAAAAGAAAACTATTAAAACCAAGATCACATTTTAATCAATTTTTGTGCATGCAGAGAACTACTGCTTCTCCAGATCTTAACAGCAACAGACCTAATAGAAGTACACCGTTTCCATGTTGGAAAACAAGCACTGAAGGACACCGTACCTATAGGCAGTTGGAAAAAAGCAGCTTTGGTGAGCTACATTTATAAGATTTTTGGGATTATTTTGAAAATGTAATAGACGATTTACTTTAGACTGGGGAGAAATCTAAAATGGTTTCAAGCCGAGTCACTCTCATTTGTTATTAGACGTTAATCAGTTAGCTGATATAAGCGGTTTGGGCTTTTTTTTTTTTTGGTAAACTTAATAGTTACCTCCACAGCAGGTGGAGCTTCAGCCAATCCAAAGTACTCAGACATATTTTTAACTCAGATGATTCAATAATCCATTAAGCATCTACAGCGCCTCAAGGACAACTTGAAATTTCTCTACATTTCTTGGTATTATTTGAAATTACTTACCTTGATTCTTCAGCTTCTGAAAATCAGATTCTTTTTCCTATTGAACAGAGAAATTTAAGTCAGTAATTTCCTTAACGACTGTGATGCCTTCCAGGGAGAAAGAGAACAGATTATATCTCAAATTCTCTCTGGAATTAAGAATTTAGAAGCAGAGCCAATGCTTTACGCTCTTCATGCCTCTGGTCCTACAGTACATCTTTCAGCTATTGAGGCAGCAACCATTTGCTGAGAAAGGAAAACAGTCCTACCACCTGGCTATAATGTAGCTGACTACCTTTCTAAGATTCAGATGTAAAACTTAACGGATGCGCAGTACAGCATGCTTCTGGAGGGTCTTAAGGCACTCAGTACCATTCCTATGCTCTAGCTGGTACAAGAACACTTAAAACTTCTAGACATGCTCTCAGAGTTACCATAATATAGACATAGCTGTTATAAAAGAAACCAATCCTTATACTACCTTAGGAAAAACAAACTGCCAAATTCAAAAGCCAGTTACTAAGGAAGAAAGTTGGTCCCTTAGTGTATGTCATGGAGACCTCTTCACTTTAATTTTGTCTTATTACAGACCATCTCAACCTGGGATACCTGAGCGGTAAAAAAACAAAGCAAAAACAGCAAACAAAAAAATCCCGCAAACGACCCTAACCTTTCCAGCTTGAACTTCTGCTTGCATCTCCTTTAGAGCCGCCAGCTGCCCTTGCAGAACTTTTATTTCTTCCATCTTCTGTTTCTCTGCTTCTTCTGTGGCTGCCTTTTTCTGTGCCTGCCAAGAAACACTCCTTCAATTAGAACAGCTTTTGAAATATCTATCACATAGGGGAGACTGCAAAACATAAAACATCAGCATAGAACAAGTGATCAATGCAGCACAAGAAATATCCTCCTTGATTGAATGATTGGTCAATTATACTAACAACCCACAAAAAAAAAAAAAATCCTCTGTACTAACCTGAAAGAAACACATCATAATTTTTCTGTGCTTCCTGTTACCAAGGCCAGCCAGCATAAAATAGTAAATGTATATTTTTAAAAGTTATTGTGTATTTTTTTCAGAAGAACTCTGTATTCTTTATAAACCTTATTCACATTCATACATAATAATAAACCGAACACTAGCTTTTTAGGCTATGCCATTGTAACAATATACACTAAGATATTCTGCTCTAGGTGTCGTTCAATATCTAATATAGCTATGAAATCAATGTATTGCTTGGTCGAATGTAATGTTTAAAGTAACTGCATACGATCTACAATCTTACTACATACCCTAATTTCAGCTTCAGTAAGTTTCCCATCTATTTTAGTAAATCCATCAAAGAGTGTTTTATAAAGAATAGTCTTGCGAGTGTTTGCATCATCTGGGGGAAGATATTCCAGTATAGCAGCCTTGTGCTTCCTATACATATCAAAGATAATCCGCAATGCTGTATCACGTACTTCATAAACTCTGTGTTCCAAAGCACCTGTCGCAAACTGAAAAGGGAAAAAAGAAAAAAAAAAAATTATGCTTTTTCCCCACCCTCCATCTTTTTAAAAGACTTGTTTCTTAGTCTAAGGCAACCATTTCACTGCAATGGGAGAAGTCTTCATACAGGCAGTTTTTTCCCAAACAAATTTTGAACAACCGACGCTTTTTTTCCTGAGTTGGCATCATGCTTCCTCATAACATTAACAGGCATCACAACATTCTCCTCATAACAGTGTATGGCATCACCTCCAAGAGGGCCATTAGTTCTATCTCAGTAATTTATCAACTGCTCTAAAACAGACAGACAAACACTAATCCAACAGCAACAGAACAGAACTTAAGATGTTGTAAACTTGGACTCCTACCTTCATGATGTTGTCAATGGTAAACCCAGAGTTTTCAGTTCCCATTTCTTTCAAGAGGTGTTCCACTAATTCCACTTGACTCATTGCCAGATGTGTTGGGGAATTTGGTTTTAACGGCTGGACCAAATGAACTGGAACAATCTGAAGAGGTTTAACCTCATTACACAGCGCCATTTCCTATAAACATACAGAGAGCCAGTATGCACGTAAGAATACTCAATATGGAAGATGAATTGCCTTTGTAAGCAGAGTGATTCAAAATTACTTTAACAAGTTAAGTAAAATGAAGTAAGCCTTCCCTAAGAAGCATTTGCTTGTTATTTTAGAAGTCAAAAGTTGTTTGCATTGGCTTCAAAGGGAAGATCATACAGATGTTTGGTCTTGCTTTTGGCATCAAAGAGAAAGCCCCTGAGAAGCAGGTAAAGTATTAGATATGCTGAGATGAGCAAGAAGTATAGAACCGTGCCGTAAGAAAAATTTAAAGGAATCCATCTTACACCGAACTATCTGAGGAGGAAATAAGAAGTGTCACAAAGGATGCCAAGTCTTGACAATGCATCAAGATTGATCTCAACAGTGCGGAAGACATATGCCATCTTGTAATTTCACATTCTATTTTGGAAAACCTCCAAGGCTAACTTCTGCTCTTATTCAAAACCCAGTGTTTATCTCATTGCTGGTAGCAGGATGATTAATAACCTGGAGCACCCCTCCTCTTGGATCCTGCCAGCTGACAGACGCTCTGGGAGATGATGGTATCCTGCAGCCCCTCTTCCTTACTGACAGACGCAGTTGTCACAGGGTTGGTTGGTCAGTCTCAGTCGTAATTATTTCTATTTGGCACCTTCCCCAGAGAACTGCTTATTAGGGCAGTGTCTCATCTATTCGCATTGATACAAAATAAACATATTTTCCTTCTCTACAGGCCAAGCCCTGCCCTGTCTGTGAAAATACATTTGTAACCATTTTCTCATCTCCTTTTCAGTATTCAATTACAAATCTATTGTAAACAAGCCAGGTAGTATTCACAAAGTAATCAGTCACCTTTGGGGTTCTGGTGATATGCCAGAGCATTTCACACAACAACCCTGTTAACATTTTAGTTAAGCCTACAGTGAAAGAAAACTCTTATCCTCTCTGCGTGGACACAAGTAAGGTTAAATAATCCAGAGCCAATGACTCACCTACTGCTCTCCTGGGACTGAATTAACACATATTTTCACATAGAATTACTGTTCTTTCTTCTAAATTCTACTGGAAAAGAGTCTGTAATCCTCTAGCAGCTGTTCACAAATGCTCATTGCCAACATTCAACAAGGAATGGACTGTGTCTTTTAAAACAGGCATCTTTTTTATGCTCTTGCTACATTTGATTTTTACACCATATACTTATTTCAATTTAATTCCCGTTTGCTAATGAAGCTATGTTTAAGTAACTCCATAAAACTCATACTCAAATGCAAGAGGCCCATTTACAATTTTGCACCAATTATTTTGAGAATAGATCTATTTCTTCTTTTAGTCAAAAATGTGACCAAATTGCAACAGAGAAATCTGAGGAATATGTAGGGACTTGCTTGCTCTCGTCTGTAGATCGCTTGCAACTAATAAAAAGAACTAATGAGCAACACCATTCTTGCATCTGCAGCAGCAGTTTACAAGATAACAGGTATTTCCGCACACTCCGGCCGCAATAAAAGTGAGGGTACACTGCTAGAAAAGATACTGTAAAGAAACTAAGTTGGTTCTACCCCTTTGCCTTGCATACTCACATATGAGGCATAATCCTTCACAGTAGCAAGCTCTAGAGTTGAAGTCAAGGCTGATTAGATGTTATCCAAGTATAACCTCTGTGACATTCATAATGCTAATGCCAGCAAAACGTAATTTGAAGAAAAACTCTAACCTGAATAAAGTTAGAAGCCACAAGGCGAAGACGGGTTGAAGAGTCTCCTGTTCTAGAAAGCAAACTTGGAAGTGTTTTTTCCACACAATGAGAAGTTTCTACTTTTCCTAATTTATGTTTTGGTATATATTGAGTAATGATCATTTTTAAAAGTTTCAGGGAAGCTTGAAAAACCTGAATTAAAAAGAAAAAAGGGAAGCACTGAACAAAAATACCATAAAGATCCCAGTTTTCAGGCTGTATTTTAAGATCTTTTCTGTAGCTCTAAACAACAACAGCAGGAACCTAGAAATAAGGTAACACTATTAATGGAAGCTACTTCAGATATCTCTTTTCCAGAAAAGATGTGCTTAGGGCTTAGGTGAAAAGCTTCAGAATTTATTTTATAATGAATAACATGCTCTTAATTTTTTTTTCTTGTTTAAGGCCTAGTTGAAGGCTAAGTCTCCTTCGGCTAAATTTACCTCCTAAATTGGAGAATAAGTTGCTCACTCTGTCTGCTCCATTGCTCTATTTCAACTTTTTAAAGAAAAGCTCAACCAGAGTACACATTTGCTGTGTGAGCAGTCGTTCCTCCAAGTCCATTACTCAGCCCAGGACATTACTTTCCATGCTGACGGAAGCCAGACTTCACTCTGTCTAACTAAAGGCTGACATTCCATGTTTCTTTTTTTATTCATTCATTCAATAAAATTTCACAAACAATTTGTTTCAATTATTAGACATGTTTTAACCACACAGTTCTACAATTTTAGTTGTTAGAGGTTCACTGGAGCATTTTACAGAGTTAAACTGATAATTTAAAGATGTTTGGCTTCTCAACTGCTGTAATAGTGGCTGATTAGTCTCTGGAAAAGAGACTAATATGACATCAGCAATAATATGCATACAGATTCTATTAAAGTGTCCCATACAACACTTCTAAATTAGGTTCTGTCAATTTTTTGATGATCTGAAGTTTACAGGAATCAGTCTGCACCAATCACAGTTTATAAATACTGGAATATCTAATTTCTCTCCTCTATCTGTACATTTCTCAAATTTTAAGTGTAAAACCTGTATGAACCCACGTTTTTCTTTCATTACACCTGTAACTTTAAGCAGCAAAACATTTTATAACATATGACACATCTTTTTGTATTTATAATTATTCTCTTCACTAAAATCTGATTTACTGCCAAGTAAACCCGATCCTACACTGCGTGGGACCCTGCCAATTTCCCTGGGACAGAGCAGATGCAACATTTTGCACAAATCGCAGGCTAGGGAGCTTTTCTTACCAGATGTATTACTACTTACTGAAGACACTATGTCTTTTATGGCTCTCCTTACAAGAAAAATGGCAGCCCTCAGCATGTTCTTTAAATCATCCTTTGGAGTGCTTACTGACATTTCCATCAGCTTCTTATATACAGCAAGTAACGCATCTTCTCGATACGACCATGTCTTGGAATATGCTCCTGAAACCTGAACACAGAGCAAGATCACCTTTTAAATGGCCAATACTGCTATTTCTGTGCAATATTTGTATATAGAAGCAGCCTTAAAAGAAAACATGAAATTAAGTATTCAAATGCCAGGCACTTTCTACAGGAGTCTGGGCGCTTATGAAAAGAGGTGTTTCTGCTCACATTTTTGGAAATACGACTAAGAAAATGGATTAACAGTACAGGCTCAAGGAACTACCTCAGACTGACCATGATTCCTCTCCCTACCAATCCCATTCACAGTGGCAACAGTTACAGATATTGTAGCAGCGGGTGTACTCTAAAGCAGGCTACTTGGCAGTACCTGCTATGTTCCTTTCTACAGAAGAGTGAACTGAATCCACGTAAGATTTTTGAATCGCCCACAAAGTAATCAGTCATGCAAATGTCGAAAACAGGCACCCACGTATCCAAGGTCAAATTTTAATCTCAGATATTTAGGTAACAGCTTCAAACATGTAAAAATCATATCAGTAGGTCTTTGTTCACAGGGTGCTTGCCAAGTCAACTCAATGCAGATTACAATAACCCACGTGTTTATTTTGCTGTTCTTTACCAAGGCTTCTCCAAAAACTTCGATAGCAGGGCTGGCCTCCCTCAGTGCTTTCTCTGTTAATGGTTCTGGCTCTCCAGTAATGCCACTTCTCGGAGTGTCACTGACATCCCCTTCAGTTGTCTCTGGCTCCAGGTATGTAATTCCTTCCTCAGGCTGTTTACGGATAGCTGGAAGAGGTCTCTCATCATAAGGTAAAAACTCAACCTAAACAGAGAAGATTGAGTCATTTCTGGAAAGCAAACTTTGGCATGAAACTGTTATATCATTAACTGGATTCACCTCAATTTTTTTCCCCTTTAAAGCAGTATTGCTTGACAATTAAGTACAGATCTGGAAGCTCCCACAATAACATTAATAATAATAATAATGTGTTTGTGAATAAATAATTATATCTACAGAATATCATAAAACATACACAAAATGCCTTTTGTGGAAATACAAATACCTACAGAAGAAACTCTCCATTGAGAGGAAGTCAGCAAGACATAAAATAATTTAACAAGTAAAGCTTTGTGTCAACATGCTGCTAAGAGAGTATATTACTTTAACTGAAGTCAATGCAAGCCTTTTCATTAGCTTTGCAAGAAGCTGGAATAGCAACAAAAGAAGTCAATCTAACTAGATACTGTGATTTTCTTCCTCTCCTCAGACGTGACACCCACACTCTGTTACTTTCCTTCTAATCACCTTCCAACAAATTCCCCTGCTTCTGTAGATTCACACAGTATGATCTCTAAGAATAAGATTTATTAAGCCATTAGTGGAGCAGGCAGAAATCTGCTGCCCGTTCTCCCACTAAATTAGCTGTGTGACCTCTGATTAATCATTTAGTGTCCATTTGATTCCATTCATCTACTTGTAAATCAGGTATAATCCTTACTTACCTCAGTCTCAGTGAACATTTGTAGAACCTTCCAAAGCGATTCAGGCAAGAGAAAGGCTAACGGCAATTATTAGCTGGGCACTGCTCAGCAACAGAGCCAATTTCAGATACTACATGGGACGTGAGAATAACCACAAAAGACCATGTTGTTTCGGAAGGCTGAATGCAAGATCAACTGTTGTGCTAGACTGCTACAGAAACAATAGTACATTACTCACCTTATCTTTGGGAAACTCTTCCTCTGAGGCTGTGGGATGAGCCACAGGAGGAGGAGACTGGTGGGGAACAGTGGGCTCAGGAGAAGCGAGCTTTACTGCCTTCTCTTCCAGCAAAGGCTCTGCTTTCCGTGACTCCCCTTTTTGTGGTTCTGTTTTCTCATGAGGAGGTGAATTTATGGCTTTTGTGTGCTGAGAACTATCAGCATAAATCACAGGCTCCAAAGGCAACTCAGGTGGTCTTCGAACCTGAAAAAGGGAAGGATCTTTTGTAAACTAAGGTGGTACATTGTACTAAAATCAAAATTATTACAGCTACAACTTCAACAGTCACTAAAACTTTTGCAGCTTTCAAATGAATACCAGACCTCATTCATATTAGCAATTACTGCACTGGATGCAGCTTTATGAAACAATTGCAACATAATTCTATGCGTGTGTGACAGACAGAGTGTGAGACAGAGAGACTGTAAACAGTCCCACATATTGAGAACAGTATAAAACTATATATACCTTATGCTTCTTCATAGGTCACTCTAATTATGTATGGTTAGCAGTATGCCAGCATAAGCCTCTTATATCCACAATGAGAAATACTTCAAAATATGAGAAAGTAACTTACGAATGGGGACTGTGTAGCCCTGAAATAATGCAAAGAATTTAGGAGTCTGATGCCATTGGGTTTAAGCCTTAACATCGTAATTCATGGAGAACTAAGCATGTTCATAAAATGCCACGTGCAAGTCTTTCATTGGAGAAATTCACAGTCTAAGTAGAAATCATAAAATCTTTACATAATTGTCATGTAATATTCGTGCAATGCGTCTTATCTCCCGAATTTATTTTGGCTGTTCTGCCACCTCCAATACCTACCTGATGAGGCATTCAGAATTATGAAGAACAACACTCACCATCGGCTCTGGATCCAGAAGGTTATGGAGCTCCAATTGCTGGTATACCTTCAAGCGATACTCTTCCATTTGCTGTTTCTTCTTTTTAGCAAGATCATAATCCTCCTTCTCTACAGCATAGCGTTTCTCTACCTCATACCGTCCAAGTCGTTCCCCTACCTGGAAAATGTTTAAACAGGTTAGCTTGGAGGCACATTATTGTATATATGCATGTGTTTCAGTATTTCCAATTAAGTTTTAAAATCAAGTTATCTGATTTTAACATTACTATTTTTAAAACATACTGGAAATCATTACAACTCCATTCTAACATTAAGGTTAAAGACTAACATAATGGACTACTGGAAAACTGTTGGGTCTAAGAGATTAAACATTCATTCAACAATACCTTTTGCAAGTCTGCAATAGCTTGTTTGAGTTTCTTGGCATAATCATAGCGTTCATGATGGACAGCTTCACGCTTCTTCTCATCTAGCCTACGTATTATCTGAGCAACTTCTGGATCTTGGTACATGTCAAAAGCCAAATCATCCAGAGGTGAAATGGAGTCAGGTTTCCTGAAGAAATAAAATTAATAAAGTAAGCTTTCAGCTAATCCAGAATACACCAGGTTGAGCATACGACTTTTTTTTGCTACTAGGGAACTACAGAAATATATAGCTTGAGAACTAATTTAGACAGAGAAAACATTTTGCCGGGGTATATGCAAAATAGCATCCTTACCCAAAGTATGTCCCATCTAAGGCAGGATCATCTGATTTACTTCCTAAGTAGTGGTCTATCAGCTTCTCTCTTGAAGTCTTTGTGGGGAAACAGAAAATCTTAATGCAAGTTCAGCATCATGTGCATGTTCAAGACAGGAACTATGACTTATAACAATCAATATGAGCTAAGAGCCTTAGCATACTTCTGTTTTGGGGCATATGGAAATATAAATTTTAAGAGGCTGAAAACGCAAGTGTTCCAGTTAATTATGGGGGTTTTTTTGCTTCCGCAAATAGGCACAAATTTTATGGGAGCTTTCTTGCTTCAAAATTAGATAAAAATGGATATATGGCAACTCCGCCAAAGCACAGAACTATTAGAAGAAAGATGCCCTCTGTTATCGCAAGAGCCCTGCAACTGAACACATGCAGCAATACTAAAAAGACAGGCATGCTTTCTATTACACACTTACATTGTTATTGCTGTCATTACTGTAGTCTGCAGGATCTCCAATAATATTTATGGCTACTAGGGCAACCTGGGATAGATTTAAAGAAGATGTAAATGCACAAGTTCATTACGTTTTTCCTATCCTATGAAAATCAAAACAGCATGCTTAAATATACATGCACAATCAGCCACCAGACAGTTTGTGCTGATACTCCCTCAAAAGTATAATCTCCTGAAAATTATCAAGTAGTGATTCATATAACTCATCTACCTTTTTCTTAGTTTTACTTAAATATGGGAAAATATGTAATTCTTAATATTGATTACAAAATTAATCTGAAAACAAACATTTGGCAAAATTGCTTTGGATGTTAACATTATCGTTCACCCACTTAATTGCTGCAAGTTAAAAAAAAAAAAAAACAAGATTTGCTTTGAGATTGTTTTGCTTGCTTGTTTTATGAAAGACGCAGATCATGTTGTCAGAAATGAACTTAGTAACTTTTCTTAAGGAGATTCCTGAATACTCTTTGTGTTTACATGTGTATCATGTTTGTCTCCATCTTGCATGAGTTTAACTTCAATGAGCCAGTAATAACATTTTTCTTAAACATATAAATATTTTCACTTGGAATACACCTTATGTGGCAGCCATATTTTAGTGAATGAACCTGCTTGGTTAGGACCAAACTATAACATCTCCTGCAAAATCTTCTTCATACTGGTGTGGACAAACAAATTTGGACCTGTGGTCTTTTGGGTGGTATGCATCCAAATAAAAGCTTGAAGTGCTAAGTGCACCTCATGTTTCATTAAAAATGTATTACCAAATCTACAGACCACATTGTACAGTCATCAGTTGCTCCCTTTTCTTGGCTGGAATGGAAATGAAGAGAGCCAGTGTAGCACTAAGAGGCAGATATTCACCTTTTTGGTATTTGGATGACTTTATAACACCTTAACTTAATGCCGTATTGGATCTTGAAGACTCAGAGCGGGTTTGTGGTGAGCAAAGAGCTGATCTCAGAGGAAGTGTTTTGTCTTCACCACAGAGCCTACTATGCAGCCTGAAACTCCAAACAAAAAGCTGTAACAGGCTGTGCACTTGACTCATGAGTTCTGGATAGGTTGCATGGTTTTGGTCGTGATTCTAACCCACTCCAAACATTTTGTGGGGTTTTTTTTGTTTGTTTTAAAGGAGACCATAAATAAACCCAAGAGCTTTCAATTAGCTTTTTTAGTTTCTACAAAGCAGAATCAAGGGAGCAGATTTCTATACCTGTCCTATACTACTGAAATTTACTTCCTCTAGTCTATCAAGTAAGGACTCAAATTTAACTCACCTGACTGTAAAGGTTGTATTTATTGACATAATTCTTATGGAAAATCAGCTTTAGGTACTGGCCAACTGCATCCATATATACGGATTTTAACTCTCGTGCTTTGAATCCAGTCTTTTCATTGTCTGAGAGAGGGACGTAACTGAGAAGGAAAAACTTAACAGGTAAGCAGGTAAAATGCCATTGCAATCTAGCTCCTCAAATTAGTATTTTGGTAAGTTTTAGAATTTGCTCCTAATTGAAACAAAGTATGTTGTCATTTGAGAAAAGTGTTCATAATCTGTAACACGCCCTTACAAAAACCAAACCAAACCAAAAAACAAATCACCTCAGCACCACTTTACAGACTTGCTTCATAGCAAGAGAGAGAGGGAGGGATCCAAAGTGGATGCTTCTATGAAGTACAATACAGATAAAATATATAATAATCAACACCTGTGTTCTCTTTTCAGGGGGTGCACCACTCCCTTGGGTAAGCGCAAAGATGAAAATATGTCCATTCAGTAAAGAGAGATAACTCTAAAACTTACTGAAGTGTTTCAGAGAGTGCTCTGTCAAAGGCCGTAGCTGCCTTTTGTGATCCAAACACCTTGAGTAAAATTCTATCCCCAATTACACCTACATCTTCCGCTTTGTTACATATCTACACGAGTATGGAATCCGTTCTTCACTGTTTGCAGCACAGCATATCAATATTGCATGCAAAGCATAATGAATACTACGACCTCCTGAGGCCTTTCTGATTAAAGTAACACAAGCATTTAGAGTCTTTTGACTTACCCTAGTCTGTGAAACCTCTCTGACTGATAAGGAGCAAAGTATTCAGGCAAGTTTTCACTGATGTAGAACTCGATTTTGCTTGAAATCATATACTGGTGAGCAAGTAACTGTAGTTTTCGTATTCGACATCTCTCCACCAACTGCAGAACAATTTCCTGTGGATACTGACAGAGTCTAAAAACATACACAGTTTCTGAGTCATCTTTAAAGATGACTTCACTTCCAACTTCATTAACATTTAATCATAAAGTCTTCCAAAGTTATAATAGTTGAATTTAGCGTTACAAATTTTGTAAACATAAATCAAAGAATAGAAACATTTTCCTCTTCATTTTAGTTTGTGCGTGTTCAAGCATGCCATATGTATCAATGGGAAACACCAAGAAGATTAGATTATTTAATATTAAGCCAAAGCAGTTTCAAACTCCAAGAAGACCAGCAAGAGCAAAAATTATTCCTTTCTTTCTTTTAAAGGACTTTGTTTAAAGGTGATGCTACATCTTTAGGAGGTAACCAAGACCTTTTTCAGGATAAGGATTTTATAGGATCAAAGTAATTTGGATCTTTGTTTTCACAATCAGTTTCATCTGGCACGCTGTAAACTACTCTGAACATGCACATTACTTCTCCTACTCATTTTAAAGTCACTTAGTACTTCAAAATTATGCACTTTGCTCTCACTTGCAGTACCTTGGCGATCGCCATCCATTCACCGTCGGTGCATGGACCATCAGCTCTTTTGCGCTGAAGCCGTCCTCGTGTCCTGACGAACTAATAACTACAAAGCCGATCTTATGTGGCATCCTGCAGAGGTGACCTCGCCAAAACAGCGATGCTTTAAACTCAAGTTAAAACCTGTAAGAACAATGAAAGAGCACTGAAACACTACAATCAGCAAATCCAACCTGGTGTGCCCGCAAGTCTTACACAGCAGCTGCTGACTTCAAACATGGGTTTTCCTTAATTAATTAAACTAATGTTAGTGCCGTAAGCCAGGCCACACTCTAACTCAGAGCATTTTATTAATACTTAGCGAAACGTGGCTTTGTCTAACTTGCATAACAATATGCCAATAAACCCAATAAAATCTGCAAACCCGAGCTGGAACCTGCAACTATTTGCTTGAACAGGCTTCCAGAATTTGCAGATTTGCTTCTCCACGCGGCCTCGGCGGGGCCTGGGCGAGCACTGTGGCACGCCACTCTCCTTACAGCTGAGCCAAGGGAGGAGGAAAAGGGGAAAAAAGAGACCAATTTAGCCAAAAGCTACCTGTAAGGAACCCCAGCGCTCTAACTAGTGCCGCGGGGCTGCAACGAGGCGAAAGAAGCGGCAGGGGAGGCAGGGGAGCAGCTCGCGGCGGTGGCGGTGGCGCTGGGCAGGGCAGGGCAGGGCAGGGCAGGCCGCGCCGGGCAGCGCAGGCCGGGGCAGGGCCGGGCCGCGCC
>PTFA01000161.1:315935-344037 GCA_003342895.1 Casuarius casuarius | reverse complement strand
CTGGCGCCATCTTGGGGAGGGGCCGGGGCCGGGGCTGGGGCCGGGCCGTAGGGCCGCCCGGCTGCCTCGCCGCCGCCGCCGCGCGGGCAGCTTGCCCGGGGGAGGGCGGCGGGAGGCCGGGTCCCGCTGGGAAGGGCGGCGCCCACCCCCTCGTGGCGGCAGGGTGTCCCTTAGGGCCGGGGTTTGCTTCCAGGTTCCCCCACGGGCTGCTGCCTGCAGAGAACCGAAAAGCACTTTTTGCCGATGGCGCTACAGGTTATAAACGCTGCAGGTGTGCGGCTGCGTCTCCCTGCGGGGAGAGCCGCTGGCGCGCTGGAGATGCGCCGTCAGGCGCTCATTGAGCAGACAGGCCCGCCGGCTCCCTCGCGTAGCCCTCGGGGAAGGAATCGCGTTGGTGACCCAAATCCCTCCTCAACCTCGCGGGTTTCCGTGCCGCAGAGCGGCCAGGCGCCTGGGCTGGAGCAGGTAACGGCGGGTGCCGGAGCCCGCAGCAAAGCCCCCGGGCTCCTGCTCGCTTCGGCGCCGCGCCGGGCTCGCCGTGGTTCAAAGACGCTACCCGTGCTCCTCAGCGCGCCGAGCAGATCCTGCCCACGCGCCCTGCCCTAGAAAACACGGGCAACAATTTAAACCTCAGAATTAAATGGCACAACGACCTCTGAGACTATTCAAATGCGGCGTTTTTTCTCAAAAGCAGGAAATCTCCCGGTTAAAATGCAGAGGTTCAGAGACCGGCCCAATACGGTGCTCTGCAAGCTCGCGCGGCGCTCAAGGGCCCTTCCGCGCCTTGTTTTGCGGCTGGGATAATTCATGTTCTCCTCCCAAAGCATCGTGACTTGCTCCACTCTCGCAGTCTGTTGCTTGCAGCCAAGGAATACAAATGATTGTTTTTATTATACAGTGAAAACTTCTATTCTGTCTCATAAACGTAACGGGACTGGAACTGGCTGAAAAACAGCGTTTCTGCTGCTGGGAAACAGCTTTGCTGTTTTAATTTCCCCATGAACTGAAAATTATAAGAAAAATCTAACTTGGGGGGATTTAATATATAGTTTCCATAACGCTGTGCTTCTCAGTCTTCATGCTGCTCAGCAGAACTGACGTGCTTATTAGAGCAGCGCGGGCCGCAGTGCCCGAGCCCGAAGCAGCCCCGCGCAGCCGTAGCCGAGCAGCTGCCGGCACCCGAGCTAGGGAGCCGGCTCGTGGGCACGCCGTGCGCGACGGGCACGCGGCCCCCAGCGCCGAGACACTGTGGTCACAGACACTCGCAGGGACAAAACGCCTTCCCCGGCCAAAGCCCTAAAGTTGGGGCTCCTTTGCAAAGCTACTGCGTTACGGTCACCCCTGTCTCTCTCCTGCGATAACCCGACTTCATGGAAAACCAGCAGTGATTTTGCAGCTTGCAGATGTTGCTGCTTTTTCTGAAATATCGCTGCCCCCTTTCTGAGAAACATCCATGCTGTGGAGCAGAAAGCACCCCGGGAGAGGCGAGCAAGGAGAGAGATGCCCTCCGAGATCAGGCCGCATCTCCACAGCCAGCGTCTCCTGAGTGCCTCGAAAGACCGCGCGGTGCCTGCCAGCAGCCAAAGAGCCTTTCAGGCAGAAGCAGAGCAGCTCAAACTATTTATATTAAATTCACATTTCCATATAAAAGAGGACTTACTTTCAACAATACTAAACAGTGCTTTTTGTTAGGCTCTGTTGTCTAAGCAGGCAGGCGAAGGAGAGGGAGATTTGCGAGCTCCCTCGTTTCTCCGGCAGCTGCCTGGCGGCTATGGAGAAACGGCGGAGGAGCTTATTGAAGAGGAAGGACGGTTCGGGCTGTGAAGCTGATGTGTAAATTAGCTTCCTGCAGCACTTTTCTCTGCGCCTGTCACTTTCCCCAGCGTCCCTGTCTGTTATAATCCTCTGAGTTCATTTGGCTAAACATTAGTGACACGTTAGAGGCAGCAGCCAAAAAACAAATCTTGCCTGTAAACATAGCGGCTGTTAGCTGTTGAATGAGTGAGCTATCGAGCTAAACAGTAATCCAGCAGCAGCACCGAGAGGTCTTCTCATGCGCTGGAAAAGTTATTTTTAACTAAGGCGAATGCTCTCTCATTAACACACCTGGAGAGAGAGCAGAAGACGATCTAGCCTAATGAGCAGCCTCGAGGGCCCGGCTCCCCGTCTGGACCGAGGCGCAGCACCCGTTCTCGCTGCCGCGCTCTGTGCCCCGCGGCGGAGCGGGCTCCCGCAACGCGGGCCGGACGTTAGCGCAGCTTTAGAGCACAGCCTTTTCGCTGCGCCTCGAGCCAGCCACACCGCACTGATGTTGTCATGCCAACTCGGTTAAGCACGGGGAATGCTGAGCCACGGCTTTGGGGTTTGTTCAGAATTTCCGATGAGCTGGTATCTCAGCTGGAGCTGGAGCGCGCCGAGGGGTCCGCAGCCCAAGCACACCTCTGACACCAGCCGTCACCGGCTTGAAAAAGACTGGCTTGAATAGCTTTGCCCCACTCGCATCTGAGGCAGAGTTGCAGTATTCACATCAGAAACCAGAGAGTCCTGACATGGCAGTGACAGGGAATTTATGATATATAAGGAAATTTTAAGATTGCCACCTGAAAAAACCACTGAGTGTCTTAACCTGGATTTCTTTCTAATGTTTTATCCAGGAGCAAATGGGGGATGCAGGTGTCTGAAGACATTAATGCAACCGAATGGAGTGCATAGGCCTTGTAAGAAAGAGAGCAAAGAGAAAAATTATTAAATCCACTACCTTAATGCAAAACCTTAAGGGACATCTGCGCAACAGAGACTTGGTCTCAAGCGGGATGGTCGGGATACGTGTCCAGCTGAAGCACCGCTCTGCAGGGAGGGATACAGCCGGAGGACTGGCTCCTGCCTGGGAGCAGGTTGCTGCACCAGGATCCTCTGCACTATTGATATACAAAATAACTGCTTTTAATGACAAGCTCTAGCATTTACATAGCCATAATCCTTTCCAAAGCGCTCTACAAATGCAACCCAGTGAATTCCGGGCAGCTGATTTGCCCAAGGCTTCATCCCCTTCCCAAGGCTTTACCGGCTTTGAGCAGGGCCGATTTTTAAAGCATTCCGTGGAACAGAAGGAAATCTCTCTCTCTCTGTGCACAAAACATCCCACCGAGCCAAGTCATTACCACGGCTCCAGGAACCGGTTTGATTACATCGACTATGACAACTAAGTGCTGCCACTAAAAAGCAGAGCAGCAGCTTACAGAACTTTCTTCTGCCTTAGCTTAATAGTTGCTTTAACTACAGTTGTGTAAGCAAACAGTCTCCTTCTTTCCACCACATTTTTCTTTTACAGAACATTTTGTTGCAAGGATTATGGTTTAAATTATATCTGAAAAGTTGCTTCTGTTTTGTTCCCCATTTAACTATTCCTAGAGCCAAAGCTGGGCAGAGCGTTGCTCCAAGCGGGTGCGGAGATAAATGCTACAGTGCAGATTTGGGGCAGATTTCTCAGCTCTAAGAGAGAAAGAGCAAGTGTCCGGGTATCTAACCCTGGGCTATTTGTGCCAGGCAGCGACCATCTCCCAGGGGTCCGAGCACTTCTTGGTCGGTGCCTTCCCCTTTTTGGGGAATTCTTGCTGTATTCCCTGTTCACAGAGGGCAGCCGGGGCGTGGGAAGGGGAAGCGGCCTGCCACGGTGGCAGAGAGGAGCCGAGCAGACTGCCCAGCCCGCGCAGAGCTCGGCCGCCTTCGCCGGGAGCGGGGAAGAGCGCTGCAGCCTCGGCCGGAGCCAGGCCCTGCAATGCCGGCCGTGCCGTGCCGTGCCGTGCCGTGCCGTGCCGTGCCGTGCCACGCCGGCAGCCAGGCCGCTGCTCCGGGACTGCCTCGACCGCCCGGCTCCCAGACACTGGGGGTCAGTGTTAGACAGCAAACTAAGTGCGCGGAGACTCGGAGAGGAGCAGGAGAAGCAGCTTGCCCTCCCGAAGCTCTGCGGCGCGGGGCTGGAGCGGGCGCGAAGGCGCTGCCCCGGCGAGGGGCAACGAGGGGCCGAGGGCGCGGAGGAGGCGGCGGCGCTCGGAGGGGCTGCGAAGCCGGCGGGTCTTGGCGATGAGCAGCTTTAGCCCGGTCCTTTCCGCCCAGCCCTGCCCTCGCTGTCCCCGGCTGCGGAGGTCTGTCCGTCCCGGCCCTGCCGCCGCTCCACCCGCCAGCGGGACGAGCTGGGACAGCTCTGCTGCCCGCCGCAGCGAGACCAGGCTCGGTGCCACCCTTGAGGCAGAGGCTCTTAGCATCGTTTGTTTGCTTAGTAACTGCTGAACTGCTTTATCGGCTAGAAGTAGGTCAAGGACGGCTATCGACACCCACGAGCCTCCAGGCTGGCAGAGGCGGCACAGCCGCCGAGCGTGTCCTCCCTCGCCGTCCCCCAGCGCTCTGCACCCCGGCCCGACGCACGGCCGCTCCACGAACGCCCGCGGGGACCCACGCGGAGCCGGCCCCGCTGCGCGGGCGGCCTCCGGTTCGAGCCGCAGCGCGAGGAGGAGCCCCGCTCCGGCCCGTCCTGCTCGCCACGGCGCGCACGCGGCGAAGGGAGGAGGCTGCAAGCGCCCCTCTGCCTCTGCCTCTGCCCCGCGCCCCAGGCAGCCTCCGGCTTGCCGACCTGCCGCCGGGCTCCCTACCCGGAGACGCCTGGCGAGCGCTCCACGTCGTTCGGCATCGTTTCTGCGCGGAGGCTAAAAACGCTGGGTGCAAACGTAACTCTTCCACGTGCACACGCACCCGACAGCGACAGAAGCAGCTGTTTTACGGAAGGGTCGTTGGAAATAAAAACACAGTGTTGATTTCAGCAGCTTAAATTACTTAAGGCAGGGTAATAGGATAAACATTTGATAGCGAAGTTTATTCAATTTCCAATATTACATTGCTGCTAAAAATGGAAAGGATTCTGTAAAGCCTGCTTGGGGGACTCCAAAGGGAGAGGGTTGAAAACCCGGCTCAAAACCCTCCTGCGGAGGTTGCTTTCGGACAGAAATGCATTATCTTCTTGCTTCTTTTGTCTGCGGTGATACCAAGTCCTTTCTGCTCCCATCAGAGCGAGTCAGCCCCCATCAGCAACACGGAGACGGCGCGGGCCGCGTCTGCAACGCACGGCGCTCCGCTGCGGAGCTGTCGGCACCGGGGCACTGCTCCGCTCCGCTCCGCGCCCTGGGAAATCCTGGGAAGGAAGCGCTCATGGGACCGCTCCCGCGGAGGAGAGCGCGGGGCTCGTTCCCGCGGGGCTGCCGGTCAGACCCCCGGTCCGCCCCGCTTTCAGCCGCGCTGGCTGTCGAGCCGCACGCGCAAGGAAATCCGAGCAGGGACTGGAAACAGAAGACTGCCGGGCTGTTTTAAATTCTGGTTTTACAAAGTCTTAAAATGCCTGTCTGATTTTAGCACGTTGGCACGTCCCTTTGACCTCCGATTCCGTGAAACTTCCCCTGTGACGGAGCTCCAGCCCAAACGGCTGCGGAAGGCCCAGGCTGCGGTGCTGCTCGGCGAGTCTGCAGCGCGTCTCGTGTCAGGGCTCGGCGCGCATTCTGCAGTCCTCAGTGCACAGATATTTCTGTTTGCCTCTGAAGCGGTGGCTACGCAGTAGCACTCTCCCTGTCACTGAATTAATTGTGGATGGCTTTCTGTCATTTACCTTGTGATAACTCAATAGATAAAGTTTAGAAGACCTCAAGAATTTAATTTTTGGCTTTTAAGAACTGCCAGCCGCTAGCTGGATGACTCGTATCTCCAAGGACAGCGTCAGCCAGCGCGTAGGCGCGGTCCCTGTGGCGGTCACCAGGCTGGGATGCAGGAGGCCGCGGAGGCAGGTGGCACCTTGTCACTGGGCAAAGGAAAAAAACCGCGCTGAACAACCCCAAGCCGTCAGGGCTTTCCGAGAGGCATCTTCTTCTCTGGCGTCTTGCAGGAGTGGGAGTTTCAGCCACTGTAGAAATATTATTACAGTTCAATACCTCCACAGATTAAAAAACAGGATAATTAGAGATGAAATGCTCTGGAGAAGCAGCGTGGGCCTGGGCCACTGAGGTCCGCTTGTCAAATCCCACAGACTCTTTCCAGAAAAGCAGCATGCTTCATCCAAAAGGCAGTTGGAGGGCTTTGGTTCCCTTCGCTGCTGATGGCAGGGGCTCCATGCAAAAAGCCGCGTCGGTAGCTCGGCGAAGATCTTCCACCGGTAGGGATCCTCAGACAGCATCTATCTCAAAAGATCCGGGAAAACTAATCGGAGGAGACGTGCTCTGTTCATGCAACAGCAAGCAATATTGTACCGTTGGAGAGATTCATGCCAAGACACCCGCTCTGGTGTCCTGGAGCGCGGCGCGTTTAGGCACTCGTTCCAGCTGGGGACATCAGCGCGAGAGGAGCAATTCAGCTCTCAGCCCTGCAAGGCTTCAGTAACGAAGCCAGATCTTCATTATCGTCTGCTTGTGTATTTTCTGCACGCCGGGATGCCTCCATCGCCTCCAGCAAGAGCTCGCTGGTGGATTGCCCGCGCAGCGCCTCGTCCGAGGCGCCTTCTCCGGCAGCAGCTCCGGTCTCGTGACGCGTGCCACGGAGGTTACCTGCTGCCTCTCCGCTTGGCGCGTCGTCCGCAACGTACGCGCACGCCGTGACGGAAACGGAGCGCAGCGTAGAGGCTGGTTAGTCTGTGCGGTACAGTTTCTCCTTGCCGTACGTCCTGGGCCTTCCGCGCTAATTCTCGCCGGCCAGCCCTTGCTGGTTATCCGTTTCAGCTAAAAACACCCGTTCTTCAAATGTCCTTCCAGTCGCCAGAAGTTGTGGCTGCCGTACAGCGGATGTTATTTTTACATTTTGATTTGATGTGGGGACACGCGGATAGAAAGCCACCGAGGAACAGAGGAATAAGACGGTGTATTCCTTGTCACTTCAGGTAGCAAGCAAAGCCTGCAGCGCTCTCTCTTTGGGGAGCTGGAGCCTGTTTGGACGAAAGCCTCCCCAGGGGTAGCATACTTAGGGGAACAAAGAAGCGGGGCTACGCGGTACGAGCGGGTTCCCACAGCCGGCGGGATCAAAAGGAAGCGTTGAAACAGAGTGTAAACCGGGTTAGGTAGGAGATTTAGCAGTGATCCAGGCTGCACAAAACGTGTGTTCAGAGAGCGGCAGGTTCTGAGGGAATTTAAGCAAGCATTAGCTTTATCCCGTGGCGGTGAATAGCGTAGGCGGCCGAAGGAACGTTCCCTCCGCAGACAATAGCGATGGATGAGGAGATGCTCCTACAATGCCTGGGGCTGCGATGGAGGCAGCCTGCTTAATGGGAAAAGAAATGGCGAGGTGCGGTGCAGCGTTCAAAGAGGCAGCTCATAACTTACCAGGACGTTACAATTACAGGTTTCCGTGTGTTTTCGTACGTTTGCCAAGGCTGTCACTGCTTCTTTATGTCTTGCAGAAAGATAGTCACAACGTGACCAAGGACTTCTGCTCTTCTGCTTAACTCAGCACATTTTGATAGCGGTGAAGCCTGTCAGGATGGATTTTAAGGTTAAAAGTGGCAAATGGTAGAGCTACATTAAAATCTCTATTCCGGCCAATTTGGAGCATCCTGGGCTACTCTGAAGAGCAGCAGGGAACAAAAGCTGCTTTCCGAGACGGCTAAGTCGACGTCAAGCAGCGCCGTCGTTCCGCGGCCGATCTGCCCGAGCTCACGGACGCGCCGCTGGAGACCGCGCGCCTCCGCCGGCGGCGAAGCCTGCCAGGCGCGGGCTTCCGCCGTCCAGCAGCCCCGCCAGGTCGTCTCTCCGTCACGGACGTCCCGCCCCGAGCCGAAGGCGCGAGATGCCCTCCTCGCCGCCGCCCAGCCCCGCGGCCGGCCGCAGCTCGTCCCCTTCCCGCGGAGCGCGGCGGCGGCTCTGCCGAACAGCCGGCCCGCAGCCGCGGCGGCGGCTCTCCCGCAGCGGCCCCGCAGCTCGCTGTTCTCCAGGGCGCGCCCGGCTTTCGCCGCTGCCTGCCGTCTCCGCCGCGCCGTCAAGGTCAAGGTCAAGGTCCCTGTGCTCCGCGCGCGGCTTCCCCAGCGCTTGGCTCGTGGCAAAGCTCTGCAAGTGCAGCCACGCGATCCGGCTCGCTTTGAGCTTTTGGCCGCGCTCCTTTACAGGGAACGTGCGAATCCCTTAATTTTGTCTCTGTGGTTAGTAAGCAGGGAAGGAAAAACCGCCCAAGAACTGCCTCGGCTGCAGCCTTGGGAGACGTAAAAGGGTGCAGGTGTGCGCTCCCATAAATGTTTCAGAAAGGAGTTTACTGGATTCCAGTAGCGTGGCAACTGCCGCGTTAAGGATGCCGAGCCCTTGGAAGGAAGCCAGCCGCGCGTTTCCCGAGGAATACTGCAAGGCCATTCCGCCGCGCAGAGCGGGAAAGCCTCTCTCCAACGCACGCAGAGCTGCTCAAGTGGGTGAGAGGGGCCACCGTGGCCGAGTCAAAGCGTTTTTTCCCGTGTCGTTTAATCCTCTTCCCTCCCCTCGATGTGCGCTTTGTTTAACTGTGGAGATGCGAAGATGCATCTCTTTCTTGAGGGAGAATATTTGTAACCCAGGGGCTGTAATTGAACTCAGTTGCAATATTATACTTCTCTTCATTAATACGTCTTAAAGCTCATTACAAACTACTTTTGTGCCAGCATCTTTGCCAGAATCCCTCGGGACTGGAGATAACTTTTCCTTCCGCTACAGCAGCAGCCTTGCGCAGCGCTCCTGAGGGCCGGGAGAACGGGGAGGGCAAGGGCAGGGCTGGTCTCCGAAGCCCCACGCCGCGGCCGGGCTGCGCGCCTGAGCCAGCCGCTCGCCCCGCGGCACCCCTCGCCCCGCGGCACCCCTCGCCCCGGCCCCCGGCTCGTCCCAGCTGCGGCGCCTCGGAGCCGGGACCCTCCTCCAGCACCCGCGCGGCGCCGCTCCGAGATAAGCGGTGAATAATAACGCGGCCTCGCAGCAGGCTCTGCTCGAATTTACCTGCCTGCAGAAGGGGAACCTTCCCAGCGCTGGAGCTTTTCTGGCCGAAGGGATTGCTGAAACGCAGAGCGCTGGCGGGATGCAGCTGCGCGCTCCATATACAGAGCGCACGCAGCAGAGACCGGGGACAAGCCGTTGTCATTGTATACCCCGAGGAGCAGATCTAAAAGCAGACGGTTTTCGGTACAAGAATGTCTATTCCAGACGATGAGTCTGCAATTAAGATGAAAAATTCAGACTCGTTTTACTTAGACAAGAGATACCAAGGATGCAATGCATTAGGACATGTTCCAAACTTATAAATCCCATTAATGCTAAACTAAGTTGCCCATGCAAATCCCTGTGTGCAGAGAGGAAAACATTCCTTAGATGTAACATCATTTTAAACCCCTCTCTGCCACAGGAATGCTGCTCTTTAAATATTTAAGCCCAGTCTGTGAAACCCGCAAGTTAATAACGTTCATTATGCTGCTTGTGCCTGCGTCTTTGCCAGACCCCGGCGGACGGGGGAGAACTGTTTTCCCTGCGACAGTAACGGCACCAAGGTGCACTGCTGCAATTACGGGGGACGCAAATTTATAGCTCGCCTGAAATCGCAGCAGTCCTAGCACAGCAACCCACCGGCTGCGCGCTAAATTTGCCAGACAGCAGCACAGCCAGACAGCGAAGGCCGGCCGAGATACCCAGACTGTGCCAGGGCAGGGCTGAGCCTGCCTGTGGATGAAACGAACTCCTCCTCCTCCTCCTCCTCCTCCTCCTCCCCCCCTCCAGCCCATCGCCCTCCGTTGCAAGCAAAACCCTTCGGGAGAGGAGCCGAACGAGCGGCAGCAGCCGCTGCAGGCTTCGCTCTCAAGTAATTCTTCCAGTTACATACGGACTCGCTCCTAAGTCTGCAAGTATTTGTCAAATAAATTCAATTCATTTTCTTGAACGAGTAGCCCTGCTTTTTGTTGGAAATCCTCCCGCTGAGCTGATCCGCGCTGCTTTCAGTCGCTGTTCCCCGAAGAGCCCCGGTTAGCGGCAGCAGGCGCGAGCTCCGCGGCAGCGGCGGGAGAGCGGCCGCGCGGCGTTCCCGGGCCCCGGCCGGCCGGCAGCCTCCCCCCGGGCGCAGCTTGCCGGGACTGACGAAAAGCGGGTTAAAAAGCAGCGTCGAAAGTGATGAGATGAGGTTTGGCTGCACAGATGCCCAGAAAACCCTTTCCTTGTCCCGGCGCGGAGCGGAGCAGAGGAAATGGCAACAGGCATCCCGACTGCCGGGAGCCCGTTCCCTCCCCTCCGTCGCCGAGACGTGGGGCGGCACGGCACCGAGCTCGAGCGCCCCAAAACGCCGAGCGAGCCCCAAAAGCCCAGAGAGCAGCTAGGCTGGCTGAGGACAGCGGCGTGCGCAAGGGAACAGCAGCGAATAACGTCTGTCTCGCTGCGAGCTGCCTCCCGGCTGCCTGGCACCGCCGCGCGTCCGCGTGCCTCCCCGACGGGCACCGGGGCCGGTTCTGGGGGGCAGCTTTCGGCAGCAGTACGCCGCGGGGCAGCACGCTATCCTCCTCCCTCCCTCCCCAGAAGTAGCGCACTCTTTAGGGCTTTCTTCCTTTCCTAAAGAGGCGAGATGCACCGCGGCGAGCGGCTGCGGGGACGGCGGCAGCGGCGGGCGCCAGCACCGCCCGCCCGGTCCCGCGGCCCCTGCAGCCCTCACGGGTGCCGCCCCGAGCAGCGCCGGGCCCCCCGCGCCGCCCCCCGCGCCGCCCCAGCTCCTGTTACCGTCACGAGAGCGGAGGAGAAGAGCAGCAGCGAGGCAGTTACGTTACGATCTCGTGCTCCAGCCTGCGCGCGGCTTGTTTCGCTTGTAGGACAGGGGATAATTTCGTTCCGGAGCGCGTTAATAGGAGTTTTGGATGAGAGAGAGAAACAGGGCGATGAGTCTACCTGTCACGACAGTGACTACGGAAAGGAGGAGAGCGGTAATTACCGGTGCACGAGCTTCCAAGCAGGGCGAGGGCACGGGCACCGCGCGGCGGAGCGCTCCCGACGGCAGCGGCCGAGCCGGCCCGGCGGGCAGCCCCGCGCTGGTGACCTCCGCGGCGGCTGCGTGAGCGTGAGCGGGTCCGTCCGTCCGTCCGTCCAGGAGCTCCTCCAGCAGCTGCGGGACTCCGATTTCCCGGCGAGGGCGTCGGGGCACGAGGCTTCGCAGCCCGGCGGCTCCCGAGGGCTGCGCGGGGCCGCGGTCGAGCTGCGCCTCGTCCCTCGACGTGCAAAGGGACAGGGCAACCGCGCGGGCTCAGCACCTCTCCGGAAAAACTGGGGTGAAAAGGTTTTGTTCCCGGGAGCGCCGCGTCTCGCCGGCCCGGCTCGCAGCGAGGCCCGGCCTGCTCCCGCTAACACTTATTCCAGCCCGGCGCGCCRCTATTTCTCTTTATTCTATTCCACCTCAGGCAATTCCATTATTTTCTTCACAGCTTCGGCTTAAAATTAAATTTTTCCCCCTTTTGCTGCCTGTCAGAGGCAAAAACAAATGAAAGCTTCAGCCTTCCTTGTAGATCAGCCGGCTCCGAGAGGAGGAGACGCGCAAAGCGCTCCGGTCCCCGCTTCCCCGACCCCGGCCGCCCGCTTCTTCCCTGAGCTGCGGCAGGGCAGGAGCAGCTCGGTGCCGGGAGCCGCTCGGCACCGGGGCATCGCGCCCGGGAGCAGCTCGGCGCCCGGGCACGTGGCATCGCCCGCACTCCCAAATCCTCTGTCCCGGCTCTGGAATCTGATTTTCTCTTCAGATTACACAGATTCCCTCCAAGGAAAACAAACACAAACAAATGATCAAAGCCGCAGCTGTCTGCGCGCCGCAGCCTCTCATTCAGACCCCGACAAAGGGAGCCGGGCGGCGTGCCGGCGCGCAGGTGGAGGCGGCGGCGGGGCCGCGGCGTGCGCGCCAGCGCGGAGGGGGCTCGCTGCCGGGAAGCGCGCGGGCGCCCCGAGGGGCAGCGATGCCGGCGCTTGCCGTTAAACCGCGCCGGCCCGCGGCTCTCGCCGCCGCGGCCGGGCGCCGAGCGCTGCTGCAAAGCRCGGGTGCCCGGGCGGTGCATCGCCGCCGCTGCTCCCCGCGAGCGGGGCCCCCGGCGCTTCGCCTTGCTCCCGCGCGGCTCAGACCCAGCAGCTTCTCCCCWCGCGCAGCCGCGGCACCCCGCAAGGCTGGGGATGGATTTGAAAGCGTTACGCTGACTTATGAGGCTTTAAATAACATTGGCTCTGCATATCTTTCAGATCTACTTTCTTTTAACAGCCCCGATCGGTTTTTAAGGCCTCAGGCGGCAGATTTACGGCGCTGTCCTCTGCGCAGCGCGGGCTTGCGACGCCCACGGTTACGGTCCCGGCTTTTTGAACCGAGCTTTGCTTCGCGCCTCGGGGCGTCTGTTTGCAAATGAACCAAGCGCGTTTTCCGCACGCGGCCCGGCGCTGGCGAGGAGGCGCCCTGGAAAGGGCCGCGCGCCCTGGCGTCGGCCGCGATGCCGCCCCGGCTGCCCCGAGCGAAGCGAAGCGAAGCGAAGCAGGAGCCGGGAAGCCCAGCGGCCGCTCCGCCCCGCCGGCCGTGCCGCCGCTGCCGCCTCCCACGGCCCCGCTCTCGCCCGGCCCGAATGCTCCGCGATATCTGCTCCCAGGGGCTTTAATTTATGGATAATGGGCATTTTTGCACAGCTATTATTTGAATGCATCGGTTTCCACTTGACCTGTCTGAACAAATTCGTGATGGATGTTCAACCTCTTTCATAAACGGAGCTTATCCTGGAGCTCGAGGAGAAAATGAAACATTAACGAGAAATATAAAATGCAATTCGGGCTTTCACGAGCGGAATTATCCCTGGCTGCAGCTGGGATATCGACTCCCCGTGCCGGCGGCTCTGCAGCGCAGTGCGGGATCGGGGCGCACCGGTGGTGCCGGATCGGGGTGCACCAGCACGCCGCGCTCTGCTACGTCACGTCTCGAAGCCGATTGAGCTTTCATGATGTGTTTTTTTCCCTTTTCGATGGTTTTTAAAAGCATGGGAAGGGTAAAGATGATGAAGCTGGCGCGGAAAGCCTCCCGGAATGAGCCGCGTTATTAAAAATGCTCCGTTTAATTCAGATTGATAACCGCATTAGAGTCGCGGGCTTTCCCCTCCGTAATTGAGTTACACCTACAGCATTGAAGTCCAAACGATTTTCATCGCCGCCGGCGTCAGGCGGCGCGTGCTGCGTCGCGGCATGCAGACCCCGCGCCGGGGGCACGGCGGGACCCGGCACCGGCACCGCCGCGGCGCATCGCGGGCTGCGGCCCCGCGCCGAGCCCCCGCCGCCCCCGGCTGCTCAGCAAAGCCAGGCTCCTTTCCATTCCGACATCAGATAACCTTGATAAATTCTCTTATTAAATTTAATATCTTTGATCAATCACGGTAAAACTTGAGGAGATGAATTATTAAAATGAAGAATTGCTTTGCAGGGTTTATGGCTATTGTGGCACCTAAATTAAAAACAGAGGTGCCGTTATTTGAAAGGCAAAATATTCCCCCGTCCCTACAGGCGCGTATATCATCCCCGCCGCAGCCCGAGACGGCGGCAGGCAGAAGCGGCACAGCGGCCTCGCGCTGGGCGAGCAGCCCGGGCTGCCCCCCGGCCCCGGCAGCAGGCTGCACCCGCTCCCGGGGCGAGCGCGGCGCGGCGGCACCTTCGGAGCGACGCATTGGCGCAGCGGCACCTTCGGAGCGACGCACCGGCTCGGCGGCACCTTGGGAGCGACGCACTGGTGCAGCGGCACCTTCGGAGTGACGCACTGGCTCGGCCCTCGCTTTGGCGCCTGAAATCAATTTCCTATTTGTTTGGACAGCGATGGATTTTAACCTATAATAACAACAAACCTCTGCCAAGCCCAGGCAGTTTAATAGCAAAAACCTTTGATTAAAAATTTTAATAGCCCCGAATGATGGAACGGCTTCTGCCCACRATATATGAAGCTTCTGCCATTCGAATTTATACCCAGCGTAAACTCCTTTACACGGAGCATTTGTTTCCCCTYCGCTTCCAGCCAGCGGATCCGGCGCAGGCCCCCGCCGCCGTTCCCGCCGCGTTTCGGGGAGCCGCCAGCTCCGGGGGCAGGTCCGGCCGCCGCGGCAAAGCCGGCCGGGCCGGAGCGGAGCGGGCGTCGGGAGAGCCCGGCACGCGGCGCATCCCGCGCCGAGCCGGCACTCGCAGCCGCGGGAGCCGGTCTGCCCTGCTCCCGAGCACAGAGCCCGTGAAACGCGGCGCGGAGTAACCGGTGTGTCCGTGCGCGCGATAACTCACACTCCGGGATCGTAAATTCACATTTTACTGAGAAAAAAGGGGAAAAAAAGCCGGCGGTCTCGGGTAATTTATGGCGCTTTGTGCTATTCCTCGGCAGCCATTCGCGTGCTGGCGCTCGGGGGTTTGGGCTCGGGTCGAAACCCCTCGGCCGGCTGTCCAGGCTACACCGGGCTTTCCACAGCTGGAGAACACTCCCAAAACCGTCTCAGCCCGCTTCCGACAGCCGGAGGCTGTGTCGCGTCCCGGAGCCGGGGCTTTGTTTGTACCTGCTTTGATTTACTGCCCAATTAAGGGCTGCCAAGAGAGCTGGAAAGTTTGCATGCAAATGGCGCTTCCGTCGTGGCAGATYGGCGCTCCGCACCCGTGTTCCACCTGCAGAACCATCTCGTCTCGTTTACGGCCGGGATTCGTCACCGCGCGGGAGACTCGGCGCGTTCGTCAGCCGGCTCCGGCGGATCCCTGCGTTTCCGCGGGGAGGCTTTGCCGCGTGCCGAGGAGCGGCYGCGGCTCCGTAACTGCGGCACGACGGGCTCCGTCTGCTCCTCGGCCCCTTCTCCCGTGAACAGCCCTCTCCTCCAGGCCGGCAAGGAGCGCGGTGAGCAACGGCCACTGTCTCAACCCTGCGCGCGCGCAAAGGTGTCAGGAGATAATGAAAGTGGTTGATGAGGAAAGCCAGGCTCCCGCGGCAGCCGCCTCCCCGCTGGGCTTGGCGGGGCGAGCGGGGCCCCCGCTCCCTCCTGCCCCCCAAAAGGAGCTGCCGCCCCGCCGCGCTGCTCCGGGCTCGTCCTGGGCACGGCAGCTCCGGATCCCTGCCGGCAGCCCGGGATCCCCGCCGGCAGCCTCGGGGGGCTCGGGATCCCCGCCGGCGGCCCCGACTGCTGAGCGTCACCTGAAACGACGCCGTGCTCATGGATGCTGACACCGCCATGAAAAGAAGAGTGACCAGAATATACCGATTTTGCCGAGAACGTCTGTGTCCGCAGCGGCTCCTGCAAGGGCGGATTTGAAAGCAGAAAGGAAACCCTGCGCGGGACCTAATTTACTGAAAATAACCGCGGAGGCGGCACGGTTTTGTACTGGAAGAGCAAACAAGCTCGTGGAAGATGCGGGGTTTGGCCAACAAGCGCGATGCTTCCTAGGACGTCTCTCAATCCCGAATTACGGATGAAATCCGCGGGGGAGCGCGTCCTGTTTGCATTACAAAACAAGCCCGCGTGCTTGGGCCGTCGCGYGGTGCCCCGAACCCAGCGGTGCCCCGAACCCAGCGGTGCCCCGAACCCAGCGGTGCCCCGCGCCGCTGCCGAGCGCTCGGGGGCAGCTCGCTGTCGCGGCATTTCCGATAACCGCTTAACGAACACGCGCGTCCGCGTGCAGGCACCGCCGGAGGCTCGTCCGCGGCGGGACCGACCTCCGCTGCCCGCCGCGCATCGCCCGGCACCGGGTCACGCGGCTACAGCCRCCCTCGGTTGCTTTTCCACGGCGGCGGCTCAAGGCAGTAAGAGGCTGGCGTTAAAGATAACCCGCCGGYGGGACGTCGATGGAGCCGCGCTCATCGCCGGCTGTAAATCCAGCGCGGACGCCTGCGCCTTTACTTCCTGCCCGGGGAGCAATTTCCCTCGCGCCGGGCTCGCAGGGAAGGGGGGAGCGTGCCGCGACCGCAGCCCGGCCGAGCGGCCCGCAAAAGCCGAGGAGCGGCTTTTATTCRGACGGATGAGGCTCTAGGGACGCCCAAAAGGGAGCAGGAGATTGCTCCGGCCCCGAGGACGCGGCAGCAGCAGAGCAGGGTCTCTTCTTCTGCCCCTAATTCACCAAACTCTCGTAAACGGCGAGAAAAGCAGCGACTGCAGCAGCCTGCACGCGCCCCGCGGCCCTTAGCCGTGCTGCTGGCAGGGGCAGCGATGGGGACGGGGGCAGCGACGGGGATGGGGGCAGCGACGGGGACGGGCTCCCAAACCGCTCCCTGGCCCCCCTGCGCGGGTCACCCCTCGTCAGCCGCTGCTGCAGCTCTTCCATCAGCCTCCTCCCGAGTTACGGCGCGTTTCCAGCGCTCCGTGCCAGGGGATAATTCATTTTATTAGGTCATTTATTTCCCGGTACGGTTTCAAAGGTCGATTAATCCGTCTAAGGGGGGGGAGCGCAGCACAACGCGTGGCAGCCGCCTCGGCTTCTGCCGGGAGGGCCGCGGCGGTGCCGCGCTCGGCGGGGGGGGGGGGGGCTGGGGGGCCCCGCGCCCGGCTGAACGGGGCCCGGACCCTCCCGGGGCACCGCGAGCCTCCCGCGACGCCACCACGCTGCAAACAGGCGAAGTAAACGTTGACGGAGCCCAGAGAACACGAGCTCCGTGAGGAGAGCGGGGGGGAACAGATGCTCTGGGGTTAACCATAAAGCCAGTTTCGTTGAAGAGAGGGAGCGAGGTAGCAGACCGCGAGCGCGGAGCCGCTGCGGCGGCGGGACGCAAGCAGCGCGGTGAATCCCGGCCCCCGCGGCCCTTGCGGCGCAGGCACGGCGCAGGCACGGCACACGCACGGTGCACGCACGGCACACGCATGGTGCAGGCACGGCGCATGCCAGGGCCAGGGCCTCGCGCGAGGCTCTGCCGCTTTGCCGCGGGCTGCAGCGTGGGGCAGGCGCGGAGCCGCTCGCCCCGCCGCACGTGCGCCGGGAATCACGGCCGCTACACCGGTTTAGCGGAAGGGGGGGCCACGCAGGGGGTGGCTGAGCCAGCTGCGCATCACATGAGCAAAGTTCACAGCGAAGCAGTCGGCAGGAAAGTTTTGCTAAGCAGAACCAGCAGCCGCGCCGGTGGAGAGCCTGAGGCTCCCCAGGAACGCGAGCGATAGCAGAATCGCTCGAACACGTCGAGCGTCCCTTGCTCAGCAGGCAAACGGCCTCGGGGAGCGACGGGAGGAGCGGGAACGAGGGCCCGGCCGCGCCGGCRCTGAGGCCCCTCGGCCCGGCCTCCTCCCGGAGGAGCAGCAGCTGGGGAAGGCAGAAACGGCGTTACAGAAGGGGTGTCCGCACCGAAACTCCGATAAATAGCCTGAGAGGTGCTCGTCGATGGCCGATGAGGAAGGACCACTGCCGCTGCCACTGCCTTTGCCTCTGCAGCGCAGGGCAGAGCGCGGGAACCGGCCACCTGCCAGTGCTGGGGATGGAGCGGAGCGTGGGAGCCAGCCGTCCCGCGGGAGCCGAGCCGCCCGCCAGCGCCGGGGATGCAGCGGCACGCGGGAACCAGCCATCCCGCGCCCACGGGAGCCGAGCCCCCCGCCAGCGCCGGGGATGCAGCGGCACGCGGGAACCAGCCGTCCCGCGCCCGCGGGAGCCGAGCCGCCCGCCAGCGCCGGGGCTCGCTGCCTGCAGCCCTTCCGACCGCCCTGTTTATTGTGCTGTGCTACGCTTATTCCCAATTATGATTCCRTTTATTCCAATTAAATGCCACTTCTGCTTCAATGTGGTTATCCAGTCCAGTACTCTTAATTAGTTTGTAAAGTATTAAAAGTCAATTTTAATTATTTCCAGTGGGTTTCAGTGAAATCTCAATTAGGTGCATTACGCTTCTGCCACGAGGAACAGCTCTTCACTCGCTTCCCTAAATGCCGTTTGCATCGCGTGTCTCCGTCAACCCGCCGCGGCCGGCGCCGCCCGAGCCCGAGCCCGAGCCCGAGCCCGAGCCGGGCCCTGGAGCCGCGCGGCAGCAGCCGGAGGCCGCGGGAGCCGGTGAAACCCGTGGGACAGGCGCCGGGCGACGCGGTGCTCGGGCGGCCAGAGCCGCTGCTCACGGGCCCGCGGGGCCGGGGAGGGTCCGGCTGCGCCCACGGCCTCCTCGCTGCCTGCGGCCTCGGGGAGGAACGGGTCTCGGCTCCGCTCGTTACCACGTACCTATTACCTCCCTTCATCTCCCCGCCAACAGTGTTATTCCAACCTAACAGCGTATGAGAAATGCGAGGAAATACAATAAAAGAGCCGKGGATGCACTATTTAACGTCAGGATGACAGATGCTTCAATTAGGCAGGCAGGGCTATTTCTCCCCAAAATAGATAAAGATGAAATTTTTATAAGATCGCGCTCCGTGTGTTTATGGCGGAGCACCGCTACAAGCCTTCGTCGCAACGCAAATTAAAAGGAAAGCGCGGGCGCAGCGGGACCCGAAGGGGAAGGCGGGCGGCTGCGCCGGGCGCGAGGCCGTGCCGGGAGCCCCGTGCCGCAGCGGTGCCGGCCCGGGCGCGTGCGCACGGTGACGGGGTCCAGGAACAGTCAGCAGCAAAGTGACGCCTGTGCTCACGCGGGGTTTACACACACGCACACACGCGCTGCATTATGCAGGAGCGAGGCCAAGCCCGGGCTCGCCGGCTGCTCGAGCAGCGCCGTGGTGCAGCCGGCCGGGGACGCGGGGACGCGGGGACGCGGGGACGCAGCAGCCCCAGCTCCGCGCGGCCCTCGCCGCCGCCCAGCCCGCGTCCGACCCGTCTCAGCGCGGAGGGCGTCGTGCTAACCGAGCGCTGCAACCGTCATTTCTTGTTATATTTCAGCCAAAACAAGCATTACGCTGTTTATTAATCACTTTCCAGATTCAAAGGAAACATCTGTGTGGATTTGCAGTTCAGGGGGTTTACGGCTCGGGAGAGATTCCCTGGAATTCCTATAAATAGAGCCAGTTTACTCCTTATCGTCCTAACGGCGGTGGCTGCTCCCGCCGGGCGCTGCCGCCCCGCACGGAGCCCCCGGCGCTCCCCAAGCCAAGCGGGGCTGTAGGCGTGTCGCGAAGCCTTCGCCGGCACCGGAGGAGGTAAAATAGAGCGGGTGACTCTCTCGCATCAGCTTCTGGTTATTTTCGCCAATATTTATTTCGGAAGTCCTGTGCAAAAAGCACCTTGTGCAAAGAGGACATAAACCTGCCTTTGGGCTAATTACAAATCATTTTTACTGCAGAAAAGTTGCACGAGGGAGAGTTTACTAGAARAGCCGCRGGGTTAAGCTGGCGTTGACGGAGCTCCCGGCTTTTCTCTTCCGTCGCCCAAGGCGCTCGGAGCTGCCCGAAGCGCCCCGGGACGCTCCCCCGGCCGCCCGGCGCCGACACGTCTGACGGAGCGGGACGCCAAAAACCAGACAAAACCCTCCGCTGCCTCGTGCGGCGACACGCGCTGGAAGGAAACACGTGATTTTTGCCAGAGGCTGCACGCGAGGGCTCTGCTCCGACAGCCTGCTCCTCGCTCCAGCCTTCGGCCGCGGGGTCTCCGCACGGCTCAGGCGCTGCCCCCGGGCGCCGCGGCGAGATCCCCGGGTCACCCGCGCGGGACGCTGCTGCCGGCCGCGTGCAAAGAGCCGTTAACTGCCCTCTCCGTCCGGCAGCGTCCTGCCCCACCACGAGCGCAAAGCGGGAGATTTCCGCGGGCCGGATCGCAGCTTCCCGGCAGCGCCGGGGCCGAGACGCAGCCGCCAGCCGGGCCGGGGCTCCGCGACGGCCGACCTCGCGCTGCGGTCGCGGGTTTCCGCCGGGAGCTGCCGGTTCGGGCTGCGGATGCAGAGCGGGTTTTACCCATCTCGCAGCTCGTTTCACCGGTTTGTTCACGTCACCGCGGTGTGACTTCCTCGCGGAGCGGCAATAAAAGACGGCACGGGGCTAATGCAAGGCTTGCATACAAATTTCAAAGTGTGGCCAACAAGATCAATCAGACACGTTGGAAAAAATCAAGAACTTTATCTCCAATCAGCCAGCTTTTATCTGCTTAAGAATAAACAAGATTGAGGAAGCCGGTGGTGGCAACAGCTGCATCATAAATAAGCCTGAAGCCAGACCCTTCTGCTGTAAGTAAATAATTGATTTTAGAAAAATTCTGCTTAGGCATAGCCATTTCAATTACCTGCAAGATGACAAAGCGCGCCGGGAGAGGTTAATGGTCCTAAAATATTTAAAGAAAATATGTTTGTCTATGCATGCCATAGTTTGTCTTTCATTTATCCAACAGAGAGAGATTATCCGTGAGACTGAACAGGGGGGACGTAGGAGCGCCGGAGTCGGCCGGCCCCGCGGATGCAGCGCACGGAGGCGCCCGGCCGCAGAGGGGCTGGAAAGGCCCCTCCGGGAGCAGCATTCCCGCTCCCCGGCCCCGCGGATGCAGCGCACGGAGGCGCCCGGCCACAGAGGGGCTGGAAAGGCCCCTCCGGGAGCAGCATTCCCGCTCCCCGGCTCCGCAGTGGCATCTTTCCCCTGCAGCTGCAGCAGCTCTTTGTTGTTCTCTTTTTGCAGAGCTCTATTTTTTCCCCTTTGTCATTGTTTTTTCCCCCAGCTGAAGATGTATTTTATCGCATTCACCTTTAGACGAGACTCCCAAGGAGAGAGGAGGCTCCTCCGCCTCCGCGTGCTCTCCGCAGATCCCGGGCCGATCCGATCCCGCGGCCCTCCCTCCACGGCCTGGGGCTGCGGCAAGGCGCGCGGAGGATGACGAGGGCTGGCGGCACCGCGGGGCCGGGGTCCCGGGCGCGCACGTGCGGCTGCGGGGGCGACGGGAAGGCAAGCCCCAAGCCGCGACCGCGGCCGCGCGCTCTCCGAAAGCGGCAGCTGGCTTGGCAGAAACTGGGGTTTCTCAGCCCGGCAGGAGGGGGAAGACCACGGAGACGGTTSAGCTGCACGGCAACCCCGGGCTGAGGAGTTTGGACAATTAAAGGTAATTMAAAGTATCTGAGGTTTTCCAAAATCGCTTCCAAAGCGGACAAAGGGAAATAACCCGCCAGGTGATGATGAGCTTTGCATTTTGCTAGAAATTGCAGAAGAACAAATTTAGCAAATCGCCAGGAAAGGAYAACTGCACACGGGAGCCACAGCACRYGGCAGRTCCCGGTGATTCTCCAAATTCCCGATGGTTACGCGTGTCGGGAGACGTCCCTGCTCGCCTGGAGTCACCCCAGAACCTCCCCGGACATCGGTGCCGATCGGCTGCGGGTCCAGCGGCCGCCGGCGCGGCTTTTCCTGCCTCCGCGTCGCCGCGCGCCCGGCGGGGAGAGGAGCCCGGCCGCACATCGCCGCGTGCGCAGGAGGGGGGATAACGGGAGGAAACGAGATAAACGCGAGGAAAAGCCACGCTGCACCTCGGAGCGGCGGGGGGCGAGCGGACGGGAGCGACGCGCTCGGAGCGGCGGCTTCCCGAACAGCGCGGGGATCGGGCTCGGGTGATAAGGAAAGGGAGGAAGGGGAGAAAAGAGAAGGGAGAAGCTACCGGCGGGAGGAAACGGCAGGTGATGCGCCATTTCGCTATGCTAATAAGGAGACGAAAGCAAATGCAAGAGGAGCAGAGACCGGCAAAAGCCTTGCGTTTGTTGGAAAGAATAAGAGGATAAACGTTTTAACATTCATGAAGGAGGAAAATGGAGCTCAGAAAGGCTCAGAACATCAGGCTCATAGATGAGAAAATTAAAGCGCATAAAATATTTATTCGTTTGTGCTCAGCGGCTGCCAGCCAGGCACGCGCTGAGGAACGCCAGCTTTCTGGGCACGCTTTTATTCCAGGTTTTTCCCCCTCCTCTCCTGGGGACAGGCAGGAGCGATTTGGCAAAGCGGAGCTGAACGCTCAGCTCATTTCCTGCGTCCCATCGGCGCCTCATTTCTCACCACGTGCAAAACGGAGCTGGGGAGCCGGCGCGAAGCCCCGTCCCCGCGCGCCGGGTGAAAAGCGACGGCCTGCAGCCGCTCGGGGGGAGCCCGCGGCCGGCTTCACCGCACGAGTGCTGCGGGGCAGCCGCGGGGGACGGCCCCCCGCACGGCACCGCGGCCCTCACCGGGCGCCCTTCCTCGCGACCTTCCTCGCGCCCTTCCTCGCGGCCAGGCGCGCTCTCCCGAGGGCGGCGAATCCCCCAGCATTTGTTCCGTCTTTAATGGAATTTGTAGAGCCTCAGGCCGTTGGCGAGCAGAGCGTTCTCCGTCCGCAATAAGGGGAAGTTTGTCTGTGGAGTGGCGCGGATCCTGGTTATTACGTTATCCCTTCCTTCCGCACGTCACTGTGCATTTCTTAGGAATCATCTCAAGGGCGTCGCGATGCACGGCAGCGATTTCCGAGCGCTGGGCGAAGGCTGATAAACCACCGCCGCTTGCAGAGCTTAGCGACGAGCTCAGGCACCTCCGGCTCCCCGCGGCGGAGGGGGCAGCCGGGCACGCGGAGCCGGAGCCGCGCGCTCTCCGCGGGGAGCCGGCCCCGGAGCCCGCCGGCCCGAGCCCTTCGGGTGCGATTCCCCCGCATCCAAGAAAGCGATGCACCGCGAAGCCAGCGAGGAGACGAGCCCGCGGACGAGCGGCAGCGGGCGCCAGGAGCATGATAAAGGCACCGGGAAGACCGCTACTTCTTTCTCACGCTAAAGGTCGATCGACTCCGCCACCTCGGCCCCCAGAAAAAAAACCCAATGATGCTTCCCCCATAGTTTGATTTTGCCCCACAGCCCGGAGCGGCATCCCGGCTCTGCTGGATCGAGCAGTCCCTGGGGCTCGTCCCATCCGATCCCCCCTTCTCACGGAGCAGACGGGAGCGTCGGGAAGAGGCCACGGCGGGCGCTTACGGATGGCCGTGCACGCCAGGACGGAGCGGCGTGTAGAGCAGCGCTGCTTTTTAAAGCCTTAAATCATCCCCCAGCTCTTACTACTGTTTTAAACCGTCACTTAGCTTTTTAAAAGTTTATCACGCACTAATTCATTCAGCTCGTTCATTTACATTCTGCTGACAGGGCGCAGAATTGCTGCTTTTCATCCCAGAAAGCTCTAGCTTCTGCAATTTACGGAGCCTTTTCGGTTTCATCAGGATATGGGGGGAAGGGGCAGGATTTGTGGGATAGGTTTGGGGGATTCTGCGTTTCCCTTACTGTGAGACCGCTGCCCGATTCTGGGGATTTGTCCTCCAGCTGCGACGTCTTCGAAAGCAAGGAAAACACAGCACGTGCCAACGGGAACAGTCTTTGGTCTTCCAGTGTTTTACTTTAACCTCTTGCAGGTTGGAAAGGAATCGCGTGAGAAGTTCCTCCCCTTCCAGCTTCGCGGCGTGTTTCAGCGCGCAGCATCGCTGCCCCGATGAACCATAAACATTATTCGCATCCGGCTTATTCTCGCCAAGGTAGTTCGCGTGGTTCTGCTCATCCGAGGCGYTTGCACGCCTCAGGTCCAGGCAGGACTTGAGGAATTGTAGTTATTCAACCAATAACCCCGCTGCGCGCTGGAGAGCGAGGAGTCGCGGCCCTGCTCCGTTCGGGTGCCTGTCCGTCCGTCGCACCGGGGTTTGGATGCGGGAGCGGAGCAGGGGGGAGCGGAGCGGAGCAGGGGGGAGTGGAGCGGAGCTCGGAGGCGCTCGGCACGTTTGCTGTCACTGCAATCAGCCGCGTCAGTCGATTCCGCCGAGCGCAAATCACGGCTCATTCTGGTGCTCTCGGTCTCCCTCAACCCCCCGCTCACCCCGAGGCACCTGCCGCGGGCCGCTCTTCCGCGGGCTTACGCAGCACCTACCGCAAGCAGAAAAGACCCAAATCTCGCAAAACAAAGCGGCCGGGAAGCTGCAATTATCATCAAGGCCATTGTGTCCGCGGCGAGGACGAAGCCGGGCGCCGAGGCTGCCGCGCTGCCGCCCCATCTTTGCCCGTCGGGGACGGGGCAGGAATCGCGGCACGGGGCGAACGCGGCCGGCACCTCGGCTCCTGGGCCTGCACCGGCCTCTGCGGCTTTTCCCCGGAGCCGGTCACAGCGAGGACGCGTGAAGGGCCGGGACGCGGGACRGCCCGCGGGACCGCCGCGGCTTGGGGCTGCCGCGCGGCTCTGCCGGGAGCCCGAGGCCTCTGCCGCGCGCCGGGGAGGCGCGAGATGTTCCCTTGCCCGCTTTAACGAGCCGGATCGGATTGAAACCSTACTCGGCTCAGCTTTAAGTGTTAAATAGAAACAGCTGCTAAAAATAAAGTCCCTTTCAGGAGGCGGAGTAATTGTTTTCTGGTGAGCCCGGGCGCCTCAGAGCAGACCGAGCGCAGCTCCTAAGCCCCATTGTAATCAGCAGGTTTAAAATGGAAAGGGAAGAGAAACGGTCTGGGGGACGTCAGGAATGGAAAGCTTAGGGACAGCTCAAAATGAGCAAAATATAATTTTCCCGGAKAAAGCTCGATCGCGCCGCGTTCCTGGCGCGGCAGGAGGCGGCCAGCCGATCCGGCAGCCGCTCCGGCGTCTCCCGGGAGGGGGGAGCGCGGTGGTGGTCCCCGGCGCGGGAAGGGCCGGCACGGCTTTCCCACGCTGCCCCGGAGCCGCGCGCTGCCTCCGGCTGCGGCCGGGCTCCTTCCAGCCGCTGCGGCGTCGCTGAGCACGGAAAGCGCCGYGAAGGTTCGCTCCCTTTCGGTAAATACAAGCGGAGCGAGAAATGGGAGAGGCTTCGGTGGAGAGAGGAGAAGAAAGGGTATTTAAGTGGCTGCACGAGCAGCTTTGTGCAGACAGATGATTCCAAGCAGATGCAGTGTGGCCACATGCCAAAAAGATGCAAGAGCTGTAAGAAACGTGTGTTGGTGCCGCAGGAGCGTCGGTTCAGGGAGGAGGAGGAGGAGGAGGAGGAGGAAATCCCAGGCCGGGGCGGAGGAAGGCTGAGGGAGAGGGCCGAGCCGACACGACGCCGTTGGGAGAGGGGCCCAGGCGTCCTGCTCCGCGAGGGTGGGGGGCAGCCGGCCCACGAGGCCCCCACGGAGCCGCTCCTCCTTTCTCCCTTTTAGGGCGGATTTCCTCCGGGAGGGCTCTGCTCCGCTGCAGCCGCTCGGTGACCGCGGCAGGCGCCCGCACCCGCGCCGAACGCGCCTCGCTCCCGCTTTAACAGCCCGCAGCCGATAAACGGGAAACGGCACGAGATCGCATCCCCAAAGAGCAGCAAAGCGCCGAGCCGCCGCTCCTTGCTGTGATCAGGCGAGATCCCGCGGCGGGACAGGGCCCCCGAGCGACGGGCGCGTCCGTCCTCCGTCCCCCGCGGGGCGAAACCCCCCCCCCCCCGCCGAGCACCTGCCGCGTCCCACCGCCGCGCGCGGCCCCGGCAGCAGCAGCCCCGGGCAGAGCGGGCCACTCGCCCCGTTCCCGCGCCCGCCTTTCCACGCGAACAACAACGCCGCGCCGACTGTCAGTCCTCCGACAGCCGTAATTGGATTTGCGGAGTGTTATACYGTGAATTAAGTTGACTGATGGGGAAGTGTCAGCTTTATTAACTGTCTTCCTTCAGATGATAATTTCATATCTATAAGGATGAATTACAAAAGAGTACTCGAAGGCAGCGGTTCAAAACGATGGAGTCGTTTTAATAAAGGCTGGCTTTCGCTTGCGCATGCTTGTTTCCAAATATTTTATCTTCCTGGGGGAAGCCGCATCCAGTTCGGAAGCAAAAGCACCGCAAGAGACGCGGCACAGCCAAGCGATGGGCGCAGCCCAGCACGAGCGGCCGGCGCGGAGGGGACGGCGGGACCGCTTGCCCGCAGCGGCTCGCGTCCCTCTCGCGGGGCGACCCGGCTTCCGAGGCGGCTGCCGGCGCTTCCTGCTCCGGGAAAGCGGCGGTTCCCCTCCCGGGACGCCGCGACCAGCGCGGCTGTCGGACACCGCTGCTCCCCTTCAGCCCGTCTACTCGGTTCACGCAGCGCCTGCCTAATTGCATTGCCACAGAGCTACAAATAAAAAGCAATTGCTCATTAGCAGCCTTCATCACCATAATCACATTAGCTCAGCGGCAGAAAAAGACACCCGAAGCAGACTGCTGTCGCCGAGCGAGAAGGTGCCGCCTCCGCCAGGGCCCCCGGCCCGGGGGGCCGCCAGCCCTGGAAGCCGCTGCTCCCCGTTAGCGAAGCCTCACTCTGTTTTTCCCTGCCGAGCAGCTTTTTTGCGTTACCCCAGCAGCTCTGGGGAGCAGGGAGGGGGCAGCTGCGCCCCCAGGGCTCGAGCGCCAGCACAACACGCTGCTTCCAGGGCGAGACCTTCTCCGAGAGCTCCCTGCAACATGCTGCTTGAATAAACCCCAGGATTATATCTGTGCGAAAAGGCTGGGGTTTCCAGTAAAAACACGTTTGGGTCGAGCGTTATGATAAATAGCAGCGTCAGAGCGGATAACAGCAAGGAGCCCTCCAAGACAGCAATTTGAGAGCGCAGTTAGTTCCTAAACCAGCCAGCGCAGAGCCAAAAGCGCGTGAAACGCGGTGACATTTCGTTATCCCCCCTCCGAAGGCGGCTGGCGGAGGCGGCCGCGCGCTCCCGCGGGAGGAGTTACACCGCTCACCTCTGCGCGCAGCCAGCCCGGGAGACGCAGGTGCGCGACGATGCTGCGCCGCCTTCCTCCGCCCCGCGTGCATCCTCCTCCTCCTCCTCCTGCAGCTGCACCAGTGCTCTGCAGCAGGCACAGCCGGCTCAGGAGCAAAGCAAGCCCCAGCAGGGCTGCGGGGCGGCCGGCTGTAGGGGCTCGCAGCAGCGCGGGGCTGACGGGGGCCAGCTGCCGCCCCGCGCCCCGGCTCCTCCCGCGCCTGACGAGCGGCGGCTGGGCGCCTTGGTGAGCCCRGAGCCTGGAGGAGCCCCTGTATTAAGGAGCTGCAAATCCCTGAAAAACCCCTCGGACCAGAATTTTGGCGCGTTACGGCCAGTCGCGCGTGCAAGACGGCGCGGCGCGGGGGCCAAGGCGGCAGAAGCAGCCCCGGGCCGGTGCCGAGCGTCTGCCTGGGGAGTGCGGGACAGTCTCCACGGGTCGGCATGCTCGGAGCCGGGCAGGATTAAAAACGCCACAAAGGGCAGRTTTAGGCCTTTTTTGTTCCTTGCCATTCTAGTTCCCAGTAATTTTCCACCCCCTCGGATGAGCATTGTTCAAACGAACTGGAGAGAAACTTGCTCGGGAATTCATTACCGAGGGGTCTGGGGGGAATTCTCYGTTTTTGAGTGGAAAAGCAGAGCTAAGAATAGAAGGTTTTGGCAGGAGCCGAGTGCGTCGGCAGGGCTGCCCGCGGCGCGGGGCACCCCGGGGCGGTCGGGCGTCACCGGCGCGGTGACCCGCTCCGGCTGGCAGCGTCCGCGGAGGAGCGGGCAGCGCGGGGTCCCCGGCAGGGCCGCGGCTCCCGCGGCCGCTCGGCGCCCGGCAGACGCCTCTGCGTCCGCCCGGGGACCGGGCCGGAACCGCGTTTGTGCAGGGCTGCGTTTTCTGAAGGCACGCTGGCTTAGCAGCTGCTGCGGGAGATACGGCGTGCTCCTAGCAGGAAAGCCTTTCAACAGAACGGGAGTTTCGGGAAGCATTTTGCACGCTTCCCCCCCCCCYTAGTGTCAGAGTTTTGTTAATCCCCTGAAAATTAAAAAATAACGGGAACACATCATACGCAGCTCGGAACGGGCGTTATTTTCCGGCGAGCGGCGAGGGAAGGGCCGAGCGGCGACGCGCGGCTCCTGCAGCCGCGTCGCTCTGACGAATCCCTCGGTAACGGCAGGGTCCAAAGCAGGAGGCTCCGCTTTTCCCTGCCTTTCCCTCGGTTCGGTGGCAGACGGGAGAACAAGCCGGGCTGGAGCGAGGGAGCCGCATCTCGGAAAGGAGCRYGTGTGTTGTCTGCTCATCAGCGATRCAGTTTCTCCCCGTAAACACGAACTGGACACGGGAACAGAGCAGTGGAAGGAGCGCCGGYGCGCGAGCTGCCGGCGCCGCGGCTGTCCCGGGGACGGACCCTGGGGCCGCTGGCGGGGAAAGGCGGCACGGGGGGCTGCGCTTACAGGGACCCGGGGYGCCAAGCGCGGGGTCGGAGCGGGCAGGCGGCAGGAACGAAGCTCCGTCTCCGAGCGRAGCGCGCGCGTCACGCAGGGGCTCGACGCCTTGCTGCGGCTCCGCCG
>PTFA01000161.1:264383-294113 GCA_003342895.1 Casuarius casuarius | reverse complement strand
CCGGGCGCCGCAGGCGCGACCATGCGGATACCACGGCTCCCGGGAAGCAGGTAGGCGCCGCCGCCCCCCGCGGGCACCTTCGGGCGGCTCCGCGGCGGAGCCCTGCCCTGCCCTGCCCGCCGGGCTCCCCGGGACGGGGGGGGACGGGGGGGCGCGGGGCTCCCCCCGTTAAGCACCGAACTTGGCGGTGCCGGCGAGGCAGGGAGCGCGGCCGGTGCCGCTCGCCCGCTTCCAGGCGGGCGCGCGGGGGGACGCCGGCTCCCGGTGTTCCGGCACTGGGAACGCTGCTTCCATCCCCCCGACCCTCGCGCGCCCCGACCGAGCGAAGCGGATCGCTTCTCTGGGGCTCTGCCCGTTTTCCGAGCGCTCCCGGGGCTGCGGGGCTCCGCGGCGCTCCCCGCTCGCGGCGGCGGGTGTTGTCGGAGGGGAAGGGGCCCCGGGAGCGGATCCGAGCACCCCGGGCATGTACAGCGCGTATCCAGACAGATGGGTGCTTTGCAGATTAATCGAGAATTGCAAAGAAAGGGAGACAGAGGCGAAGGGTTATGTAACACTTTTATTACTGCTGTGAAGTCATCTGAGCCGAAATCTTGTTATTTTCGTGGCACTGTGGCTGGAGAACGCCAGTTACGGAGATCGTCTCCGTTCCCTGTGTGCGTGTGTCCCTAAAGCTGCAGGAATACCTGGTTTTGCTCATTTTCACTGTGTTTCAGTAGAATAAATTCAAAGTGGCAGCGTATTGAGTGGAATCGTAAGGAAAACGCTCCTGCTGCGTGATTGACGGGAGGCTCCTCTCCCCGACCCTTTCTGTCGGTCTCATTCGGAGCGGCTGCGGCGGGGTCGGGCTGGCGGCTCGCGCGCTGGCACAGACCTGCCCCGCGGCTGCCGGGCGCGAGAGCGGTTTGGGTGCTCCCTTTCGCCGCCCGGCGAGCCCCGGGTCCCGCCGCGGAGGAGCGTCCCCAGACGGGCTGCCCTGCGCTCGCAGCTCGCGGCCCTTCGTGGTCTGGCGGCCGCGGCGGAGGGGACGCCGAGGACGGGCCGTGCGGCCGCTCTCCCGGGAGCGGGCTCGGGCGGTCTGTGGGGCGGCTGGGGCGAGCACGGCCCTGGGTCCTACCCAGCGCAGCGCCGAGGGGAGCCGGTCCCGCTTCCCACCCGTCCGCTCTGCTCTGCTCGCTGGATTTAGCCTCCTCAGAACATGGCTGCTTCCCTCGGTGGCGAGGAAGGGAATCCAGAGTGCCCTGGCTGCCGAGGCAGCTGCAGCCGGGGCTCGGGCGATGCGAGAAGGACTTACCGGAGCCTGTTGAAGTCACTGGAGGTTTTTCACTTTTCTTGAGCTTTGGATCAAGTCCTGAAAGGTGAAACTTTGCCTGGACTGAGATTTTTGCCTGTGCAGTAGAGCTGGGGGAGGCCCCTGGGTTCTGCTCCTGCATTTGTGTTTATTTGCCACTGCGTTCCCTTTATATCTGGCTTATCAGGATAAGCGGGTGCAGGCGTTCCTCGCGGAGCGGTGCCCACGCGGCTCGTTCCGGCAGCGTGTGGCAAGCGAACCCGTCGCGCCCCTCTGGCCACGTCCCCCTCCCTCTGCTCTTTCTCCCTGCGATTTATTCCGACGGTCCGGGCAAGCGAGCATCTTCGCGCTGCCACCAGAAATGTCAGTCCGTCACGGCTGCGTCGCGGGGTCGGAGGAAGGACGGGGTCCTCGGTGTGTCTGCAGCGATACAGTGACCTTAGGAGTTACGGCTAGGTAAAGCACCCGGAATAATGGTCGGGATACAGCCCAGTCTGGATTTCACGGAAGATGAAAAGACGGGTGGAGCTGGAGGGCTGTTTTCAGGCTGGAAGTGGCAGAAGACGATAGTCTTAGAAGAAGCTCTCTGCTTCTTTATTTCTGTAAAGAGTATAGCAATGAAAACTGCCTTCCGATCGCTTCTCTCCAAATCACCTTATGAATTTCTTTACTGTGTATTCTGGAATCCTAATCACCAATCTGTTCTCCGTACCACCTCATCAGCTTCCAGCCTCTATTTTATCTTTTAGGAAGAGATAACTACTGCTAACCTTGTCTGCTGCTCTCGCTTTGCTCTGCCTCTAATTGCTTCTGGCTTTATTTCTTACATTTCCCATGTCATTTCCCCTCATTTTCTTGCAGACTGCTAGAAAAACAGCTCCAGGAAAAGCGGGAGACCTTTGCAGTGCCCATTTCATCCCGAGTCCTCTCTGCCTCGAGTTGCGGGGTGGCTTGGGGAGATGATACCTTATTGCTGCTTTAGAGGAGAATTTTTCTTTCTCTTTTGCTTCCTTTTGCCCCGGGGCAGCGGCAGTTTCCTGACCTTGCAGACGAGCCCTGCTCTTAAGCTGAGGAGAGGAAGACCTTCCCTGAGGTCTTTGAATCCGTATCACGCAAAATTATCCTTTCCTTGCTCTCGGAAAAGGGAGCTCTCTGCTCCCAGAGGTTCTGCTCGCAGGCTGCGAGGAAACGAGCTGTTTTTGCAGCCCTTGCAAGTTCCCGGTACTGCTCCAGATCCCCTTCGCCCAAACCGGCGTGGCGTTGGCGGGCGCGAGCTTTGCGAGCCGAAGGTCCGGTGCTTGCGCCGTGAGCACCGCGGGACGGCAGCCGCTCGTTACTCCCTAAGTAGGCACGATCGTGGCTGTGTACCTGGGTCTGTGGAAGCGCACGCATGTGTGCGTGCAGTAATGACAGCTTTCCGTGCTGTGCCATCTTTCTTTTTTAGCTGTGGCTGACAACTTCCCTTCCCTAGCTACAAATCTAATATTTTAAACAATATGCCATGATTTTTACAGCATTTAGCTCAGAAGTGATTTGCAGTATGAATAAAAATACTGTTTGCAGTTTCTTCCTGATTGCATAAAACAACTCATTAAGAGCATACGTCCCTGCGTGTTTGCTTTGGGGGAACTTTATGGGCACTATCGTTCCTGCCAAAGCAAACATTTTACGTGAATTTCGCTCATCGAGTTCACGCCGTCAACGGAGACGGAGCCGCTCCTCGAAGATGCAAACCTTGCCTTCTCGGAGTAATGAGAACGCTGAGCAGTGGGAGCTAACGGCTTCCACCGAGGAGTTGTTACTCGCGCAATGTCCGCGCAGGGGCTGAGTTAGCTGTTCCTGGGTGAATTGATTGCCCCAGAAATTCATCTAGTGCCACCGACTATGATACTTAACAGCCACAATAATGCTTAAATAAACTGTGCTTTTATGCAGCAGTTTGTACCTTCTCCCTGGCAGCAATTTCACAGCTGAGGAAAAGGGAGATGTGCTGGTATTTAGCAGCCCTCTTCCCTATCGTATGAATAATTATTGTAATAATGTCGGAATCATCCCTGTATTGCCTTTGTTGTGCGTGTTCAGCAAAGTGATGGATGGGGAGCTGACGCAGTTGCTGAGCAGCCAGCTGAGCCCGAGATGCTTCGGAGCCGTGCGCGCTTGGGCTGCTTGCGTGGGCCCGGAGCGAGGGGGAGAGGTGGTCCCTCGGGGCCTCGGCGCAGGGGCCGCCTCGCAGCTCTCCCGTCTCCGCTTGCGGTTCTCTCCCCCGGCGCTCGCATCCAAGAGCAGCCCTCCTGGATGTGCTCGGCTGCTCTCCGAAAACGCTGCTGCCGCCCCTCGCCGAGCTCCTTGCAAGGCCAACTCTCGCTTAAGCGGTGACCCGCCGTCCCTGGGCTTCCCAAGCAATCCTTTGGAAGGGAGCACGTAGCTCGTCCACGTCATTAACAACTGTCCCCCCGTTTGTCCTATGGATGCATAGGATGTGTGAACCGGCTGCCCATCTGCTTACGGCATTTGAATGCTGCAGCTTCAGTTTGCCTTATGTAACAGTCATCTGCTCGAAATGGGAAACTGCTAAGTTTTCTTCAGAGCACAACATGTAAACAAAGCTGGAGCGAGGCAGAGACCAGCTCCCGCAGCGGCCGGATAACCCTTCCCTTCTCCCGTCAAAGTCTGCTCCGGGAGGTCGCGCTGTTACTGTGCACGTATATATTCGGGGCAGCAGTGAGCAGTGGGAGCTGCTTTGCAGAACAGCTCTATAGGGTGTGAATAATCTATATGGCTTCAGACAGGTCTGAGGTACGTTACTAAACTGTTTGCGTGCTTAAGTCTTTAAATACAGCTAATGGGAAAATGACTGGGAGGGAAGATGAAGGGAGCGGGTATGCTGAGCCGGAGGAACGCGAGCTGGGGCGCCAGGGCTGCAGCGGCTCCGCACGGTATAGCGGTATGCGTTACTCTCCGTGAGTGTTGGCGGCGAGGAAATGGGTTGCAATAAATCAAGGCCAATTTAGTTTGGGTTTGAGAGGAGATCTTCTCTCTGGATAATTTTTTAGAGCAAAGCACGTTCAGCAGCATCAGTTGTGAAAACGGAGTTGCCATGTCGGACTGGTGGCAGAACCCTGCGTAATCGATGCTTTCAAGAGTGAGATTTTCCTTTTGTCCTCCCCCCTTTCCTGAACTGGAAGCTGCCACATGGCAGGAACTCTTCAGCCAAGCCCAGAGGGGGAAAAACAGTTGTTATTGGTTTTGCCTAGTTCCCAAAGCTGGAGCTTGGCTCTGTGCTGAGTGCATGTTTTTGATTGAATGCCCCTCCGAATAATATGAAACTCTGGACCTGAACTGCCCCTTTAAAAATGAAATTAGAGTTGATGTGAGTATTTCCTATGGCTCTTCTGACTGGGCCCTGTATGGCAGGGTTTGATAGCTTACATAATTTCCTGTGATGGAGATGTACTTCATTTAATTTCACTTTGAAATACATTGATTAAATCAGAACCGCTGAGAGATTTAAACCGAATCTCTGTGGCCTGAACTTAGCTGTGGGAGGTTTACCTACCTTTATCCTTCAGCACCGATTTGGTTTTATGAGGATTCCTCATGAAATGAGGCTTTGCCTGGCACCGAATTGCTACTGCTTTCTGGTTTTATCCGTTCCTTTCTCTGGCCTTAGCACCTCTGCAAGTAAAAACTGTATTAAGACCTGCCTTTTAGCATCGCGTTGGAACACCTTTCCATGGAGATCCACTAATAGGTGGAAATCCTGAGAGATGAGCACTGGAGCATTAATTGGGAAGTGATGGGACTTGCTCTTCCCGCAGTGCGGCCCATACTTCAGAGAAATGTTTTATCAGCAAGTTGCTTGGAGACCTCTACGCGAAAGGCTCGTGGCAAGCTGGGCTCAGGCAGGCCTGTCGCGGTTCGGTGGTGATCCTGTGGCATTCCCGCTCTCCCGAGGCGTGCGGGAGCTCCGGGGGCGAGTCCCGTCCGACGGAGCTCGCTCAGGGCAGCGGCGTCACGAGCAGCAGTGCTGAGGCCGCTGTCACCCGCGGCGGCAGCGCGCTGCGGTCGCGCCGGCGCGTGGGAGCGTGCCAGGAAAGTGGCTCGCGGCTGAATCCAAGACGCCTTGGGCCCTTTGCGGGGGAGCCTGTTTGGTGCTCCTCTTCTGGAGGAGGTCAGCACTGGAAGGGCTCATCAGCGTGGACTCCGGTCAACAGTAATCGGTGGGAAAAGAAATATGGACCTCAGTTACTGCACTGGGGTATCAAAATGGGATGAAAAATACGGGAGCAATAAGCGTTGCACATCTTCCTCGACCGTGCTCGGTCGGCGTGGTCGGTACCCGGCTTGGAGCGTCCTTGAAACAAGACCGAGCTGCCTCCCAGCTCGTCGCAGTGAGGAGACGGAGGATCTTCTCCTTTCCTGTGATCACCCATCAGGGCCTGGGGGACTGATGGAAGGGACCAAAGGAGGGACCTGGGCAGTTCCGACAGAGCTTTCTCTTTCCAGTGCTTTTCGCACAGCTTGTATGAGCTGATGCTTCAGGCAAAGCGCAGGCTGCACTTCCAGCAGGACAGAAGTGTCAGAAAGGGTGAGACTGTGCTGTGACAGGTTTTGTGCCTTCCTCAAACACCTGATACTGACTCCTGGTATATGATTAGATAACCTGGAGGCCTGATGCACTCCAGAAATTTGAGTTGTCTGCATTTCCCCCTCACAAGGTCTTAATCTCAACGCAGCAGCAATCGGCTGTGTCCTGCCCTGATGGCTCTTACCTTGCCCTCTGTTCTCAGCTCTCTGTGTTGCAGGTCCAAGATCCAGATCCCCCAAAGGACCATTAATGCTCTCTTGGGATTGGCCAGTAAATCCCAAATGAGCAACAGCCGTAGGAGACCTTCAGCCCTGTCTTGTCTTCTCTTTCAAAGATGAGCTGCGAGGAGCCGCAGGGCCTGGGAAAATGTAGCTTGGTGTGGAATGTCGTAAAAACGGAGGGTGAGATGGAGACTTCCAGCAACCGTCCCAAGCACAGGGAGATCTGGCACTTCTTCAGCGCTTCCTCTCATCAGTGCTGAGTGATTCAGTGTTTCTGGTATCAAGGAGCAGTAATAAAAAGGAAGAGAAATCTGGCTTCGCTAGGGGTGGATGCACAACTGTGTCGATAAGCGACGCTCTGGGCGCAGGAGACCTTCCGAGGAAAAAGGGCCAGCTCGCGGGACGGAGCCCCTCGCGCTGTGCAGCAGGAGACCGAGGCACCGAGAGCAGCTCGCCCGAGGTCGTGCTGAGCATTGCTGGCAGAGCAGCAAATCAAACCGGGGGCCTTCACTCCAGGGATGACTTTTTGCTCTGTTCTATCACCTCTTGGCCGATGCCATGCTGAAGTTTGATGTCAAAGGCTTCCCCCTGCCTCCGCTAATCCCCAGGGAATGCAGCTCCTCTCCGCCTGCCTTTGCTCGCTAGCACAAAATTAAACAGACTGCCGAATATAAAGCGTGTCTCACCATTCATAGAAATGTTCATTTTCAACTCTGATCTGAGAAATGTCTCATTGACTTCTAAATAATTTATAGGGAGGAAATATATATGAAGTCATTCAACATGTGATCTTTTTTGTTCAAATTTGCTCTGAAGGTTTTTTCACAAGCTCTAATGTTGTGGAAGTGTTGCTGCATCCACGGTTGTGTTGTATTCTTTCCGATAATAGCTGCTGGTACCGCATACGTTGTGATGAGTAATGCTGCCAGTGCTTATACACACAGGGCGTGCTCCAGCAGGGTCCAAGTTGCCAATTTCTGCATGGTGCTTTAGGGAATAAATGTCAGTCCTTAGCATTTTGTCTCCCTGGAAGCCCTTGCTCGAGTGTAATGAAAACAGTTCTCCATTTCCTAACGAAGAAAAGAGCTTGCAGTAAGTGAAGGCAGAGTCTCGTCGCTGTGATTTTACTATTAGCCCCATCTTGAGCTGTCCGTGGGAAGAAAATTTTGTTGTTGTAGGCAGTAGCAGGTTGGGTTCGGCTAAGAGTGTTCCTTTGCCCGCCTGGGGGCGGGAGCATTACGAGTCCTACTAGGTTCCAAGTTAATTTTTCAAAATTAAGGCTGAGTAAAAGCTGCTTCAAGATCCACTTGTACTTTGGGGTTTAACATGATTCTTGCAGAAGAAATACAGTTTGCAAGCAAGACATAAGTGTGGACTTCTGAGATGAAATACAGGAGCTCCTCAGAACGCATGTGCCCTAACGTGGGAAAAATGAGGGAACGTAACATATGCTTGCGCAGTTATGTGTCAGAGGGTGAATGAAGGTGGCAGTGTGGGTAAGGACATGTTTCGGAGCATAAACATTTTTGGAAGTGGCTGCAACAGTTTTACAGAACTTAGCTACAATCTCTCAGCAATCAGTCGTTCCCATCTGTAAGGCACTCTAGCTATACATCCGTTTCTGCAGCATCACTGGATGTTAAGGAGAATATCTCCATGATAAACTCTCGAGCAGTGGTTTATAGCTCTATAAATAGGCAGTGTGAGTAGCACAGTGCTAGCTTAGTAACTGCACAGAACTACCGTAGCTCTGGACAACGACCCACTGGCACGCTTGCGCTGAAGACAACGTTTGTGGCTAACCTGAGAGCAGATAATGCTCAGGTAATTCGTCATTTAAATGCATATTATTTTTATTAAAGAAATAGCAAGTGGAAAGTTGAGAAATGAACCCAGATTTTCCTCCTTTTGGACTTCTCTCTGGCCAGTGGAGCCATCTCTACTGCTGAATATGCGCTGCGTGTTGCTTCCCCTCAGGTCACGTTTCCCTCCTTGCTGTTGTTCCCTTGCATGACACAAGCCTTGCGCTGGGATGCGTATGATATCATATTTGCTTCCTTCTGCAAGACTTAAGTAATGGAGTGTTAATTAATTGACATGGATTAGAACATCCACTTAAGTACTCAATGAAACGTCCGTGATTAATGCCCGGGAAGCAGCCGCCACGCGGCTGGATTTCCCTCTCCCGCCTCTCGAATGCGATGAGGCTCTGCCTCTTCCCCTTCGGGATTAAAGGAAGCTGCGGAGGAGGTCTGCATCTCACGGGCTACAGCCAAGTCCGTAGCGGCTTTGTATTAAACAAGAAGTTACAGTTCCAGATGTTGACCTGCATTTTTTTTAAGAGGAGCTTCCAAAAGGAATAATCTCAATTTCTGCAATAGTTGCCTTTCATAGGTTTTCTAAGTTCTCACCTGGAAGAGTAGAGATGAATTATTCATCTCACTGTTTCTTGGCTTCGTAAGAGGCTCCCTACTCGTGAGAGTCCTCCGAAGTGAAATATTCAAAATGTGCTCTGGGTTCCTGTCAAAGGGACACTTTCTCTGGCAAAATTAATTTTGATAATTTTGATGGATGAGAATGGAAACGTTATGGATAATTCCTAGAGGGCATTCTTCGCAGGCTTTGAGCAGAAAGGGGGATAATTCCACATAATTCCCTTTTGTCCTTCCTGGCACTTCAAAGGTCCAAAGCTCTGTGCGATGCAAATCTGCTAGCATGTAGGCGTGATGCTGACATCCCCGCTCAGACTGTTATGCTGCATTTTTTTGGTTAAAGCTTCCTTTTTTAGGTATGAATAACTGTTAGCAGAGGTTGTTCCTCTGAGCATTAATGCTGAGGGATGAGGGACCTGTTACCTCTTTTGCAAAGAGAAGTTTTTTCCCCATGAGTTTCTCTTCTGCTCCTGTGAGAACATCTGAATGCTCATTTCCATTGAATATGGAGTTTACTGGACTTTCTTATGCCTAAATAGGGCACATTGAGACTCGAGGGACACTTTTTGTGTCCCAAAACTCCCACTGCATTTAGTCAAACCAGGCGGGTGTATGTAGGGAGAGTATTTAGAGAGCTTTATTGCAGTCCACGCTGGAGGCTTGGGGCGGACTCGGAGCTGCGCTCGTCCCACGCCCGCGGCCGGCCGGGGCTGGGCCGTGCAGCTCCTGCTGCCCGCGGGCAGGAGGGTCTCCCTGGTGCCAGGAGCGTTCGGGAGCTCTGGCGTGCGCAGGAGGGGGGTCCCCATGGCGGGGGGGGGTGTGCAGAGGAGCCCGCCGCGCCGAGGTGGGATGAGGGGCTGCCAGCCAGCCCGTCGCGCAGGAGCCTGTTCCAGGGCCCTGGCCTGGAGGACGCTTGTGCCCAGAGGAGATAATGCAGGAGATGGAAGGAATTGCGGTGGCTTACAGAAAAGCCGTGAGGGACGAGAAAGGTCTCCTTGCCATTAGCATTCTGCCAGGCTGAAACCTCTGTGTCTCCTCTGCAGGTAACGCTTTGAAGAGTTTGATCTTCCTTGCAAAAGGGATTTTTTAATAAGATGCAAAGCACAGTGATATCTGACTCACGAGCAATTAGACTCCAGAGGGTGTGTGCCCACAAACACGACAATGTTTTCTAGGCTCTCTCTAAAAACGAATGCCTCTGGTGACTCACGTTCACCTTTATCCAGCAGGATTTCGCTCCCGCTGTTCCCGTGGCGGTTATTGCCTTAGCTGAGAAGTCTGCTGGCTGCCAAGACGCAGCTCTGATCTGCTGCGTGTGTGACGAGGTGGCAGCGGCAGGGAGAATTTCTTCTCGCCACGAAAAAAGAATTGGCTCGGTGCTAAAAGGAGATCTGAAGCCCTGTGTGGAAGGATCAGTCTTTGCCCTGGATTTCATTCTCAGTCTTTGCTTTCTATTTTAGCTTTGCTCTCTCCATCTCTCTGCCATGCTTTCTTTTTTTGTTAAATGTACCGTATACCAAGTCGTGAAGCTCCTCCTGGAGCACAAGCCACGAGCCCCAGCGGTCTTCGGCACAGTTTGAGCGAGGCGGCGTCCCCCGAGCGGAGGAGCGGCTCTGCGGAGCTGTGTCCTCGCTGGCCCGCCGCCCTGAGCGGGTCCCCGCTGCCAGGAGCCGGCGGCGGTGAGGAAGCTGCCACCAGAACGGCAAATGCTTGCGGTGGAGCTCGCGGCCCCGGCCACCGCGGGTGGCATCTCCCCCTCTCGCGTCGGGTCTYGCGCTCTTGCTTTCTCCAGGATTTCATCTTGATTTGCTCTACTTTCAAAGATTGCTTTGCTTTTTTATTCTATTTCTTGCTCCATAAAAGCTATCTGTCTGCTTCTAGTGGTTTTATTTCTCATCTTCTCCGTTTCTTTAACAGTTATTGGATCTTTTGAAACTCTTTGCGCTTTCCCTTTGTTCATTTCCGTGTACAACCGGTCAGATTTTGTGATGCTCTGCAAGCCGACGGATGCAGAGTTACCTGGGGCTTCGCAATAGAAAGGCCAGATTTGGATCTTAGTTGCTCCCATGTGAATCGAGAGCAACTCTACTGCTTAACCGTAGCACTGAAATTACAATCGAAGTTGGTTGTTACAGGACGGTTTCACAGGAGAACGCACAGTCATAGATGGTTAGTGTGAGAAAGCGATTTAGGCCGTGGTCCGGCAGGTAGCTTGGGTGTTTGTCTGACCTTTGCCATGCGAATTGTTCTGGTTGCGTCTTCGCTGCGGGAAGATGACGAACCCAGATGTGAGCTGCTGAATGCAGGCATCTCCATCGAGTAGGAGGCTGACACGTTCCAAAAGCTGTTCTCAAATGGAGCCGATGCTTATCTTGCTCTGAAAACGCAATTTTTAGGAGAGATCTTCATTAAAAATTGAATTAAAGCGTTTTCTTGTTTAGATATTTTTCACATGGATATTATTTTCCATTATTCTAGGATATCTCTGAGTAGAACTGTAAATTCTCATGTCATTCCTTGTGAAATCATAGTGTTACAACAATATAATAAGCCTATTTTAATTATTTTATTTTAAAACTTACTAAGCTGCTACTTAATACATACCGAGCTAACTTATCTTATTTTTTAGATCAAAGTGTTTTCTGTGTACATTGTAATGATACACTTGAGCACATTAATTTAGAAAATAAGATAAGCACTCAGTTTATTTACCAGCAAAGCCGTTGTTTGCAGCGGTCTCGTGCTAGCCTTCTCCCCGGATATTAAAGATAGCCGCTCTAATTAATACCCGGAGGTCTGCCTCCCGAAGGCCCGACTTCCGCCGGCGTCCCCGAGCGGAGCGCTTCCTCCGGCTCCGCCACCGGTTCCTGCGGGCTGTGGAAAGGCCTTCGGCTTCCCGAGCGGGGCCTGCCCGTCTGCATGACCTGGGGTGCATAGGCTTCGGTAGGGTTAGTTCGCTGAGGTGGTGTGAAATACTTTGACGTTAGAAGGTATTATAAGCAGTAGTCGTCTTATAATCATGCTTTACATAGGGTCCCTTAAAGACTAAGTGGTGGTCTGAGATGGTGATTTTGAGAGATAGCGACTATGACTTTATGGGTATGGGTTTCAGAGGAAAACATCTCTTTTAATGCACTTATTCCAACCCTGGGGACCCGTGCAGGATTATTCCCCAAAGCATAGACTCACATTTTGTCCACTCAGCTCGGAAAAGTCTGCCTTTGCCAGCCCTTCTGCTTATTGCGAGAAAACTCCAAGCACTTGCCTTTCCAATGAGTCTCCAGATTTATTTCTGGCTTTTACATGTTGATTTATTTGTTTTGTCAGACAAAAAAGCCTTGATCATTCTGCAGAAAATCTGGTTTGTTTGTGAATTGATTATACAGGGGATAAACGTGTGGAAAAGAGAATTCATGAGCAAAGCAGAGAAACCTGTCAGGAAAAACTCACTTTTCATTTGTGGCTACAGAGGAAACACATTCCTCGATGAGCCCGTGTCTATCAGCGTCTGCACCAAGAATGCCAATAAACTAAACCTGGCACATTTACCTTTCAACTCCGGGATGAAAAAATGAATATTTGATTACTCAGCTTCGGTGCAATAAAAAGAAAATGAAAGAGGACATACGGGAGAGATGTTCCTTTCTCCTGCCCTCTCCAAGCCGTCCCGCGACTTGGGCCATGCTCTTCCTTGCTCTTGGTGCTGCCGCTGAACAAAAGGGATACCGCGGTATGGCCCGTCCCCAAAAGCTTACGGACTGGCAGCGTCGGCTGCAGAGGGGGAAGAAGAGTGACATTCGGTAGTGACTGGCAGAGCTGAAACAGGAGAAGGTGCTCGTGCGGTGCAGGAGGTTTGAGCGGTCGCGGGACTCGCTTTGGAGGTGCTCGACAGGCAGCAGCAGGGAAGGGGATGCTGGCGAGCAGGGATGCAGAGCTGCTGGGGCAAAACGGGGTGGGAGGGGGACGAAACCGGCACAGGGCCGGGCAGCAGGCTGCTGGGAGAAGAGTGGGGAGCAGGGCCAGCAAGCCCCTGCCTTCTGGCTGAATCGCAGCACAGCTGCTGGGTTTCACCATAACCTCTGTAAAGGAGGCAGAGGTGGAACAGTTTGAGGTCAGATTGGGCCTGGAGCTAAACTGCTCTGTCCTTCTTTATTCTTCACAGTGTTAGAGATAATCTCTCAGCTCCGTGGTTTATTGGTTTCCTACATATGTCACACTCCCTTCCTTTTAGCAAGGCCACTCTTTAACATATTTGGTAAAGAGGGGAGGTGTTCTTACCTCTCTTCTTATTGCTGGGGAAAAAGACTGGTCCTCGCTGGAGAGGCCCAGCCTGGGCTCCAGCTGTGGGCAAGGGCAGCTTCCCTCTGCCCAGCCGAAATACAAGGCACAGATGGTGGCAGTGCCCCCTCCCTGGAGGAGCAGCCGGGATTACGGAGCACCGTTCGAGTAGTCCGGCATCTCCAGCCCTAAAATCTCAGGTGTTGCAGAACTGTCCTGTTCCAGTGACGGAGGGGGGTGCGGAGGTGGGGAGTGCAGCCAGCAAGGGTGGATGCTCCCTGCTGCCGGCATGCAAGAGGGTTGTTACTGATTAGCAGGTAGAGGAAAATAGTTGTGCAGCAGCAGGAAAGCTAGGCGAACTCTGGGTGGGGAAGGGGTACTATTTTGGCATCCAGAAATGAGACTAAAAGGAATTATCAGCCGTGGAAGACCCGGATGAGCTAGCCGGGCCATGGAGACTGGCTGCCCCTCTCTCGAGGGCCGTCTCTCCAGGACGGGTTGCAGTTGCGTGGGCTGGGATGCTGGAAAGCCTGCGGGCCTGTCCGGTGGCTGATGTGGACCTGAGAAGTCAGCCTGGAGGCTGCCGGTGCTGTTAAAGATCACGTACGGGGTGAAGAACTGACCCGTGCTGACCTGCGGTTGCAGGACACGGCTCCGGGTGACGGCTGGAACCTCAAGGCCGCTGCGCGCGGGGGAGCTCCTCGTCTTCCCCAGGGCTGGCAGCTCCTCGGACTTGCACGTGCGCTTTGAGAGCAGCGTTCCACGAAACGGGGGTGTCCCAGCTCCCGCGGGTCAGGATCGCTCCTCGCCGCGGCGGGGTGTGCCGGGCTTCCCGGCTGCGCCTTGCCTGGGAGAGTCCGTTCGGAGCCGCAGCGCTGAGCGCGGCCTGGTCCTCCCCGAGATGATTCGTGTAAGGACATTCGTGCTGCGTGTCTGGGGATGTTTCAATTAGACGCTACCGAGTAATGAATCTGAAATGGTTTCCTGATGCAGCCTTGACAGATCTCTCCCAGTGCTACGTCTTCATCAACGGGCTGTAGAGCCTGTGCGGTGGCTCCCCGTACGGGAGCAGCGGCGGCTGCTGCTGCATGTACCCCTGTTCCCGCCAGGGCCAGCTCCGAGGCGTGCAAATGCTCGTAGAGGTTTCAAGGACAAAATGAAAAAGGGGGAGCAGAAAGCTAATTCCCGTAGGGTTTATTTTTATTTATTTAACATGACAAGTGGAGCTCAAGACTATGGCACTTCTAAAAGGTTATGGGTTGATTTGGAAATGGTGCTAAGACAAACTTCCCAGCAAGTTGCATTTGAATTGCGTCTCTTGCTTCTGCCTGATACCAGCGCTGGTGCAAAATTCTGGGGGAAGAGTTAAATCAGAGACAGGTGCAGGTTTTGTTTTAAAAGCCAGCTCGCACAAAACCCCTTTATCTGGATGGGACAAGCAGCGAGTGTTATTTCAGACAGTTTGATGAAATGCCCTACTGTCCAGCCCCTCCGCACTAAATACGCGCAGTGTTTGGTAAAGCCCTTTAAAAAGGGTCGGCTGCGTTTCAGAGCCGCTGACAGCGCACAAAACTGTTGGACTGGGGCAGAAAGCGGTGTCGGAGAAGAGCTGCCGGCGATCTCTCTAACTGGCCTTTGCCTGGCGGCGAAGGGCGCGCGGGAGCGGAGCGGGACTGCGCCTGCCTGGCGTGGGGCAGGGCCCCGGGCAGGGCTGGAGTGCTCGCCCGCTCTGCGGATGGTCCGAGTCTGGGGTCTCCGGGAACAGATCCTGGGTGTTACGTGTGTCCGGTGGTTCCCTCTTAGCTCTACATTCGCCAAAGGATGGATAGCAGTGAGAGGTTTCTCCAGGCTCTCTCTCTCAGGCTGGGCTTTGCCCAGCACCCCGGACCGTCTGCTGGCCTTGTGCTGGCGTGCAGACTGCCCCGGGAGCACGGAGCAGCTGGGGGCAGCTCTCCTCTGCTCCGGCTTTCCCGACTTGACGCGTGTGGTTTGGTTTGGATGCTCACTGCTGTGCGCGTAAGCCGTGCTGGGACAGCAGCTCTGGGCCCGGTTGCAGAGGTAATTTCGGTTCCCAAAGACGTGGCAGTGAATTTGTTCGCTGTATCTCGCTCTGCGATCTCTGGGTCGGAGCCGTCTCCTCGTGTGGGATTCGAGCAGGGATTCCTGCAGAAGCCCGTCTTCCCTCCTGCTTCCCGAGAAGAAACACGGACCTCCTGTTGCTTCTGCTTGGTGCAGCTTTTCTGACCTGGCTGGTAGCCAGCGTAATTGCTTTCCTCTGCCCCTTCGCAAAGCAGAGCCTGGCACGCGAGGAGGGGAGCTCCACGCCGGGCGTTTAAGCTTTTCCAAACCCTCCTCGCCTGACAATGTCTCAAGGGTGGACCTGTAACCCGCTGAATTTGCGTGGGGGATCTAGACCGTATACTGAGGTTTTTGTAGTGACAAGCTAGATGCCCTTCAGAATAGCTGAGGGTGAATAACCGCACTCAGGTTTTACGCAGAAGAGCTTGCTGAAGCCGTTTTTGCTGTCTGGATGTACGTGTTGAATTCCTGGGGGTCTCCACTCCCGCCCCGACACGCGGTAGTCTCACCGGGGAGTGGGCGTGCGCAAACCTGGGGACGGGGCTGGTGGGGCCTGGCCGGCCCGGCCCCCGTTGAGGCGGTTGGGCAGAGCCGTTGAGCGCTGAAGGTCTCCAAGCTGTCTGCATCTCCTCCCGCGTACCACAGCTCGTAGAACACCCACCGCGCGACAGCCGGCGGCTGCCTGTTAGTGCAGAAGCCCAACGGCTCCAAGCACGGCTGCGCCGCAGGAGACGGTGATCGCGGGCATCTTAATGAGGCTGGGCCCGAAATGTTCGGACCGGGCGCCTGAAGTCGGGCGCTCAGACCGAGCTCCAGGTCAGTACACGCATCGGTAGCCGGCTGGCGCTGGGTGCCCCCCAGCCCTGCTGGTCTCTGCCAAAGCTGCGCGACAAACTTCAAACCTGGATTGCTAGCTCAGGCCCAGTTGGACGTGTTTAGATGCAGACTAAGCGTGCAGCCCTGTGAAGGAAGCTGTTTCCAGCACACATGACTTCGCGGCTGCTCAGACTGCTCGCTGGTACTGTTTTGTAGGGCAGCTTGGGAAAAACAAGACTGCTTCTTGCGCTGATGGGCTTCAGGGGGAGGCCCTCGGGTGCCGGCCCGGGCTTTGGGACCAGCAAGGCGGTGTTTCTGGTGAGCGGCGCTGGCTGGGCCCGTGGTGGCGTTTGTGTGTCCCAGCCAGGATCAGCCCCCAGGGCTGGGTGGGGGCCGGTCTGTCTCCAGCGACAGCCGCTGCTGCTGCTGAGGGCTGATACCTGCCCGCAGTCGCTTCCAGCTCGCTGCCTGGGCGACAGAGCGGAAAGGGACGTGGCAGGGGAAAGCCTGGCCCAGCTCGGTGCCTGTGGCTCGAGCGCCTGGGCGCTGGGAGGGAGGCGCGGGGGTCCCCGCCTGTCCAGGAGGCAGGGAGAGGCCCTGAAGACGAGGGGACAAGTTCCTGGGCTGGCCTCGGACAGAGCTTGGGTTTGGTTTGACCTTTCTCTGCTGCTGGAAGGACGGGACCCAAATGCGTGAACAGAAGGGGACCGTAGCGCTGCTGAGCCAGGTCTAGTCCCCGACAGTCTTGGCAGGGTCCGTGTACAGTATCAGCATGTTGGAGATACCGCTGGGTATTAATTACGCCTTCCACACTCGCTGCTATTCACATGTTGAAATTATTTATTTGCAGCTGGGCGAGCGCAAGAGTTGCAGAAATGTCCTGTGCGCGAATCGCTCCTCTCTGCCGCCGATCCCCTCCCAGCCTGCCCCTTCCGCCGCGCTCCTCCTCGGGATGCCTGGAGCAGCGCGCGCGGGATGAGGGACGCGGAGGCGATCGTGCCGCTTCGTAGGCCGAGGTTTTCGAAGGAGTCGAGGGAGTCAGACACCTAAACGTATTGACATTTGGTGGCAATTGAGTATGTAATATACTGTGCTCAGAAAATACAGGGCCTAAAGGACTTAGCGGTGTGAGATTGCAGCAATTATACGTTATGGTGATTGATTTTGAACAGAGCGGGCACCTGGAAGCCGGTTCTCTCTTCAGGGACTGCCCTGATCCTGCAAACGCGTTTCAGGAGCGGGGAGCTCGGCGCAGGCTGTGGTTCCTCCGCCGTGGCGGCGCGAGGGGAGCAGGCTGCAGGGGTGCTCCTTGCGCTCATGCCTTTCCTTCCCGGTGGAAGGTCGTCAGAATGCTCCAATTTACGTTCGTTAAGCCGTGTGGATGAAACGGCTCGACTGCGTGAACGTGGTGAGGATGGCTGCTGCTTGCTGTTTACCGTGTTTGAGCTTATGGCTGTTAGTCTGAGCGTCCCGCCACCGCTGGGAACACGAAGCCTTTCTTTATGCTTGGATTACTCTGTAGACGTCCTGCTGACTTCTGTGGCAGCCTCGGGAAGTGAATCCGCTGTGGAAAGTAAATACCTCGCCAGCCCTCGGTCCCAAACCGCCTTGCTCCCAGGCGCGCCAGTCTGCCGCCCAAAGGCAGGGCCTTCTGTGCAAGCGGTGGAAATCCTCGAGCCCTGCAGAGCCCCGGGCTCCGTGGAGGGTTTCCTCTCGTGGAGGTTCATTCCAAGCAGCGCTTGGAGGGGCTGGCTTATGATCGAGTGGGGTTTGCACAGTTTGGATGCAAAACGGTGCTCTGTGAGGTTTTTAGCTCCCCAGAACAGCCAGATGTTGGGCTGTCGGTGGCGGTGGGAGGTTCTCCTGGACCTCCACCCGCCTCGGCTCTGCTGGCGTTATTGGCCGTTTAGCTTTTTTCTGTGTGGTCTGTTCTTGCACGGTGGTAGTCTGAGTGCTTCTGACTCCTCACTCAAAAATGAGGCTATTTTACCAACGTGAATCACCCTGGAGCTACCGGGGCTGGAATAATCCAGTCTTTTCTATTTCGCCAGGTCTCTTCTTCAGAGCCGCCGATATCTTGGCTCAGTGACTGCTCCCAAGCAGAGCAGAGGGTGACTCGCTCCTCCATCCATTATAATGGAAATGGGCACTGTCTTTCTGGCTTCAGAAACACAGCATTGATAGTTCAGCTATTTCACCCTCTGCTAATTTTCTTCTGTAATAAATCCCATCCCTGCCATCTCGGGAAATGTTGCTTTAATTACTTGTGGGGGAAAAGGGGGGAATGGAGCCACTCTAGAATTGTTTTGAATATCTTGTTAGTAGGTAATCCTGAAGCTCGGTTGTGTAATATAAATAGGTAGCGATAGTGTAGTATAAAATAGGTAGTGCTACTGTCTGGCAGCTTTTGTGCCTTAATTCCCAGTCCCAGCTTTAGAGATCTTCGTGGCCGTATTTTCTCAAATTTATGATCATCATCAAACGATTCATGGCTCCGGGCGATGCGGTGAATAGGGAATTGCAGGTTCCCCGTTCCGCCGAGCCGGCTAGGTCTGGGTTTGGAGCAATGTCTCGTGGCCCGAAACACCGCGCGGGGGTGGGAGCGGCGGAGCTGCTGCCTCGGCGGGACTCGTGGAGGTGCAGGGACCTCCAGGGAAGCCCCGACTGCCGCTCGCCGTCCGCGGGGCCTCGTTCGCGCCCCTGCGTTTGGGGTCCCTGTTCTCCTCCAGCCCGGCCCCCTTCGGCGCTGCCGGCCGCATCCGCCGCGGAGGGCGGGTGCCGCCTCGGGGTAGGTCAGCGCAGACGGCCCGCGTTAGCCGAGCTGCACGAGCTGAGAGCGTTTCCTCTGCTTTTCCCAAACGAGCAGCTTGGAGAAGCGCCCGTCGCGTGGCCGCGCTCCTGCCTTAGCAGGGGAGCGACCCTGCGCTGCTCCGGGAGCTACCCGGGGAGGCCGAGCTTCCCCGGCATCCGTCCCTGCAGCCGGGGTGCCAGCCCGCCTGTGGGGCCTGGGGAGGACGGTCCGTGAGGTCTAGCCGTTACTGAGCTTCCTTATCCCGTAATGTAACTCATTGCATCTATTTCATCATCGGTTTGAGGTCTTTGGGCCCGTTTCCTTCCTGCCCCTCTGAGGATCCCGTTCGACCCTGGAGTAAAACGGCGACGCTCTATTTCCATGGCGATGGCTCGTAGCTTCGCCACGAAGAGCATCCCTTCGCTGCGGGGATCGTGACACGCGTACGGACACGGGGCGGGGAAGGAGACGCGCTGCAGCAGCCGTGGGTGGCTGCCGTCCCGCCTGGGAGGGACCCGCGATTGCAGGCCAAAGCTGCTGCCGTTACCGCTTCCCCTCGCTTCCTTCTGCTCTGCTGAGAAAGTCACCTTCCCAGATAGGGCAGTTTCTTCGTTGTAGTATGCTGGTAAATTCTTGCAAATGTTCTCATGCTGTGTCATTCCCTGAACTTTTGTAGGGCGCATAACTGTGTTGGCAAAGATGCTCTTGCCGGAGCGTACCGCACGGTTTCATGCCTTGTTGGAGCCGCCTTCCTGGAGGAAGCCGCGCTTCGCTTGGATCGCAAGCTCACGTCACTTCGTAGCTCTTGTCACAGCTACCAGTTGTACTCTTGGCATTTGCAGGAATATTTTTATCTCTGTTTTGCTTGGTATTTGGCAACATGCGATGCTCAGAGTTCATAAATCATCAAAACAAGGACATAACCTTGATTCCCTGTGCAATATCAATATATTACCTAACACAGTCATGAAATGGAAGAATGCCTCCATTTGTATAATTCTGCATTAAAAATCAGCCGATTCTGCACTTCATGCTGCCTGTGAAGCATCTCCACGCTCATGGGAGAAAGGGGCCATTTTTGGATAGAAAGCGAGTATCTTGTGAACAGGATGCAAATAAGCACCTCTGCGCCATCGCTTGCCCTATAGATTCACACTCGAGCGAGTCTTTTGAGGCTTCAGCGAAATGGGCTCTTTGCAAATGCCTCGCAAGCTGCTGACAATTTGTATTTTGCAATTTATCTAAACCACTCTGTGGCCATGATCCTAGTTAATTGCTTTGAGAGATTACCAAATTCAGGGATTTCCAGCCGTGTGGGTATGCAGCGAGCAGCTCAGTTCTGCAGCTGCCGGATTAACCCGTTGCGCGTCCGTGGGACGCGTAGCCCTGGGGGGCCCCGAGGAGCCCAAAGCCGCTTGTGAAGGTGGCCGTGGCTCCCCGAGCGTCTCGGATGGAGGCATCTCCCTGCGGCCCGCTGGGGCGAGCCCGCTGCTGCTGATCACTGGATTAAGATAAGCCCGCAGAGATGTCTGCATTCGTGCTGTTTGCTGTGCCCTTTCTCTAGGTCCATAAATGTCGGTGCCTGGAAAGACCGCGAGGTAACTCAGAGATCCTGAAACATTTCTGCTACGGATAGCGACCTGTCTTCCCTTGCTGTCCGCGTAGCTGCCCGTGTTCATCAGCCGTGTTGGATCTCGGCTTGGGATCTTTCTCCTGTTCCGAGTATGATTCTTTCCCTGAGGTTTGTGTTTTGTGTGGTAGACACTTTCTCGTGGGAGGACTCTTCCTTTCCTTCTCCCAGCTCGCCGCTTGCTGACCCAGCCCTGCACGAGAGGGAAGGAAAACCCCGGGGTGCGGAGGAGCGGGAGGCGAAGCCTGCGGGCGTGCGGACGGGGCGCCGGGGGCAAAGCTGCTCCGCGGCACAGGCTCGGCGGCTCGCTGCCGTCGCAGGCAGGGCGCCCGCGACGGGCTCCGGCGCTGCCTGGCACCGCTGGCCGCTCGGGTGTTTCGAGGAGCTTCCTGGAACAAGCTATCGAACGGCATCTCGGCGGAGCAGCTCATGTTTGGTCGCTTGCCGGCCAGGCTGGGCCTTCGCGGGCTCTCCGTGCCTGTCCCCAACCCGCCTCGGCTCCCGCGGCGCTCGCCTGTGCGCGGGGGGTGGCACCGCGCTGAGCTGCACAGGGTGGATGACTTCCAAAACAGTGTCATTCCCAAAGCGGAGCTGGATGTCGCAGGCTTCAGGATGTGGCGCTGGGTGAATTAAAAAGCAGGCGTTCACTGAAATGACAGCTCTTCTGAAAGGCTGCTGCTTGCCCAGTCGCGGTGACCTCGGATGGCTCCGACCTCCCGCGTCTGAGCCGCAGAGCATGGAGCAGGCGTGGAAATAGTTCAGCGTGGGGCCGAGGGCTGGGGGGCCATCAGGGCCGCGAGCCCACCTGCCGGCCCCCTTCACGTTCGTTATCGGCTTGGAAGCATTGTGTGATTGATGCAAATCATGCTCAGCTCCCGTATGGGCCGTGCGCACGGTTCAGGTTTCAGGAGTACCGCAAGAGCCGGGACTGCAGGCTGGCAGTCCCCGGGAAAACGCCGATTGGTAAAATGGCAACGCACGGTGCGTCTGGCTTCAGCTTCTCTCAGATGGCTACGTTTGGCGGTCCAGGATTTATGAGGCGAGGCTTAGAGCAGCGATGGTGATATCCTACAATAGAGGCGATAGTGTAACCTTAGATTCTAGGTTATAATCCTAGAATACTAATTAAAGCATTTCATTTGCACGTGCTTAATTGCCAAAGCGGTCAGGGGCTTCTGGCTGCCCGTGAAGCTGCTCAGCGTCGCCTGCAGCAGTGGATTCGTCAGGGCCCCGCGTTACCGGGGGGAGAAGTTGAAAGCTGGGAGGAACGAACAGCTGAGCCGGGACGGGGAGCCTGGTGCGTCCGATCCCGCTGCGGGTGATGAAACGTCTCAAACGCAGACATCTGAGTGCAACGACCCCTTGGAGGACGGAGACCTTCCTCGCCGAGGGCCGGGGAGGGTGCGATGGGCCCTTTGGGTGACGCTCCCTTTGAAGGGGTGTGAAACGGTCAGCTGCCGATCCAGGGCACCCGAAGCTCTTAAAGTTCGGAAACTGGGCTGGAAGCGGGTTTCGGTCAGGGTTTAAGTGCTTCCCAGCGTATTCTCCTTCCCACCCCGCTCGGTAACGTGGCAGAGGCGGGTTTTGCAACGCGAGCCTTGCGTTGGGTGAGGACGTGGGTGGGCGCTGGGCTCCGAGCCGCCTTCCCACCACTCCCCGACCGCGGGCGCTGGGGCGGCATGGGCACTGGGGCGGCACGGGTGCTGCCCTGCCGCGGCGCGCGGCTAGGCGGGCGAAGTGAGTCATGTTGAAGTCCTCCAAATTTCCGCGTTCGGCTTCGTTGCCGACAGGCCGGGTTTGAACCCCAGACATGAAAGCGCATCGCCAGGCTTGGAGATAAGCAGAGACCGTGGTAAGCTCGGCTCCTCGTGCCTCCTTGAAATTAATCTGTTTCTTAAGTGCCAACTTTCCTCCTCTTCTTCAAAGGCAATTGCTGTGTTTGAAAGGATTTAAAAAGGGATTTTCATACTGGGGAAACTTTCAAATGTATCGTTTCGGGCAGAAAGGCAGGCGCTCGGGCTGTCGAGCGCTTTCGACGTGTTCTGCGTTGGTAACGTGACCACCCTTAAAGCAGAGGCTCCCTCCGCTCGGCTCCTCTCGGCAGCGGTGGGAGTTGACGTGAGGACAGAGGCGGCTTCGCAGACGCGGGGTCCGGACTTCGCGCTGGGCTGGACGGGGGGAGCCGTCCGGGAAGGCGCAAGCTCTCCGACGGCCCACGAGGCGCTGCCCGAGGCCCTGGTCCCGGCTCGCGGCCGGGCAGGGCTGGCTCGCTTGCCCGAGCGCGGGTAAAATGCTCGCGTGCCGAGCGGTCTGGTGCTCGCGGTGAGCGCGTTGGGCAGAGTGCCGGCTGCACCGGCACCGGCTGCACCGGCACCGGCTGCAGCCGCTCGTCAGCGGGCCGCTCGCTTCAGGAGAGAAAATGTGCCGATTCCCCCCCTTGCTCCTCCTTGCTTCTGACAAAGGGGTTTAATCTCACTAGCAAGTATTTATTGCCGATGTCTGAATTGCCCCTTTCTGGAAGAGAAGGGGAAGAGGGAGGGAAAACAAACGACTAAATATTTATGTATCTTTATTTCTGCCAGGAAATTAAACTCTGGCTAATGGTCCCATTAAACTTGGTCTGGAGAGCCATGCATCCTGGGCTGTCAGCAGAGCGAGGTCTTGCCGTCCCCCTGCCAACTGCGCGCAGGCTGATTTTAATGCGTTGCTGGTTGCCAGGAGACTGTCGTGGGGCGACTCGAGCAGCCTGTGCCGCGGCTGCGCGGGAGCGCGCGAGGGCAGGGGCGCAGGCCCCGCGGCGGCGGTGCGCGCTCGGGATGCAGGGCGTAGCTCAGGGCTCGCAGGCCCCCGGTAGCCGCCTCCGTACAGCTGCCCTCTGCCCAGGGAAGCTCTGCCCGGTGCCCGGGGCAGCGCTGGGGCCGGCGCCGCTGTCCCCGGAGCCGGCGAGTGGAGGAGGAGCACGCGCCCTGCTCCCTGGCACGCTCTTCTCGGAGCCTCGCGCGTGCCGCACGCTCCAAAGAGCCGCTGCTCCGCGTGTGCCGGGGCTCGTGGCCGGGCGGGAAGCTCCCTCGCTGCCTCCTCCGATGGCCTCTCGCCGCCCGCCTGGCCGTGGCGGGTGCTCCCCCGGGCGCCTCGGGGTGCGGAGCCGAGCTGAGCCGGCGGCTCGTGGGCAGGCGCCTGGCAGTAGCCGGAAAGGGGGACGGGAGCGGGATGCCCCGGGGGGGCCGCAGCGCCGTGCCCGCGTGCCTCCCCCTCGGCGAGGCCGCCCCGCGCTGCAGCAGCCTCGCCGCGCGCTCGCCAGCCCCACGTCCCAGACGATCACCGAGCGAGGAAGGGCAATCTCCTCCCCGGTGGCAGGGGACAGGTAAAGGAGAGTGCGGCAAAAGCCGGCGACCTTCAAGCGAGGCGGAGGGGCCGGCCCGGGGCGGGGAGGGAGCCCCAGCCCTGCCGCCTGCGCCCGGCGGTCCCCAGCAGTCCCCGGCGGTCCCCCGGTCCCAGCCGTCGCCCCCCTCGGCCCGGCCTGCAGGGGCGAAGCAGCAGTCGGCCCTCGGCGAAAGGGCCGCGTCCAGACATCTGCCCCGTGCTGCGTGTATCGCTCGGCTATAAATACTGCTTTATAATCGCTTTGCTGAGCGTGACGCTCAGCTGTGAACGCGGCGTTAAGGAGGCTGGTGACGTCTCAAAGCGAGGAGGAAGAGCTCGAGCGGCTGTCGCCCGCGGCCAGGCTCCGGCCGTCGGCAGCGCTGGGTTTTGCGCGCGGAGGGAAGCCGGCGCGTCCCCGGCGGTCGTGGCACAGGCGCTGCGTGGCTCCCCGGGCTCTGCGCGCTGCTGCTCCGGGCCGGCTGCGCGCCTCCCTCCGTGGCACCGCGTCGGCAGCGGTACGAGCAGCAGAGCGGCGAGGCTCCTGCGCCTCGTCCCCGTGCCGCGGCCGCGCTGGGAGCCCCCGTTTCTCGCCCCCGCTCCCCCCTCGCCGCCCCCGGCAGCCTCCCTCGCGCCTCGCCGGGGCCGCGCAAACCCGCCCTCTCCCCAGCCATCTGCGCGCCCGCGCCCGCCCGCGGCCCCTCTCCTTCCGCCCGCCCGCACTCCACCTTCTCCCCTACTGTCACGTTGAAAAGGAACCTAATTAAAACCTCCATCTCAGGCATGTAATTATCCGAGTGTTTAGCCCGAGAAGTTGTGCCGCTGACGTGCTACCGTACTATAATTTCACAACTCCTTATAAAGTGCAGGAAAACCTCTTTTCCTTTTCTCTCCCTCTTTTCTGAGGAAGGTGCATGGAGATAAGTACGGTCCTCGTGGGGCCGGCTGCAGGCGGCCGTGTGCCTCTTTCTCGGAGTAAGACTCTTCCCGGCGTGCGCGGCAGTGTCGGTGCTCGGCCCGGGAGCGTTCGAAGGCCCCGCCGGTCCTGCGCGCACCATCACTGTAATTATCTGAGCATTTTCGTTGAAACCAGCCGACTGCTCTTGTGCTCAGAGTTAAGCTGCTGTAAACATTTGCAGGAGTTTCTCCCGCCGTGTGGAAATAAGGCCGCCTTGCCACCCGTTAAGCTATGGGAGTGGGTTTCTGGATCACGAGAACAGAGGATTTTGAACAGGGGCAAAGAGGGAAATTCATTTTTTTAGATGTCTCTGCTGTTCTTCTCTTCTTTAACTGAAATTCAGAGTTTTGGTGAACTTTTACTTGAGTTTGAGAATGATGTTGGGACATTTCTATTGAACCCCAGGCAGGAAAACAAATAATGCAAAAATTGTCTATGCTTTCCACTACTTTCTTTGCAATGGGAAAAGAGTCGGGGGAAGGAGAGGTGAATGATAAAATTCCGGATTTCCGGAGGACGCAGCTGGCTGCAAGGCGAACATCAGTGCCGGCTACGAACAGCGCGTTTGCTCCTGCCCGGGTCTCGCCCGCAGCCCGGCCGCGGCCCGCGCGGCTGGAGCGAAAGGCAGCCGCAGCCGGCCCCTTCGCCCGGAGCGGACCAGACCGGCACGGCCCTGCCCCGCGCGCTGCCGACGTGCCGCCGCCCGGCCCCGCTTCCCCGCGGGCCTGGCGCCTTCGGCAGCTTCGCTCTCCTCGGCCCAGCTCGTCCTGCGGGCCAGGACTTGATCCATCTCCGGAATGGGGACAGCGGGGTGTCTGTGTGCGCTGCCAATCTGTCTACTCCTCAGCTTCATAGAAACCCTCCTTTTAGTGCATTTGACAAGGAATTATTCCACGTACTGAGAACAGTTGATGCTCTTGCTTCTGCTTTCCGACTGGTAAGGCTGTGCAGTTGGAGAAGGGAAAGTAGCATTTGATGTATAACCAAGGATGATGATGCACGTCCTGAGAGTCCCCAGTCTCTGAAGAGCCGCATAACTAGCGAGGACCTCAAAGCAGCTGCTGAACATCAGTGGCTTTATGCTCTGTCCTCAGAGATGTAAGCAAATATTTTCTTTCCCTTTTCTGCGTGGGGAAGCGGAGGCAGGGAGACTTCTCGGAGCCGCAGACCGGCAGTCTCGGGGTTTTGGGCAGACTGGGATTGTTGGATGCCCCGTTACTGGTCTGCAGCGAGTGCGGCGTGGCGGCAGCCGCGGGACGTCCCGCCCGTGCCCGAGCTCTCCTCCGCGCCTGCTGCTTTCCGCCAGTTTTTGCAGGAACCTGAGGCAGGTGGGTCCTAATTCGTGGATGTGCGAGAACCACGAGGGTGAACACGCCCAGCCGCCCCGTCAGCCGAGCCCCGAGGTGGAGGGAAGAGGGTTTTCCTTCTGGCAGAGCCCCGGGAAGCCCGGCGAGCTCTCGTTCCCCTGCACCGCGGCCCCGGCTTCCCCCGAGGCTGCAGCATCCCCACCGCCAGGTCTGAGCAGATCGGTGGTGCGTTGCCTAGACAACGACAACTCCTACACATTGCTATTTATTCTGAAGGACACTTTCTCTTATCTGTTGTTGCAAAGCCCTCAAAAGACCGCGTGTCACATGAAATTCCTCCTCCTCTCCTAGGAGGTGCCCGGCCTCGGCGCTCCCCTTCCCGGAGCTGCCCTTGGGGCCGCGCCAGCCTCCGTGGCCGGGAGGACGCTCGGGTCGCGGGTCCTCGCCCGGCGCCGCGCAGAGGGACCACGACCTGTGACGGCGCGTGGGAGGGTCACCCGGGGGACCTTGGGGGCAGGGGCAGGGGCTGGCCAGCCCGCTCGCTGCGCCTGCTGCCTGCTGCCCCGTGGAGGTGGCAGGTTTTCCTCCCGCCTGCAGCGTCCCTGCCCGTCACCGTGGCCTCGGGGGCCGAGCTGGGCCTGCGGAGGGGGGCAGGGGCGGTGCCCGCCGCGCGCGTTGCTCTCCTCCGTGCCCCTCAGCCAGCCAGCCTCGGGAGCGGATGCCTGCGGGACCCCTCGGAGGGCTGCCTGCGGGGCCCCGCGCGCCTGCGTCTCGCCCCGGCGCTGCCCGACCGTCCGGCGCTGCTTTCTGGCACGGCCGCGGGGTCGCACACGAGGCGCGCGTGGGTAGCGGAGCCCGGCAGCTGCGTATCGCCTGTCCCGCACGTTTCCCTGTTACGCAGTGGAGCAGGGAGCGATCTGGGCTACCCCACCGGAGAAAACGCGTGCGGAGCCGGGGCGACGGGGCCGCGCCGCTGGCTCTGCTGTTGCAGCTCCAAAACGTCGTGAGTGAGCAGGAGGAGATGGGAAGAGGGGAAAAATCCGGTTTACTGCGAGCTGTGAATCTAGAGCTGGGAGGGCTGGTTTCGTCTTTCAGAGCGTTAAACGCTACAGCTGGGCTTCAGCTTAGCTACGACCAAGTTTGGGCTGGCTTCATTTTCCTTCTCCCCATTCAGAGGCTATTAATAAAAGTGCCTCACTTGCACTGTCGCCTTGCGGAGAGCCAAACGAGCAGCGAATGCGCTTTGTGCGCGCGTGTGTATTGCGAGAACTCGTTACTTAAAACGAGTGTGCTGCTGGGGAGGTGCCTGGCATCTCTCCCTTCTTGCGAGGAGAAATTTCAAATCACATTAAGGAGTTAGGCAAAGACTGGAATCGAGTCTGACGTGCTGCTGGAGTGACAGCAGGGCTGTGAATATTATTAAGGCGAATCCGTGTTTAACGTTCTCATCGGAAACCTGAACTCTTGACTTCTTACAGTAGAGACGGGGTTTCACCCCGCTGCGCGAGGCCGAGGGCCGCGGCCGGGGCAGCACCCCGATGCGCCCAGCGCCGCGGCCCTGCCCCGCTCCCGCTCCGCCGCGGCCCCGGCGGCTTCCCCGCAGCGTATCCTGGACGTGTGCAATGTCCTGGAATTCCTCATCCCTCCGCCCGCACCGTTCTGCTCTGACAGCTGTCCGCGGCTCTTCCCTCTCTCCTCCTGCACCCTTTCCCTGCGCCTCCGTGTGCTCCCCAAAATAAACGTTGCTATGCTTCGGAAAGGTATCAAATTAGAAAAAGGATACTCTGAACGCAGGAAAGACCCCGCATCTCGGGGTATCCGGGCCGGCGCCTTCAGCCTCGTTTGCCTCGTGCACGGTGAGTACACGATCCTCCTGCCAAGCGGACGCGCGCCGCGGTGCTGCCGCTGCCCGGTGCGGCGCTGGGGAGGATCGGGCCGTCGAGCCACCCAAAGCGCTCGTTAGCTCCCGCCAAGCTCCGCAAAAGCCGCTCGTGTGTAAATGCCGAGTAACATGGAGCAAAGGCTTTCGGGATTTGGCCTGATGATTGTTGCTGAAAAGAGGAACAAAAGAAGATTTGCATCTCCGACACTTTTGTCATGAAAAACTGCGCTTTGCGTGAAGGAGAATTTTAGGGGAGGATAAGAGCTAGAGCAGAACTTTGCAAAGAAAATGCGACTGAGGAGGAAAGAGTGATTGGACATGAAGTAATGGCAGCTTTTTAAATCAAAGCAAAATTTTAAATAATAAAGCTGCTGACAGTTCAGGGTAATTTCCAACTATTCAATTTTTCTGCTATAGAGTGGTTAAAATGTACTGCGCTTTATTCCTTGGTATGTTACGGCCTTCTTTAAAAAATAAGCGACATGGTGCAACGCAAATCCCCGTGCTGCGGGGCTGCAGACTGTTATTTAGCGACGCAGTTTTGGAGAGCGCGTCGCTGTGCTCAGCTGTGCCGCTCGGTCCCGTGCGCGCTCTGGGAGTAGACGCTGCTTTCGAATCGTAGACGACCTGATTAATGATGATTGGGTTCCACGTGCGACAGCAGGAGGACGTGCGCTCCCGGGCCGACCTCGCTGGCTGGGAGCGCGGCCGCTTCCCCGGGCTCGCGGGAGCGGCAGCGTCCCGAGCCGCGCGGGCCGGGCCGCTCGGTTCTGCGCCGTCGGCAGGCTGCGGTGCCCCTCCTCTCCCCGCCTCCTTCCCTTTCCTTCATCTCTCAAAACGTTTCACGGCGTGGTAGATGCCCTGCGCGGAAAGGAAGCACGGGCTCTCTCTCCAGGATCGCTCCGTCCCTGGAATGAGAGGCGGAAAGACCCATTAGGTCGACTCGCCTGCGTGCTCGTAATGGGAGAGGTGGAGGGACATCCATCCCCGGCTGCTGCTCGCATCGGTAGCCTTGGTGTTTAACTTAGCCGTTGGCATCCTTGCTTTAGAAGAAATACAGGTGTCCAGGGGTATCGACGGCAGCCTCGGGGCTCCTGGGCGTCGCGGGAGCTGTGCGGCGCCCTCCGGGCTGGTTGTGCAACCTCGTTGCTGGGTAATTCATCTAAACTGCTGAGTCTGGGCACACGCAGGCTCTGGCCGTGTTCCTGGGGGTATTTCGTAATAAAATCCATCCCGGGTTCATTCAAAGCGTGAAAACATGCACCTCCTTTGTCGCATATCGACTGAAAAATAACAGCGTTGCAGTTCCAGAGCTGGTTATGGATGTGAGGTGCCCTGTTATTATTATTATCAGCATTTTTGCGGTGGGAAGGGGGGGGGGGGGGGGGGGGGGGGGGAGCGGCAACCTGAGGCATCCTGCGATGTCAGTTCCAAAATGGGAAATATCGGTTTGAGCGCCTGAGGAAGATGATGGTGGGTCCTTCCACAGCCGCTGCGGTATTTCCCTGTTTCCTCGGGTTATTAGCGTTTTCTCCCCCGCTTGGGTAAACCGGGTGTGTTGTGCTATAGACGCCGGTCTTGCTGTGCCGGTCCTTCCCTTGCTAACGCAGTCTGTCTGTCCGCAGGTCGGGCTGCCCGGTAGGAAGCCATGCTTGGATGTTAATAGCCATGTTCCAGCTCGCCATGGATTTCACCGCCTGCGAGTTCGCGGCCGGAGGCCCGGGGCTGCGGCTCGCGCAGAGGCCGTCGCCCCGGCACAGGCTGTCCCGTGCCCCGTGGTGGAGTCCTAGAAGCGGCCAGGAGCTGCGGATGCCCGGCCCCGCCTGGACCTCCGTCTCCGCGCATCCCGACCGGCCGCACGGGCACGTCCAGCGGTACCGGCCGCGGCGGCCGCCCCGCGCCGCGGAGCAGCCCCCGGGCCCCCCCGCCGGGAGCGCGGCCAGGGGCAGGCGGCACCTGCGAGGCGGTGCGTCCCGTCCCAGGGACAGCAGGGCCACCGCCGTGCCCGAAGTCATCGTGTGGGGCCCCACGGGCGAGGAGGACTCCCTGGAGACCAGCACGCTGCCCGGGCGCTTCGGCCCCGCCGCCGCCGCCACCACC
>PTFA01000161.1:225851-264103 GCA_003342895.1 Casuarius casuarius | reverse complement strand
GGGGGGGGGGAGGCTGGCGGGGCCGCGCGATGCCCGGGTGCCCCCTGGCCGGCTCTTCGGCAGCCGGTCGTCTCGTGCCCTGGCGTTCGGGGTAGCCGAGAGGTGATGTAAAAGCGACTGTCTGCTGGGGCTGCTGAATGGCTACAGCCAAGATGAAATCTCACCTACCTTTCCCTGCAATTGGAGAAAAAATCACGTGCAATCTTATTTTATTCTCATACGAGGGAGCGTTTTGAGGCGTTTCTGGCCTGGTCGGAAAGCGCGGGAGGTCTCCCCGGAGCGAGGCTCGAACCCTGGTGCGCAGGGGTGGCGGGGACGAGCACCTCTCCGGGCTTGGGGGATGTTTATCGAGCTAAACGTCCTGCCGTTCACCCATTCTCGTTTCTTTGCATCACGTCACTAATCATGTACACGTTAAAGTACTCGGTAGTTTCCAAGCCTGTCTTGCAGATACAGGTCTTGTGCAACGCACAAACTCACCGCTCGGGAGTGCGATAACGAGGATCTTTGAGGCGCGTTGTTACGGGTCCGCTGCAAAGACGCGTGTGTAAACACCAGCCCCGCCGACTCCGGGAGCAGCCGGCTCACGGCAGTTAGCCTGTCCCGTTCCCCCTTACCAAGGGAGATGCTTCACCGCGGTAGGTGCCACCGCTGGCCCCGGCGTTTCTCTCTGCCCTGCAGCAGCGTTTCTCGCTTGCAGAGATTGCACAAAATATTCAGGAAAGGTTTGTTGCATCCGCTCGGTTCTGCTGACGACTTCCCCCACTCGTTCACGCGAGCGAACGCTTGTTTCCGAGACGGCTCTCAGCGGAGCGGGGTGCTGCGGGTGCCCTGCTCTGCGCGCGTGGGTGTTCGGCGGTGCGTCAGTCGGTCGCCGTGGGGGGCTCGCGGACGATACCGCTTGACCGGGGTGGTCAGACACGCGGGGCGATGCCGGGGGCTTGGAGCGCCTCGCCAGAGGAGCCGGGTCGCGCGGCCGCTGCGGGGCAGGTGCTCGTGGAAAATACGGTGGTATTAATAAATAACAAGGACCGATAGCGATCCCGGAGCGGAGGGGTTTACCGCAGCGTGAACTGTCATCGAGAAAACGTCGCTGGACACCGAGATAAATACGTGATTTTAAGCGAGAGCACTTTGGAAACAAATGGAAGATCTGGTTTGTCGTTTTTATCAGATGTTTTCTAGCAACTTGCTGTGTTTTTCCTATTATCAGCATCCATGCACAAACCATCTTCCGTAATCGCGTTTAGTGCGGCACTGTTGCTGTGATATGTTCCCCCAGCACTATTTGCTGTGCGGACATGGATGAGAAGGCAGGTTCCCATTTGTTTCAAATTATATTTGTTATTACCAGTATTAAACTGTGGGATACTATTATTATAGTTTACAGAATTTATTCGCCGCGCATTGACTGCTTTAGCCCACAGTGATTTTCTAGTAAAACAAAAGAATTTTATGATCTAATCTTAATCCCAATTAATTTATCTAGCGGCCCCTGTCCAGGAGAAAGGAAAAACCGCCATAACGTTCCTGACATAAAGAAGTTATTTATAGCGGTGAAAAAGCTCCCAACCTCCACATCTTTTTAAATGCTGGGATCGGCTGGCCGAATTGGCGACAGAACATCAATAACGATTACCGGCGTAAACGGCTCGCGGGGTGAAACGTATGGTGAAACGTTGAGCCTTATTCCCCCAAAGCCGTCTCGGGCGGCGTCTTGAAGGCGGGTGACATTTGGTCCGCCCTTGCTGGCGCCAGGCGCGCCGGCGGCGAGGTCCCTCCGCGCGGGAGCGGGCTCCGGCTCCGGCTCCTCCCGGGGACGGGCCGATGGTGCCCGCGCTCCGTGTCCGGAGACGCGCTCCGCGTCCGGATCCGACCCCGCTGCAGGCGCAGCGCCGGCCGGGAGCTCACCCCGAGCCGCGGCACTGCTCCGGCTTTGTGCTGGGTGCTAGCGTGACGCTCCGCGATTGCCGTTTTGCCTGGCGTCCGTCAGCCACTAGAGCCGGTCGCGATGCTGTCGGTGAGCACGAGCGACGTGGTGCTCATGCCTGTCAGGCTGAAGGTGACCCTGCGGTACAGTTATCCTTGAGCTGTCCGATAGTCGCTTGCTAAAACCGCGTTCCTGTATGTCCTGCGATGCCGGTCTTGCCGAGGCGGGGAGGTTGCTGGTGTGCGTTTCTCTGTGGTCTGTTTGTGCTGCCGGTGGTCCCCAGCGGTAGGTCTCGGCGGCGTCGCTCCCTTCCAGACGATGACGAAGTTATCCCGTTCTGGGAGTTATCCCTGTTTCTGGTCGGACCATACCTTGCTCTGTAGAGCCGATGAAAATACTTTATTTTACATGCTGATACCCTGTACGCAGGTATAATAACGATTAACGAACAGCAACAACAAAAGTCCTTGTAGAGGCGCAGATGCTCGCCTCGTAAACGCGGTTGTTTTCTGCCGTGAGATCGTTTGCGAAAGCACCGTTTTAAGCACTTGCCGAGGCCTTATGGCTCGATCGCTCGACGAACAAGTATTCCCCGTTACAGTTTGACGGTTCTCCTGACAGCAGGCGTTCAAACCAAGAAACGCAGTCAAACGGAGATAACCGGCTTCGCACGCTTCAGACGCAACCGCCCTTTGTTTCGGCTGAGGCTTTGAAAATGGCACATGCTGGGGTTTTCTGGTATCAAACGAGCTTTTCCGTCTCCAGCGGTTCTCAGCTGCGGGGACCCTGGTTTTTCAGATGTGACTTGGAGCCACATCATCCAAAGCACGTAAAACCCCAGCGTGCTGCTTTTCGGGTTTCACACCGCTTTCATTCCGGGCGCTCCTAAAGGGATCTGCTCTTCAAAGGATGGATTCTCCAGCCTTTCCGGCGCCTCATGCCGGGCTCCCGATTTTGATGCTGGAAACGCAGGCCCGTGGCTTTAACGGCGCCACGGTTTCGCATCGCGCGTCTTCGGTGCTCGCACTGCGAGGCAGCGCCGTGCGTTGCGCACGACGACGAGCCCAAGCGCGGTCTGCTGAGGGCGAGGCGATGCTCTGCGACGCTCTTCAGACCTGGCGCTCGAGCTCGGCTGAAAGTCAAGGGTGAGAAAACGCAGCTCCTGATGGCTCGGCGCTTTGCAAGTTTATTTGTTTGGGATTTCGCTCGTGCACTTCCAAGAACGTCGCCTAGGCTGCTGCATCCCCGTCGGCGTGACAGCTTTAACGTCCCTTAGCTGCCTGCCCTCGCTGGGAGGTACGGAGAGCCGAGGTCTCGCTGGAGCATCAGCGCTTGCAGTACCTGAAATAAAACCCGCGGCTCCCTGACCGCTCCCCTCCGCTGTGGAACCTGCGCCTTGTGCTAACCGGAGCCGCGCGTGGCGAACGGACGGATGGACGGGCAGGCGCCGCGCCCGGACCCTCTGCGCGGGGCCAAACCTCCGCTGCAGCTTGCGGGGGCTGAGCCGTGGTCCCGGCACCACCCCGGGAGCCGGCCCGGCGCCTCGCCCGGGCTCCGCGGGAGGCGGGGGACTTGCAGGACCTCCCTGGTCTTCACGGGTCTCGGCTGTCCTCGGTGGCCTGCTGCCAAAACGAGTCCTCGCCAGCTGCTTCGCGCTCCTGGTCCTTCCCTCCAGCCCTCCTCGCGGTCCCCCGCAGCCCGAGACGTAGCCGGCGTCTCAGGGGCGTTTGGGAGCTGAAAACTCTCCAACCGACTTTAATCTTTCAGCTCTTAACTCTCATTAGGGACTGTTTCAGAATCGGAGCTTTTGCTAATTAACCTCTTTCTACTGAGCAGCGGATACAATAAACTCCTTTTCCGGCTAAAGGACCTTTTTGATCTCGGCCTATCCACCCTAAATTGGAAAGCGCCCAAGCTCCGCACTCGCTTTTGTTCTCTTTCTCCGTGGGAAGCGCGCTGGCGGCCTCCCGGACCTCTCCTGGAAGCTTTCCATGGAGCTCTTGCTCCAGGCTACATCCCCGCGCGGCCGCGCGCTTCCTCTGCCCCAACGAGCCGCGTGGCCCCTCTCCGCGCTGGCGCCTGCGGCCCGTGCTGCGGCGGCCCTGCCCCGGCTCCCGCTGCCGGGAGTTACCGAGGGAGCTGCCCGGAGTCGGGACACGCGTGGCGGCGGCGGCAGGGTCCCCGTCGGCCCTCGGCTGCGGCCGGGAAGCAGCCAGCCGGGCGTCGCAGCCCCGTGCCGTCGCGGTTTCTGCCAGCGCCGTGCCTCCGCGAGCCCGTGCGTTTTTCAGGCCCTGCTCCTCCCTGTTGTGCAAGGCTTAGCTGCTGGAAGCGTGTTCTCTGCCTGGGAAAACATATGGCTACAAATGAAGGTTAGGTAACTCGTTTGTACTTGTTGTTCGGCTCAGCGAACATCGGGAATCGTTGTCCTACAATCCTGTTAGGCTGCGATGCAAAACCGGCGGGTGGGTAGAGGGAGATGCCGCTTTCAAGGGCTGCGATGGTTCTGCTTTTCTTAACAACCCCTCGAGGTGAAGGTTTCCCTCGTTTCCAGCGCTGAGAGTCTGCCGGAGATTGAGCGGCTCCGGGAACGGGGACCGCGGGAAAGGCTGCCGCTGGTGTGGGAGCGTCGCGAGAGCCCGCCGGAGACGGAGCAGTTCCGGGAACGGGGACCGCGGGAAAGGCTGCCGCCAGCGCGGGAGCATCGCCAGAGCTGCCGGAGACGGAGCAGCTCCGGGAACGGGGACCGCGGGAAAGGCTGCCGCCAGCGCGGGAGCATCGCCAGAGCTGCCGGAGACGGAGCAGCTCCGGGAACGGGGACCGCGGGAAAGGCTGCCGCCAGCGCGGGAGCATCGCCAGAGCTGCCGGAGACGGAGCAGCTCCGGGAACGGGGACCACGGGAAAGGCTGCCGCTGGCACAGGAGCATCGCGAGAGCCCGCCGGAGACGGAGCAGCTCCGGGAACGGGGACCGCGGGAAAGGCTGCCGCCGGCGCAGGAGCATCGCCAGAGCTGCCGGAGACGGAGCAGCTCCGGGAACGGGGACCGCAGGAAAGGCTGCCGCCAGCGCGGGAGCGTCGCCGGAGTCCGCTGGAGGCCTCGAGCCGCGCGCTCACGAGAACGTTTCTTTCCCCCTGCTTCTCCCCTGTGCGATCGCACGCACCCACGGGGGTTTCGCTGCAATTTAGGAGACAAAAGCTTTTGACTTCCACGCTGCAGGGTTTAGCGGCGGACGAACGCTGTGTACGGAGACGTGAGTCAACAAAATGCCTGAAAGCGGAATACTAATTCCCTCCGGAAACGCGCTCAGCCGCCGCGGGACCCGTCGCGTGCCCGGGCAGGGCGGCAGCCCGGCCGCCCGCACCGCCAGCCGCGTCTCCGCGCGGGACCGGACGGCCCGGGGGCTCGCGCTCCGTTCGCCTGCCGCGGGCAGAGCGGCTGCGAAGTGGCATGCAGTCACCAGTGTTTATTTGGAAGAACGGATCAAAACAACCTTGCTCAGTTAAGTCTTTTTCTCACCCCCACTGTTTCTTGGTGAAGAATAGAGGGGAAAAAAGAGACAAAAATGATTTACCTATGACTCACCAGGAACAAAAACAAGCTGAAAAGTCTTGTGGGATAGAAAACGCTCTGCTTATAGGTAGGAGAAAAGATAGAGAAGCGATTATTTTTAACACCCGGAAAAAATAAATGAACAATAAGCGCAGCTTTGGTTACGGTTGGTTTAGTTGCGTAGGGATTTCTGTGTGTTGGTTTTGCGGTGGGTTGACTAAAACCAGGCGTGTTTATCCCCGCGCCGCCCGTGTCCGCTCCGTGCTGGGGGCTCAGTCTGTTCGCCCAGGCACGCTCTGTGCTTGTGCTTTTCAGACACGTGCTCCCTTTTGGGGGCTGTCAGAACCGTTTCAATAAAGTAAATAGAGAAATATTAAAATTCCCCGGCGCTGCAGGAGCCGCAGGCTCTCGCAGGGCTTCCGCCGGGGCGGCGGGAGGGAGGCTCTGGGGGCAGGCGGCCGCCTCTTGCAGGGGCTCAGCGGCCTCTGTTACTGCTGGACAGGCGAAGGAAACAGGCACCGTGAGTCGGGGCCGTCGAGGCCCAGGCGCGAGCTGCGCCCGCCGAGCTGCCTGGCGCTTTCCTCGCGCGCTTCGGGGCCGCGGAGGCTGCGGTCCCCGGGGCCGCGAGCCAGGAGCCGGCGCTTCGCCCGCCCCTCTCCCTTCCCTCCGCTCACCAGGGACGCGGAGGGAATAAGTAATAACGGAGACGTTCCGCTTCCCTCCCGGGAAATGACCCCGTCTTCAAAAACGGGGTGAGGGAGCGGGGGCGCCGGCTGCACAACGCGACAGCGTATGCAGGAGGCTTCAAAGGAATTAATTAAAGATAAAACGCGTTTAAGAGAGAGCCCTGGGCGGCTGGAAGAGGGCTGCCTCTTTGATCCGCCGTGCCGAGACGCCAGGATCCGTGCGGCTCCGGCCTCCAGAAGCGGGCAAGGAGAGAAGGGGGGGAAGGAATTACCTGCAGGTCCTCGCGCTCGCGGATGGGCCGCGTCCTCGGCCTCCCAGCCCCGACGGCCGCCGCGGGACCCCCCGTGGCAGCCTGTCCTGGCCGGAAAGGCAGAGCAAAGCGCGTTGCCTTGCACGGGGTGGGAGACCCGCAGCCGCGCGTGCGGGGAGAGGCGACGAGCCCTGCTCATCTCGGGGCGCGCTGCCCCGGCTGCGTGCTCTGGGCCCTGCTCCGGTTTACGCCTGGCGACGGTGCATCCTCAGCGCCCGCGCGGAGCCGGCCCCGGGGACGTGGGGCTTCCCGCGCGCGAGCCCCGGAGCGGGCCGGTGCCGCCGGGGAGGTCTGTGGCGGGGCACTGGCGGGCCACGCTCGTGCCGCGAGTGCAGGCTGGCCCCTCCGCGCGAGCGCCTGGGGATCCTCCGCGTGAAATCCCTGTTTCGGCAGGGCTCAGCGAAGAGCCCCTGGCAGCTCGGAGCGACTGGTTATTAATCAGTTGGAGCTTCATCTTTCTGGCGGTGAGTCATCGCTCCCAAATCCTTTCGCAGCTCGTGTTGAATAACGGCAGGAAGCTTCTGCACGGCTTCGTGAGGGTAAATACTGCATGTCTCGAGCGAGGGGAAGAGAGGGAATAAATCGGCTCCTCGCGCCGGACAGCGGGGTCCCTGCTCCGTTGCGCTACGGGATGCGCTTTAGCCATGGGTGGTGGGTAAATCTGCCTGTCTCGCCGTGCTCCGAAGCCTCCCGCGGCCCTCGTCCCCCCCGGACAAACGGCCCGGTCCCTGCGACTGCTGCTGCATCGCGGTGGAGCAAACTCGCTGGGGACCCTGTTTGCAAAGAGCTCGGGAGGCAGTGGGAGAAGGAGCGGCGACGGCGGATGGCTCCGACGGTCCTGGCCTCGGAGGAGGAGGGAGAGGAGAAGGGCCATCCGCAGCGCGAGGCTGGAGCTCGCGGGAGCAGGCTGTGGTTGCGGGGAGTGGCCCTGCCTGGCGCACGGGTCGGCCCAGCCGGCGGGAATAAGGAGCGGTTGGGATCACGGCTCGAGCGGCAGGACCAGCTCGCCCCGGCTTACGCGCCCGTGTCCCTTCTGCGGCCGAGCCCGCGGCACCCGCAGGACGCTGGGGTCGGAAGGGACCTTTGGAGATCACCTGGTCCCACCTCCCTGCTCAGGCCGGTCCCGGCTCTCTTCCGGGGGCTTCCCTTGACCGCACGAGGCCACCCCCCCGGCACCCTCGGCGCTGCCTCGCCGGTGTCCGCTTCGCGCGACTTGGTGGCCCCGGGGTTCCCCGAAGGCTCGGAGCGCGGCCCTGCTCCCCACCGGGCCGTCCGTTGAGGGCTCAGCCTTCGGCGGGCGGCGGTTGCTTTTCTTTCCTTCTGTTCCGAGCCCTCGGTGGGAAGTCTATGGATTCTGCGGGATTATACAGCTTTTGATTGAAGTCTCTCTTCAAAACCTAAAATAGCTCCTTCCATGCTCAAGCTCCCTAGAAATGAGGCTGTATTTAGTCTTAATTTGTCAGTCATCCCGCTTCCAGAAGCGCAGAGCAGGTTTCTTCAGGCTTCTCTGTTCCGGGGCCAGATGTTTGTCTGCTTGAGGCTCCGCTCTAGGCTCTCCGAGCCGCGGCCGGGGCGGCGGCTGCTGCTGCTGCTGCTCCGCAGCCGCCGCCTTTGACTCGGCCGAGAGGCACCGTTCCCTTCCTGCGCTTTCGCGGCTGCGGGCGGGGAGGAGGAGGAGGAACCTGTCCGCGGAGTCTCCAGCTGGAAGCTGCTGTTGATGACTGTCAGTTAACGCACGCGGTTTCCGTCCGCGCGTCAGCCAGAAGCGCCGCGTGCGCTTCCCGCCTACGGACCCGCTGCGGGAGAGCCAGCGACGCTGCCGGCGGGCCGTCGTCCCAGCCCCCGGCACGCACGCGGGAGGCGAGAAAAAGAACTATTCCTCTGGTGGCCACCGCTCTGCAGCTCAGTAAAGCAAATCCCACCCTGGCAGCGTTTACCGGGAGCACGGCCCCAGCCGCGGGAGAGCCGCCGGCTCCTTCCCCGCTCAGCCCTCGGCGAGCGGGCTGCGGTTTGCGGCCGTCGGGATGACCTGCCCGGTCCCTGCGCGTTTCTGCCAGGCTGGGGACCGCGCGCCCGTGAATTACCGCAGCTGCGGGGCAGCACCAGGGAAAGGAGGGTGGCGAGGCACGGAAAAACGTGAGCCTTTTCCCAGAAGGCTTCTGAAAGATCCTTCTTAAGGCCACACATCAGTGTAATAACGTGGTTTTCCTTAAGGACAGAGGAATCTGAAAGATTCGGGTGAGATCTGAAGCAAGAAATGAGTGCCTCCGTAAATGAAATTTTTTCCTGGCAAGGGAGAAGGGATTTTTTCCCCCGCAAGATTAGCAGATGTCGTGTGCGCTTTCACCCACGTTGTCTAAATGAGCAAGAAACGCTCTCGCTCTGTTCTCAGAAACAGTTACGGCTTGGTAATGCTTGCTATAGCACCTGAGAAGACAAGTCCCGGCATCTTTAGCAGAAGCCTTTGGCTCTTCCTTCTTGGCAGGGCCGTTCCTGAGCAGCAGCAGCAGGCTGCTCTTCTCCCTTCGCCGCTCCCGTCCAAAACACCAGGAGGTTTCCAGGAGCCTCGGCTGTTTTGCAGAATGCTCCCGTCCTCGAGTGCCGTCGTGCGCCGCCCCCGTCCTCGGCGAAACCGCGCAGGCTGCCCGCGTCCGCTGGCGGCTTGCCTCCGCGGCTGGGAGCGGCGCGTCAACCTCGGGCTTACCGGTGCTCGCCGGCAGGGTTACGGAGCGGATCGCGGTGATTTGCCAGCAAAAAAACAAGGGGCTCTGTCATTCCTTAGTTTTCCCCAGGGGATGACGGATTTATCTTTGTTTTCCTCAGGCAGAAATGCAGTTTGTGTAGCCAAGGTAAGACTTTAGAGACTGCGCATCACTAGTAGGACTAGTAAAACCATCTGGGCTTTGCCTCTTGGTTCTCCGTGGGGTCCGGAGCATCCCTGGAGCACGAGCCGAGGCGGCGGGAGCGGCACGGCTGGCCCCGGCTCAGCAGGCAGCGAGCCGCCGCAGCGCGAGCGGTCTCTCTCCTAAAGCAGTTTTATATATTAGATGAGGCTTTTAAGGATCAGAAACAACATTCCTGAGAAAATTAATGCTGTAGCTGTGCCGTTTGTATCCTTGAAGTGAGACTTGTCAAGCCAGCAGCTCGGCTGAGATGAACGCGGAGTAGCTGGTCCGTCCTTGAGCGGGAAGCCTCGTTTTGTCGCGTTTTCTGGTAGAGCTGCCGATCGCGACAGAAGCTGTCGTCTTCTCAGATAAAGCCGGTTTTCTCCAAAGTCTCCATGATGGTCACAAGGGATTTTGGAGAAGTAAGGTTTTCTTCCAAGTGGGATAGGGAATCGGGTGGCGATGCTGGCACTCGCAGAACCCGAGAGCCTCGGAGGAAGGCCTCGCCGAAGGAGCAGGGATGCCGCTCTTGTGGGTAGCGGAGGTGCCTGTGGTCAGCGCGGGAGGCGCAGGAGATGGCCGCAGATCGGGGGAAGCCAGGGCCTGGGAGGGTGTTGCGAATGCGTTCGATGCTTAGATGCTTTGGCCGCTTCCTAAGTAATGCTCGGGATGGGCACCAGAAATGGGCGGAATAGTGAGAAATAGAGACAGAAGCCCGCTGACACGGCTTCGCCTGGATCGCCGTGTCTCGTACGAAGAGGCTGCTTCAGAAGTGTTTGCAGAGCCCCGTATCTATTGACTGCAGCTCACGCGTATCCCTGGCGGAGGTAATTGCAATTCAGAGTTTCCAAACACTCGGAGCTCTGAGAAAGGGTTTGCTTAAGCTAGCGAGAGGTCTGTGGGGAAGGAGGGTCAGCACTCGTAATGGGCTTAGATCGAAGAAAGGCGATTTAAATTCGACATTAGGAGAAATCCCAGGGACAATAAGGACAGCTAAGCACTCCGGCCCATTGCCCGGGGAGACCGGGGAATCGCCGTCAGCGGAGGATTTGTAAGGACAGATTAAATAAACTCCTGTCAGGGATGCGGTAGGGATGGTCTGCGGTCCTGATGCAGGAGGACAGGCTCGATGAGCTCCGAGGGTCCGTCTCAGCCCCGTCCCCTGCCTGGGACGCTGGCGTCTGGGCGAGAAGATCCCGCTCCCGGGAGCGGCGGAGAGCGAGTCTGGCGAGGAGGAGCTGCGGGTGCCACCTCTCCTTCCCGCGCCGAGCCCAAACCCAGCCAAGCAACGGTATCCAGAGCAGAAAGTCGGCCAGATACGTGACTCACATGTGCTATTAACTGGAATTAAATGGATCTTTCCAGCTTGTCTGCCGTCTCGCGCTGCGCATTTCCTTTCACCGGAGATGCGATATGAGCTGTCATAACTTTGCAGACTTCATCTGCCCCGGCTAAACGCCTGGAGTTGTCCTCGCAGTCATATTTCTGGGCTTACTTGGCCGCAGCTTCAGTTCTTTGGCTGTATTTTGCCTGGTAAGACTTAGGGAAGGAGCCAGGCAGGTCAGATGCCATTAATAGCTACTAAGCCAACAGAAATCCTTTGCTCGCGCGGTTATTTCAGTCTCGGGTACCGGCCGGCCTGTCAGGCTCGGAAGCGCAGCCCGACCAGCTGCCCGATGCGCTGCTTTCCGTGCCGAGGTGAGCGCGGGGCAGAGCAGAGGCAGCGGCGAAGCGGCGGCTTTTGGAGTCCGCGTAGGTTTGGGTGCTTTCGTGGTAACTCGCTGTGGAAATTGCTCGAAGGTGATTTTGGCCAGGAACAGTTCCCACAGGCAGCGATTCCGCCTGCATTTCCATTACTGCCGCCTTTATAAGCTTTTCTGCCGCTCTCAAGAGCCTGTTTCTTTTTAACGCTTATTGCTGGTAGCATGTTTCAGATAATCTTTCCCTGAGCAGAAATGATGCTTTGATTGATTAGAGAGAGGGAGATGTCGGGCCCGACCTTGCGTGTGTAATTCCGTGCTGCAATCGGGGCTCGCTTCGGCTCAGCCCTCGCGTTCGCGCGTGCCACCGCGTTCCCTGCCGCCGAGGCCGAGGAGCGGGGACCTCGCTCGGGGTCTCCTGCAACGTCGGTTCCGCTCCCTCGGAGCGTCGTCTTGGTTGTTCCTGGGTGGGGAAAGTCCTCCCCTTCCTCCAGCACGGAAAGCAAAGTTGCTTCCTCAAGGAGCTGCCTGTTTCTCTTGAAGCGAGTTCTTGCTCTGAAGAGCTCCTGTCCGTGTACCCGACCCCCCCGCGGCGCTCGGCAGCATCCTGGTCCCCCCGAAACCCCCGTCCGCGCTGCGATAGCGAGGCCGCCAGCCAGGCAGCCAGGCTCCCGCGCTCCCCAGCTCTCGCTTCCAGCAGCCGTAGCTGCTGCGACGGCGGAGAGGCGTGTTTAAAATAATTGCCGCAAATCGAAACAAACTCCGTTTTCCCGCGAAGTTGGGTGAGCTGGATGCGCAAGGTGAGCGGCCCGGGCGCTCTCCCTGGGCGAGCGCCGAGGAGCATCGGTCGCCTCCGCCGGCCGTCTCGAAGGGACCCTGACCGTCCCGTTCAAACCGACTTGGGTGCTTAATCGCAGCGCTCGCCGCCGAGCTGTCGCAGGTATTCGGAGCATCTGTTGTTCCTCTGCCACTGACGGCAACTCCGGATTCTGCTCTGCAAATGAAATGAAGCCTTTTCTTTCTTGTTTTTTAATTTTACGCAGCTCGGAGGCCTTGACGAGGGTCTTCAAAGAGTCGCAGCTCATAGCTGCTTTGATTGGGAAAATGAAAAATGCAGTCTTCATAACCGGCGCTGCTGAAATAAGGGCCTCGGGGGACAGAGGTTCTCTTTGTTTTTAATAAAGAGCTTATATCTCCCGTGCGCTGCCACTGCACACTTCCGCGCTGGCCGGCACTGGGCTCCTTTAGGAGGTGGGCAGAAAGGCCGAGATTCGGCACTTTCATCTTGATAGCAAATATGCGGTCTTTAAAACGGCATAAGGAAAATAATCCGTGTGTGTGTTTGCTTTGAGAAAATGGGATTTTTGCCTTGATTTTGGGGGCTTGGAACTGGATTTTGCGATTCGGACAGACGCGCCTGGCAGCTGCCGTGCACGCAGGTGCTGGCGCTGCCTTTCTGCAGGTCCGTGCGCCTCGCCTCCAGCACGAGGAGCGCGCGATGGAGAGGCCTCCCAAAAACCCCGGAATTTCACCCGATAGCTCCCGGTCCGGGGCGGTCCGTAGGCGTGGGAATAAGGTCGGATCCGGCAAGCTGCGTGACGTGCCGGTGCCAGCGGAAAGGTGTGGGACCGGGCGCGTTTGCCAGCAGCCTCCCGCACCAGAGCGGCAGCGGAGAACGGCCGCGTCTCGTAGCGCAGACTCACAGCCCGGGTAATTGATTCCCTGTTGCAGGCTCAGGATTTAGAAGCGCTGACTTGGTGCGTTGGAGACGAGAGGTCCCAGGTGAGAGCAGTATCCAGCAGCACAACGCAAGCATGGAGAAAAGGCAGTGGTATTTCAGTATTTCAAAGGTTCAAAGAGCATCTTGCCTTTTCTCCTGGCATCTGATGCATTAAATTCCGCTATTCTAGCAGAAGTCCATGGGTTTGGACACGCTTTAAGTTCCGTTGGATACGTGTCCTGTCATTACCTTTCAGTTAAATGGTCACTGCCGATGCGATCACCGGCCCTTGCTTGTTCTCTGGTAATTAATGTGTAATTCAATGACCACCTGGTTCTGTAACGCTGAAAAAATTAACGAGGTGGATTCAGAGCTTTGGGACTTTAAAAGTTACCGGTCTTGTTGTTGGCAAGAGCAGCAGATTGTGGGTGGCCCGAGCTGGGAGCCTCGCGTCGTTGCCGGCCCGCGGTGGCAGAGCGGCGGGTGCTCGCGCAGAGCGAGCTCCTCCAGCGGTCGCCCGGCGCTGGCAAGCGTGCGCGACACGGTTCCTCTTATCTTCCAATGTAAGATAACAGAACACGCGCTAGGGCCCTGCGATAACCGGTTCTTCTGTGAACGTGCTGAAAAGTTGACGCTCCGATAAGGAGAAAGCTTTGAGTGCCGAGCGCCTCCAGGACTGTTTGAAACAGAGTTGAAAAAAATTAAGAAAAGGTGAGCAACGGCTTAGCTACCTCCTTGCAGCGTGTGGGGAAGGATTAATTTACCAAAAATCAGTTATTCTGGGACCATTCGTACCTCGGTGCCTCTCCCTGCGCAGCGGCCGCCCAGCTATCGTACTCCGCATCCTCCGAGAACATTTTGTGATTTTCCTCCGTGCGCGGACACAAAAACACAGAAAGAAAAATTGCTTGTTATCTCTCCCCACGTCTCCTCAGTGGGAGTTGTCATTTCGTTGTGCGGCTACTGCAGGCGACACGATAGCGATGCTGTACTTATTTTCCTCCCAACGCAAGTCATGTACGAGAGGGAAGGGAACTCGGATGCCTGAGCAGCTTTTAGGCGAGGGAGCCTTGAGCGCGGCGCGTTTGAGCGGTACGGACGCGTCATCTCCAAGCCTGGCAACAAATTGCCTTGAAAGGAGACAGGAGGCTGCTGCTTTTCCAAACGTGCCATCTGCGCGCTTCCAATTGCTGATGCAAACAAAGTTCCTCTCCGTGCCGTTTGCACGTTGGTCTCGGAGGGTCGTGTGTTCGTTAAACCCGGGAACGGCTTCGCTGCCGCTCGGGCAGCCGGTGGTGGGAGCCCTGCAGGATCGCAGGCCCCCGTCCGCGGGCCCAGAAGCTCGCCCCGGGGAGGGCGCGTTGCAGGCTGGGTTTCCCCGCTGAGCTCTCGTCCGCGGGATGCTCCACGGGGCAGCGAGCCACCGAGTAAGCGGCAGGATCCCCTTTCTGGCAGACGGGGAGGTAATGGGGAAGAAGCCTTAGAAAATGGAGGGATTTTTGTCCCGACATGGAAAAAGTCTCTACGCTTCAACATGCAAATGGGTTTTATATTGGAACAGGTTGGGCGAATGCGCGTCGCGGAGGAGGAAGAGGGCGTCGCGGAGGAGGAAGAGCGCGTCGCGGAGGAGCCAGCGTCCTCTCCGCCGGGCGCGCGGGGCCCTGCGGTCCGCACCGGGGCGGCTCGTGGGGCTCCGGCCCGGCCCGGGGGGCTCTGCCGAAGCCCGGCTCGGGACCCGGGGCTGCCCCTGGCGCTCAAAGGCAGCCTCGAACCGCGCCGTCCCGCGCGAAGCACCTTGCCGCGGACGCGAGCCGCGCGGGCGGCAGCGCTCGCTGATGGGCCGTTGCAGCGCGCAGCTGGCTGAAGGGTGACATACGGAGCAGTATCTTGCCGTTTCCGAGTCCGCTGCTGGGGCTTTGCCCACAGAGATTCAAACTGACAGATTTTGCTGAAGGAATAAGTAAATGAAGGCGCCTGTTTAAAGAAATCAAGATAATATTCCTTCAGAAGACAAACCGGAGGAAGGGAAGAGTAAGGCGGCTTATGGCTTCTCGCTGTGCAAATCCGAATTGACACATGGAAGATGCTGCGTTACTATTACTTCCGATAGGGTTGGGAGGATGCGGGCGACGGGGCCCCCGGCAGCGGCCTCGGAGCAGGCGCCGCTCCGGCCGAGGCTCTGCCCTGCGTTCGGGGCCGGCGTCCGTCTGTCCTGGCCGCGGGCGGGCGGCCGACCCAGCCGAGGGGCTGCAGCCGAGGGGCCGCGGCCGGCGGAGCCGTGAGCGGCTCCGGCCTCAGACTCGGCGCACTCGGCCCCGGGCCGGGCGGGTTGCAGACTCGGGGCTGCAAACGTCCGTCACAAGTCTTCCCCCGCTGAAGGAAAAGGGTCATTTTGCTTTAGGAGCTATAGACTTTTCCCCCCAGATCCCTTTCCCCCAGATGGACTGGGCTCCTCTGGCTGCACTGGAAATCACGTGTTCCTCTTCGTAGCCTTCCCGCTTTCACCTCGCCTCGTTCCCCGAGCGTCGTCCCTTCTGGGATGTTCCGGGAACGTCCCTCTGTCGGCCCCCGGTCTTGCGGGGCGGGTGCTCTTGGCTGGTTTTGCGCTGGGTGGTTACGCGTTTCTTGGAAGGCCCAGAGGAAAAGAGGCGATGCGTTTGCTGAGTAAGAGGATGGACAGCTGCCTCCAAGCCAGCCTCATCCCTTCCTCCAGAAGGGCAGGTTCCCGTAGCCTGAGGCGCGTTTCTCTTGTCGACGCGGTCCCGACCAGCGAGGTCCTCGCGAGCCGGTGGCGCCCGGCTGCTGCTCAGTCCCCGGCCCCTGCCCGCGGCCCCGGCACGAGGCAGGCGGCGAACGGCTCGGGGGGAGGCAGCAGGTGGGAAGACCGCGGCTGAGGTATCTGGAAGAAGCGGTGAACCTGGAGGTCTCGGGTGTTTAGGGGCCGGTGCAAGCAGCCTTGCTGCAAGGCGCCGTTCGGTCGCGGCATCGCTGGGGGGAGCGAGGGGAGGCCGGGCCTCGACCGCGGCGTGGTGCTGCCGCGGGGCTTCTGAGAAATCGTCTCACCTCCCCCCGGGCCCTTACCCCGTTCCTAGCGCTGCTGGGGCAGAGGCTGTTGGAGAGAACAGTTCAAGTTCCCCCGAATCCTCCCAGGCTTCGGTGCAGGATTAAACGTGTGATGCAGAGGATGCGGTGTGATGCTTTCTTCTTTACTAGTACATATGGCAGCTTGCGTATGCGATGGAGTCTAAAATTACTCTGCCGTTCTTGAAATCCGCGTGTCCTGCTCGGATCTGCCCGTTCGTAGTACTCTGCTACCCCCGGTCTGTTGTGCCTGCGTTTTTCCGGCCGCGAGCGCGCGGTTTGGCTGCATCGCCAGGTCCTCCCGTGTGCCCAGCGCCTTTCTTCGCTCCCATCCTTGCAGCAGGGCTCCTTGCCGAGGCTGCTTCTGTTCTCAAAGGAATCGAGCGCTGGGCTGCTTTTGTTTTATTTTTAGTATCTTCTTTCTATCGGTTTCGGCGGTGTCCCACTGGGAGCCGGTCCAAGGTTTTGTGAGCGGCGCGGTCAGGCTGGTGGTGCCTCGCCGCGGCTGGAGCCCGCGTCGCTCCCGGCCGTGGCCTTTCCGCGCGAGCGGGAAGCGTCGCGGAGCGTCTCGGCCGCTCGGCGCGGGAGGAGGAGCCGGTCGGTCGCTTCGGTCCTCGAGTCCGTCGCGACCGGTCTCGAGAGCGCGCTCGGGGCCGCGGGATCACCAGTGCGCGAGGACGCGGCGGCCGTGTCCCGCGCCGGCTCTTCGCCCCTCGCGGCGGCGTGGGCGCTTTCGTCCTGCCAGAGGAAGAGGCAGGCGGCGGAGGCTCCGTCACGTTCTTCCTCCCTGTTCCCTCGGGAAATGAGAGTCAGAGCAATAAACAGGCGAGCAATTGGGCTCTGGCTCGCGAGTCTCTCTCCTGAAGTGGATAATCTCTCTGATTACTGGTAGCGGTGGCTTTGACAGTCGGCACAGCGCTCGGCTGTGGCTTCCCGGGAGAGGCTGCCGCCACGAGCCGCGTTCCTGCAGATGTTGGGTTTGAATTCGGTTCCCCCCAAACCTGCGTAGCTGCGAACGGCTTCCGCGAAGGGCGCGTTGTAGTTCATCCTTCGGGACGCAAAACCCAGCGAAGACTGACGCGAGTCGAGTGCAAACCCGTTCCAGGTCGCTCTCGTGGCTGTTCCCATGGCAGCCTCCAGATCTCAGAACGATGCTGCTGACGTCTTGGATCCCGTCTTCCCGCGGCCCTCGGCTGCGCGCGGCCGCCTCCAGCCCGAGCGAGACGCGGGACGACCGACCGCGGCGGCCGGCTCCGCCGAGGACCAGCTGCCCGCGGCCGACGGCCTCCCGGCCCGGCGCGTCCTCCCCGCGTCTCGCCGCTTTCTGCGGGTGCTCTCCGTGGCGGGGGCCGAGCAAACTCGGCCCGGTGATCCGACACTAGCTGCAGGCTCCTGAGCGAAACACGGTGCGGCGCAGAAGCCCTTCCTGCTGCACGAAAGCCACGGCGCATCTCGCCTTCCCGAGCACGTGGCTGCCGCGGGGAGCCGAAGCCGTCTGCCCGCAGCCGGAGGGACGCGGAGGTGCTGCCTCTGCCCTGCCGGTCTGCCGCCCCCTTGGCCGCCTTGGCGAAGGCGGCGAGCCGAGCCGCTGCTCTGCGTCCCCGAGCCGAGCCGCTGCTCCGCGTCCCCGAGCCGAGCCGCTGCTCCGCGTCCCCGAGCCGAGCCGCTGCTCCGGCAGCTGCTCTTGCCAGCCGCTCTCCAGAGGAGCCTCGTCACGGTTTGTCTGAGCCAGTCGAAATGTGACTGGGCGTAAATGAAGGAAATGGGTCATTTGCAGAATAGGTGCTTGAGTTGAGGGGGAGAAATAGCCCCGACTCATCTCGGTGTCGCTGCCCTGCCCGGGAGCGGGGGCTGGCGAGCGGCGTCTGTTGCTCCCTGGGGAGGAAGCGCCGCTTTCGCGACGGCAGGGAAAAGAGGAAAAAACCCCAAACGTACGGTTTTCTCAAGGTTCTTCATCTCCAGGCGTTTTGGTGAGCTGCCGCTGGGGAGAAGCTGCCGCTGCTGGGCCCCCGCCGTCGCTGGCGTACCTGAACGGCCGCGGCTGCGGCTCCTCCGCCTCGCTGGCGGGGGGATTCTGCCAGGACCGGAGGAGGCTGGTGCGCGAGAAGCGCTGGCCTAAGGAAGCGTCGCCCTTCGTTCCTGCCTCCGTGAAAGCCCGGCCCTACCAGCCGCGTCTGCGACGCCTGCCGGCTTCCTCCCATCCCTCCAAGCCACGTCCCGTCCCTCCAAAACCCACGGGGACGCGTGCTCTTCCCTCAGGCTCCTTCCCCCGCTCCCCCCGCGTCCTCTGGCAGAACCGGAAAAGGCCCGGTGCGCGCCGCCTCCGGCAGCCCCCTGCTTGCCTTTCGCAGGGGTTGGTTGGTCCGCGCTCGTTTTCGCCGCTCGTTAGAACGGCAGCTCTTGGCTCGCGGCACGTTCGGAGCGCGAGGGCGTTTGTGCGTCCCGCGATTACCCTGTATTGCGCGTAACGAGACAACAGCAGCAACAACGGCTCCAGGTGAGGGAATTACCACGTCACATCAGTCTGCCAAACCGGATCTTCTTACCGACTGCAACAATACAGCCATCGAGGGGAAAAGCCCTGTCGATTGATTTATGACTTGCTGATCCATCTGTCCCTGGCCGTTTCCCCGGTATAGTTTTTCTTTGTGCTCACGAGAAGCTGCTTCTCCATCACAGAGAGGCACAGTGTGCAATCACGGAGAGCACAAAGAACCGCGAAACGTGTAGGAATAACAACGCCCGAGCGCGAGCGTCTCCCAAAGCGGCGCCGCGCGGACCGGCGCGCCCCGGCACGCTGAACCCCGGCGAGCGGGCGTCTGCGGCCGCTTCCCAGCGGAGGCTGCTGGCGAGCAGCAAGCGAAGGGCGGGGGGATCCCGGATCCGGCTCCTCCCGGCTCTGCTGTTCGGCGAGGGTCCGTCACCTTACCGAGCTGCTCCCGGGGACCAGGGACCCTGCTCTTCCCGGGGTTACGAACAGCCCTCGAGGCGGGTGTCAGCTCTTCCCCCCGCCCCGAGCCACCTTTCTGTGGTGGCTCCAGCGCAGGTGTGGGGAAGAGCAAGGGCGGAGATGACTGTAAGCGATCAGTTAAAGCCAGCTGCAGCTCGTGAGATCTTCACTCAAAGCCGAGGTGCTTCCCGCCCTGGTCCGGTCCCTTGGCGGCCGGGGCGAGCGGGAAGGCAGGTGAGGGCCGCTCGCCCAGCCTCCGCGGCGGAGGCCGCCTCTCCTCTCAGGGCCGGGCCGCTTCGCCACGTCCCAGTGGTGGGGTGGAAGGAGACGAGGAGAGCCCGGACCCAGCGACCGGTTCCGTTGTGGGCCGCAGCAACGGATAATTTTTCTCCCAAGAAAGGCCCTGCCTGGAAACAGCCTTCAGAGGAATTTTCCGTTTTGCTTGAAAGGTCAGGTTTTGGGGACTGAGATGGGCTCGGCGTCCCCATCGCGGGGGATGCTGGCAGAGAGCAGGGGCGCTGGAAAGCCGCGGCCTGAGCGAGCCGGTTCTCCTCTGGATTCCTGCAGCTTGCAGGTAGAAACTGGATCCCAGCGGCCCTTCCGAGGCTCTGTTTCTCCCCCAGGTTCAAAGTCCAAGCAGTGCAGCAGGAGCTGGAAAGAGAAAGGGTGGGAAGCAAGGAGGCCGTGTTGCCCAGAAAACCGGATTTAAAAATGGGCCTCAGGTTCTCCCTTAGAAACCCTCGCAGCCCCATTGCGTTGCTTTCGGTGCACGGACACGGGTGCGAATCACGCCAAGAGGGAGGGAGGAAGGAAAGTGCTTGCTTTCAGTGATCAGCAAGAGTTCCAGGCAATCGCTCCCCTCTCTTTCCGACGGATCCCTCGGAGCGGCTCCCTTCCTGGCGCACGCTCCGGGAGGGGTTTTCTGGAGCCGGCTGCTCCCGGTGGCTTTTGCCTGCACTTGTGACGCCGCTCGCAAGCCACCTTGGAGGGGGCCGGGGAGCAAAGGTTTCCTTGCAAGCTGTCGTTACCCGGGCGCTTGGCAGCGAACGTGTTGGTGAATCAGACTAGTTGAAGGTGACCTCGGTTTTATTATATTAAACTGTCAAGACTCGCACCTTGGAGCGCTTGATTTATGCCTGGAGTGCATCCTGGCAGGAAGGTCCGCGCCGCTTCCTAGGAAGATGCCGCTCCTCGCCGGCACCATTTCTGTGCTCTGCCCGGCTCGGAGACCCCGCTGCTTCTCTGCAGCGCCGATCCGCAGCTGCCCCGGGCGAAGGCTGGGGCCTGCGGCGTGGGCAGCTCGAGGAGCGTCGGCGAGGAGAAGGAATTAGCAGTGGTGATGCTCGGCTGAGCGAGGCGTAATGTGTGCGTCTGGGGACGGAGCCCCAAGCTCTGATATTGCCCCGCGCAGGCACGGGAAGGGGGTTGACCTGGAGGCCGCCGGCTGGGGAGCTCGGCTTCCCCGTCTCGGAGGAAGCGATTTCCGCGCCGCGCACGCCCACGCGAGCAGGGACGTCGTGTGTGCGTTCCCCATGCATGCACAGGGACACACACACAACTGCTTGTTCTCCTGTCATGCAAACATTTATTTATTTATTAAAAATATCATCCGTCAGGAGCTCCAACATCTGTTTGTGAAAAATAGCACATCCTTGGGCTGCCGCCAGGAAAATCATTTCATTGCAAAATTGCAACTGTAAAGCAGCACAAAAATCACAAACATACTGTACATGGAGATGCTTTTGTTTTCAAACTGCTCATTAGGAGTGATACACGCGCCAAAATTATACCCCGTGTAAGGTGAATTGGCAGAAAATGAGCCCGTCCGACCTCGTAAGCGACTGGCGCTTAGTGCTGTAATTACTGCGCCTGGTTAATCCCGCGCCCGCTGCCGAGCCGTGCCCAGGGTTCCGTTTCCCCCCCGGAGGGTGCGTGTCTTCACGTTTCTTCACTTCTTCGTGCTTAACGCGGGCTGACAAGGAGCGTACTTGAGAGGATAGAAATGAGGAGCCTGGATTAAAGAGGTTTAAAGATTACTTTATATAACGGGAGAGAGAAAATTAAGTTGCTCCTTCCTGATGGCTGCGGGCTGCCCGGGCGAGCCGCGGTGCGGGGTCGGGGCGCGGGAGGGCAAGCGAGCAGCAGAGCCGCGGGGCCCCGCGCTTCCCGGCCCACCGGCGGGCGGTCGCTCCCGGCACTCGAAGGCTGCGTGGCTCAGGCGAGCGCCTAACGCGCTTTCTTGTTTCATTCCCAGCTTCACCGAAGCCTTGACGTTTCACCAAGTGTTTCAGTTTGCCGTTGGGGTTTTGCTCGGTGTTGTCCTGGATGCCCTCTGTTTCCCATCCCCACTCTCTCTCTGATTTTTTTCTTCGCAGGTCTGGCAGTTCATCAGATTATCACTATTACAGTGTCCCTCATCATGGTCATAGCTGCTCTGATAACAACTCTTGTCTTAAAGAATTGGTAAGGTCCGTTGTCGCTGTGTTTGGCCTGAGTGGTGGTGATGCTGGCGTGCGTGCAAGGGGGTCGGTTGGGGGACGGGGGTGCGGAAAGCGGTGCCTTTGCAGCCCTGTAGCAACAGCCCAGACGGCTTGCGAAGGGCGTTTCGGAAGAAAACGGGCTTTTTATGCTCAAACTTCCAGAGGAGGCAAACGAGCCCGAGTCCCAGCCGCTGCCCAGACTCGCTGTTCGCCCGTGCCCCAGGCTGCCTCTGCCCCCTCTTCTGTGCTTTCCGATTCCAGTGACCTAGCCCAGAGTCTCTGCAGTGACGTCATCTGGTGAGGTCAAAATAATGTATTCTGCTGCAGTGGATTTCCTGCAAGGGTAATGAGACCTGCCCTGAGCTAAATGGCTTTTCCTCTGCCTCGTTGCTGGTGCTCTAAGTGGCTGTCTGGATCCAAGCTGCTCCTTAAAACACAAATCTGGCTCAGCCTCGAATAATTATACTTTCTGACCTTTCTTCCAACTCCGGAGATTGAAATGCATCCTCTGAGCCCCTCGGTTGCAGCCGGCGTAAGTGCGCCCCGTCCCCCGGAGAGCTCACGCGGTCCCCTTGCTTAATTTGCTCTCATTTATCCTCTTAATGTCGGCTGTGCATATGGTAAAATAGGTTAGCTCTTTGCTTCAGGCGCTCGTGACTTTACCTATTTTCCCAGAGAAACTGGCCTACTTCGAGGTCGGCATTGCAGCCGTAGGAACGCTGTCGCACCCCTGGGATGGTCGGCGGGGCTGCGGCACGGCCCGGCTCCCCGGCCCGGTGCTTTGGCCTCCGGCGTACGGGCAGCTTTCTCCCAGCGATGCTCTCCAGGAGCCTCCAGGCCCGGCTGTCTTGTGCCGTCCTTGGCCCACGTGAGCCCGGTGCTCTCCGCAGGTGCTGCCTGAAATCGGTTCCTGAGTCCGGAGGTAAATTAGAGATACAGGCGGCGCCTGGGCTGCTGCATCCCGAGGGACCGTTCCCGGGGGCCCAGAGGAATGCGTTTCCATAGGACGTTAGCGTAGGTTTCCCGTGGCTGTTAAAGGTTTTGAGTCCCACCACGCTGAGGAGCCCAGGTTGGGACGTCTCGGGACCGTTTTCTGAGAACGGTGAGCGTTCACCCTCTGGAAATCTGTACGGGCCGGACGCAGAGCACGTGTGTGATTCCACTTGCGTTCAGCGAGGTGTTTAACCACGTCGTTGACATCTGTCGAAACGCGTGCGTGAGGTTAAACGTGCGCTTGCTTTGCTAGGACGAGGGCCGTGGTGAGGCACGAGGGTGACGGGCGAGCTAGCGGCAGTGGCGCGGAGCGCGGGGCGGCCAGGCGTTGGGTGAAGCCCCGCGGGCGGAGGACGCCCGCCGCCGGCAGAACGGTCCCACCGTGCCCGGGGCCCGGCGAGGGAGAGCCCCGCTCCGAAACGCCGGAGGCGAAGAGCAGCGGCAGGATCCCGGTCACCCGGTCCGGTCGGCGGCATCGCCGGGACGGGTCGTGCTGCGGCAGGTTCCTGCTGACCGCAGGGCCTCGTCCGAAGTCCGCTGATCGCTCGCAGGGGTTGGGCCTGGCCCCAGCTGCTGCCGGCCACCACTGCCGCACGCCAAGCGCCGCGGCCCTTCCGAAGAGCTGCCGCCGGGAGGGAAGACGCAGCGTCAAGCAGCGCTGCTGGCACGCAGTTGCGTAGAGGGCCTAAAAAGGCTCAGGTTTGGGTCTTTCTTAAATTCATTCTCGTATGAGATGGTCCCATTTAAGTTAAAGACGGTGCAAGGATGAGCAGCTCGATCGTTATTTGTGCCTGCTAGCTGCTTCGGTTGTGCACGGATGAAAGGGGTGGCAGCGCTGCTGAACAGCCTTGGAGATTGTCCGAGTCTGCAGGTGAGCGTTACCTGACCCACTCGGGTCACTGTTCTTCAGAGCGGCTCTGCGGTCCCAGTTCCGTGACACGAAGGTTAGAAAGCGGCTGCCAAGGTGTACAGGCGATCAGTCCTGAGCGCAGGTTTTGAATGAGGGATGCTTATCACGGTCGGCTACTTCTTTTAATTGGGGAACGAGCAGAAGTGCCAGGAGAATTTCCAATGTTCCTAACGAATCTGGGACTAAGAAGAGAAAGCTGTGAAAAATGTCATGTTTTCCTGTACGTGGGACTGGATTTGCTTTACTAAGCTTCCCTAAGCACAGCAGTATTTCAGTGAAAGAGCACCAAAACATTTCATAAAACACTTCTGTAGGTTTTTTCCCCTCTTAAGAGGCCAGAAACAGCACGAACCGTTTATCTGGCCAAGCGCAGCATAGCAGAATGGCTCGAGTAACCGAATACTGAAGCCAAAAGCAAAAAAAAACCCCAAACAAAAATCCCATGATCAGTGCAGTGTGCAGAACAGAAACTGTTTACAATAAGTAAAATTGCGAGATTGCTGGAGAAACAGGCAGGCAACCTCCGTCAGCACTCGGATGTGTCACGAGCGGAAAGAGCACCGTGGTGAGTTTGCTCGGCTCTAGTATTTACCAAACCGTGCTTTGTTTCTTCACGTCCGACAGCCGGTACCAGCACGGCTTGGAGACGGGCAGGGGAGAGCTGCAGGCCGACCCAGAGGACGCTCTTGGTCTCTGGCTCCACGTGGGACGCGGTCTCTGCCTCCGAAATTTCAGCAGTGCCTCGCCCGCCCTGGGAGGGTGGCTGAGCGATGGCTGCGCGCAGCGCGAATGTGCTTGTTGTTCTGTCTGCACATCTGCAATTTTGGGAGCTGATGATTATTTCGGTAGCTGTCTCTAGGTCGGATCAGTCGGTGCAAATGAAGCTGCATCTCGTTGCTGGCAGCCGGCGCGGCGTCGCGCCCCGAGGTGGCAGCGCCGGTCCCTGGCGCGGAGGCCTCGTGCTCGCGGCCCTTTACCGCGTTGCTGGGTGGAGATGGAAAACCTCCCAGCTGCCGCTGGCCCTCGGATTTGCCGTCTTCCCAAATTCCGCTTAAATACTGTGATAAGCCCTTTTGCGGGCCTGTTCGATGAAAAGTGAGATTTTAGTTAAAGGCACACGTTCCCTTTTCCAAGCCTGTGGCTCGTTTAGGGAGACGCGAAACGGGGCGGCCAGGAGCCCTCCTTGGGCCCAGCCGCCCGGCGCCAGGACAACGATGACCAGGAGCTTCGGCGGCGGCTGCAGGGAAACGGGGCATCGGGCAGCATCGCTTCCGCATCGTTCCTCCCGGCTGGTGTTTTCCTTGTTTTATAAACCGGAACGTCGGTAACCATACCAAGATTGGATCTTCTGTGACCGTGAGGTCTTATTTGAACCTTCGGAGTTAGCGCAGGACCCTGCGAGCAGGGCTTCGGCTTTACCAGGCTTCCACCTCCAAATGGATTGCGGCTCTTCGTCTTTCCAAGGCAACTGGAGCAGCTCAAACGATCGGAGAGAAGGAGTATTCCTGCCTCTCCCCAGCTGTCGTGTCCTCTGGGAATTAACGAACTTAACGTGATGGAGATTATTCCTAACGGCCCACAAACTCCAAACAGTGTTTACACGCTGGAAGCTGCCCAAGGACTCTCCGGGAGAGAGGCCCCCGTGCTCGACCCGTCCCGCACGCGTTTTCCCAAAGCTTTCGCTCCCGGCCGCTGCTTGAGCCAGGGCACTGGGTTTAGCTGCCCGAGGACCGAGGCGCTCGGGCTGTTTTCCGGGGGTGGAATCGGTGCCGCCGCTGCTCCGTGCCCTCCCGCTGCGGCCGGGCAGCCCGGCTCGCGTTGCGGTCGCCCGGGGCTCCTGCCGTCTTTTTCCAAAGCCTCCCTTAGGCAGCTGCTTTTCCCTATGAATCCGCAAATCTTCCTCTCTGCTAAATAGAGGATGTATCTGTAGTGTCAGACAAATTTCTAAAGTTACTTACCCCAATAATTTAAAACCTTGTCATGCCTCCTAAATAGAACGGGTTTAACTTCATTGTTCTCATCTACGTTTTTTCATTAAAACTTTCATTTCCTGCAGATATAAACGTAGGACTCGCTAGTAAAAAGCTTATGTTTAAAATTTGAATTTGATCGTTAAGAAAAATAAACAAAGAGAAGTGACTGCTTGATTGTGGCTGATCTTCCAAAGCGGCTGAATTAGAAGCTGATATCGAGTGATGTGTAATTAATGGCCGATAATGCAAGTTCCTCTCTCGAGTGTCAGAGACGCATTTCGTGTCGTGTTTCTCTTTCTTCCCTTTCCCGTCTCAGTTGTGTGCAGAGCGGGAACGCGAGGCGTAACAGCCACCAACGCAAAATCAATCAGCAGGAGGAGAGCTGCCAGAACCTGACGGACTTCACGCCCGCCCGGGTGCCCAGCAGCCTGGACATATTCACCGCCTACAACGAAACGCTGCAGTGCTCCCACGAGTGCGTCAGGACCCCGGTGCCTGTGTACACGGAGGAGGCGTTGCACTCGCCCGGAGACTATAAAACCACTTTCAATGGAAACAGGTAAGAAGGGCATCCGTCACGTTTTCCGTGCATCCTTCTAGCTAGAGCTTGGGTGGGTTAAGAAACGACGTCTTACTGTGTCCTGTGGATTCGTTGCCCCCCTCTTCCTTCGGGGGAAATCCCGATTCCTAATAGATACCCAAAGAAAATCCGGCAGCGAAGCGCTCGGCTGAATTGGCTTCCCCGGCTTTTCAAGCCGTGGTGTCCAGCTACCTTCTGAAAATCAGCTGGTCAGTCGAACACGCCGGCCGGCTCGATATTTGGGTTGCTTTGTGCTGATATGTGGATTTATCCTTGGAATGAGGACGAACGATTAGCCTCTGCCTCGGTGACCCGCAGCTGCAGGCCTGCGCTGCTCCCGCTCCCGCTCGGCAGCGTCGGGCAGCTCCCGTCCTTGCAGCGTCAGCCGCCTTTCCTTGAGCGCGTCCCTTCCAGCCCCGGGAGTGTTTAGCACTGCACATTTTGCAGCTCCCTGCTTCCCCCTCCAGCAAGTAAATCTGCCTCAGATCCATCTCCCAGAATTTGTGCTGTCTTCTGAGCGGCACCTAAGGAGCTGCTGCGTTGCGAACGAGGGACGTGATTAACGAAGGCTGCACGAACCAAACGGGCCGTTTGTCTGGCACGAAATAACGATACAGTAACGAGGGGCACAATAGGAATTGACAGTGGTACCAAAAACGCGAGCCGTTGCCCTGGACGTCTCTTGTCCGCAAGGAAACGAGACGGATGGAGGACGGTAAGCGGCCTCTCCCCAGGCCGAGCGCGGGGCCGCCGGCATTGGGCTGGGAGCCTGCTGCGCGGGGCCAGCGCTTTGCTGGGGGGCTTCGGCTCCGCTCCGCTCGAGGAGGAGGGTTTCGCTGGTGACTGCTGCAGAGATTTACTAGTATTGCTCCACACAGTAAATGTGTGTTTGCTGTTAAATCTACAGAAACCGGGACTGTTTTGAGGGAAAAAACCAGCAGCTGCTTCTTGCAGTGTACAACCTGGCTGGCGTTTGACGTGTTTGCCACCCAAGGTTGTTGCCTAGCTGCACGAAGGACAGAAGCCTGAAAGTCAGCACCTTAATAAATACCTCTTTTAACTGTCGTCTTCTCTTTGTGCGTGAAGTTTTGCTAGCTTGCATATTCTGGGGTTTCCTCAGGTTTGGGAAGGCAGAGAATTGGCAAGGATTTTCAAACCATTTCACTGAATGTTTGTGTGTGTGAATTTGGACATGAACCCCAGCCAGCCAAAGCGGGCGCCCAAAAGGGGAGAGGTGGTTTCGGTTTCCCGTCCTGTCTCTGCGCTGCGCTGGACGCTGCCAACGTCTCCGGCTTGCACTGCGGAGATGCTGGTTGCTGGCACAGGAGCGTTGGTTGGAAAGGGTTCATTGCTTTTTCTGTCTCAAGGTAATGCTTTTGGGGAGATTATTGGCCTCCAGCGTTTCCACGAAGCCCGGCGCAGCCGGATGCAGCTCTGCGGTGGTTTGCAGAGCGGGCGGCGCAGCCGGCCTCGCCGGGCGTCCAGCCGGCCCCTCTGCGCCGCGGACCCCTGCGCGACCCGCTTCCCTGCGTCGCGGCAGCACGGGGCCACGCTCGTGTTCCGCAGCTGGGAACGGGCGAGCGTCAGGAGGAGGAGGAGGGAGAAACCGAAGATGCGTTTCTAAGTCAAAGGCCTGTAAAGATTTGGGTTGCGTCCAACATACCCAGACTGATTGGTTTTGTTAAAAGTTACTTTGTTCGCTGGGGTAAAAACATGGGATATTATAGTCGCTCTTTCTCGTCTCTCTGTTTTGTACAGCTGTAGCTTGCAAGGCCAATAAGCCCATTCAAAGCATTACTTTAGAGATTTTCTTTTTTTTCCACTAAAGAAGCTGATTTTTGCCGCAGGCCTGTCTGGGCTTGCTTGTTGTGTGTTACGTACCGGCCCATGCAAGCCCGTTTTTCTGCTCGCTGCAGACCCTCTTCTTCTGACCGGCATCTTATTCCTGTGGCCTTTGTGTCTGAGAAATGGTTTGAAATCTCCTGCTGACTGGCCGAAGCCTGTTTTACTCCCTGGGGCAGGGCAGACGCCATGTGGCTGTTTCCTGGTACGTACCGCTCTTTTGAGATTTCTATGCAATTACCCCCCGTTTCCTACCCGGGAACATCTCCGTGCGCAGCGAGGCCTCGCTCAGCCCTGTGTTGCCTGTGTGATGCTAACCGCTGCAGTGATTCTTTTTTTAAGGCGTTTGACCTGACCGAGATGCCTCATCCAGCCGCTGGTAACCGTCTTCCACCGTAAAGGGGAGACTGGCTGCAAAAATGACTTCTCCGTGAAGGCGAGTTAGAGATGGGCCTGAACTAGAAGTCAGAAACTTAGGGGGATGTGGACGTCGGGGAGCGATGGGGCCCTTGAGCCCCTGGGCTTCAGGTGGTCGGGCTTGAACTTCTGGAATTAATACGTTGAGTTTTCTGTTCCAGCCCAGCTCTAAACCTCTCCTGCTTTCAACAAATGACGATAATTTCAGTGCTGTAAAACAGTCTCATTTTTCATTAACCTCCGTTGCGTGGTGGACAGCCCGCCCCGTTGCGGGGTCACGCGTCCCGGGTGCTCGCTTCACCGATGTCCCAAAGCTGCTCCGGGGGTTTTGCGGTGACCGGCATTGCCGCGCGGTGACCGGCATTGCCGCGCTGCCGCCGCGCCGGGGCAGCCGTCCTCCTCCTCTGCGGGAAACCGGGGCAGCCCCCGTGCAGCCTGCAGCAGTCTGGGTTCACGGCCTGGACGCTGCTGCGACCAAGCCGGCACAAAAGTAGTTCCAGCGAGCTTTTTTCTTCTGCCTTGTTGTTTGGGGACATTTGTTGGGTTTTTGAGTTAGCCATTTTCTCCTCCTCGTCTGTCTTTGGCAGGTGCCGTTGCAGACAGCGGTGGCAGAAAAAGCGGTTAGGGTGACCTGTGTGGCATTTTACCGTAGGGCAGCAATGCCAGTTTGAGCCACGTGCTCAGGTAAATTAATTGGCCTGTCCCGAGTCCCTGCTGTAATGAATCACATATTCAGTGTAAATGAAATTTCCAGCCTTCCCTGGCTGCAGCCTCCTCGCGATCGCCTGTTTGACATTAGGCTCAGCTATCGCGTCCAGAAGCGTAATTAGATGAGGACGGAGAGGGAATGAAAAGCGGGTGGCGTGCGCGGTGCTGCGGCTCGGCTGCATCCGGGCCGGCCGCGAGACGAGCGCCTCTCTAAGCGCCGCGTCGGGCCGAACGGGCCAGAAAGCGGGTTTTTAGCGGCCTTTTTGCTGGGGTCTTCGTCCACGGCGGTGTCGCGGGCGCAGTCGCGGAAACTGGGAGCGACCCCGCTTTGGTCGTCCGCCGCGGCAGGCGAGCGGGAGCCTCTCCGGCCACAGGAGTTTCGCTTTCGTTTTGGAAAAACCTCGGTACCAGTCAGAGCCGGATGGGCGCGGGGCTTTTCCATAGCGTTTCCAAACCCCCGGGCGCTTCAGACCCCCGGGCTCTGCAGCCCCATGGTCGGGGCCTGGCCCGCGCCGCAGCACCGGAGCGGAGAGGGAGCTCGGCGGTTGTCGAAATGTCTCGAAATGCCTCGAGATGCTGCCGCTGCGGGAAGCCTGGGACTCCCCCGCTCCTTTCGGAGGTCCTGTCAGATCCCGTGCTGGAGACCGGGGCCCTGCTCGTTTCAGTGGAGGTTTTTAGTACTCAAAAGCAGGTCCATCATGCTTTATTAAATCCTTGAAATTCGCATTGCCCCATGTTCGTGGAACCCAGCGATGTGCATTGACGTGCTCTGGAAAAAACTATGAAAATTGTACCTGGAGCATTAACGCCGTACTAGTGTTTCCATTATTTATAAAGTTCTGGAAGCCGATGGTTGGCTTCATTAATATTAATAAAATAAGGGAACTCCACAGGACTTGTCTGCATGCGCATGTGAGCCCCCACGTGCACATGTGTGCACACCCCTGGCGAGCCGCCCCGGGAGCTTGGCCCTCTCCGCGGGCTCGCAGTCACTCGTGGGAAGAACCGCAAGTCGTGTCAGCCTGAGCACCGGCAAGGTCCTTCCTCGGGAGGGCTCAGAGAGCTTTACAAGCGTTAATTGACGGCACTTCACAGCTCTTAGCTTTCTAATAAGCAAATGAGCACTACCAGGCTTGGGGATTCGGAGCCTGAGGCGCGAGACGGATTATTTGGCCAGGGACAGAGGTGGCCGGGTCGGGAAGAGCGCAGAGATTTTGAGTAGACGGGCGCCGGGAGGCTGCTTGGGGTTTGACGCAGACTTTACGCGTTTTGGTCCGGCAGCGCCTGTTGGGAGCGACGCGGCTGCTGAGCCCCCGGCCACCTGAACGGCGGCTGCGGAGTTTAGGCGCCGGTAGCATCGCCCGGCTGAGCTGGCCGGCGCCGGCGCCCAGAGCAGGTGTAAAGCGTGGCACTGTGCAGTAATCTCCCGCTTAAAGAGCTGCAGGCAGCACGGAGGCTTTGCAAGGAAACCTGGTGAAACGCATCTAGTTACATTGCAAACAGATGTCGAAGGTATTTCCCGGGGTCAGATTTGCCCCATGCCAGCATAATCTCTGCGAGGGCTTGCGTGACATCTGAGCGGCCCGTGGCGCTGCGCAGCCCTCCGACGGGGGGGATTTCGCTTGCGGAGAACATCTGCTGGCTTTTTCCAGCAGATTTCATCTGCATGTGCTCAAACCCCTCGGAGCGCTCGCTCGGAGATGGATGTCACACCTATGCGCGAGGCAGCGCACCAGCTGCTTTTGCACTTAAAATAGAGATTTCGCCCGCTCGCAGCCGCCTGGCATGCAAATCGAGCAGCAACGATGCGACCAAACCCACATCGCAGGTGAACGGTAAAACACCGACTTAAAGCACTTGTACCAGGCAGCTAGCTTAAAAGAGGTTTTAAGAGGTTTAACTTAAAATAGGGATTTTAAGAAGCCGAAGCGTCGGTGCCTCCATCGCGACCGATGACAGGTGAGACGCGGTGCTGAAGCGGAGGCCGGAGCAGGCACCTCTGGGGCAGCCTAGGGCTGACGTCTCTTCACGTCGCCGCCAGCCGACCGTGAGTCAGGGCAGCTGGTGATGCCTGGGGGCTATTCACAAAGGTTTTGCAAACCAAAAGGGGAAAGAAAAGGTAGAATTTGATGGGGACTTCACTCGGTTGGGTTCTGCTCTGCCCTTAGGCCGGGCTGCAGCACTCGGAGGCGTGACGCTGTTGGGGGGCTTTCGGGGAGCCCCTCCGAGCACCGGGCTCCGCGGGGGTTTGGGAAGGCACGGAGGTCTGAAGTGGCTTGGACCTGGGACCAGAGCCGCCGTGGCCGTTTCGGTTAAATCGCTTGGTGGCTTTGGGGCTTTCTGAACTGAAGTTTAGTGTCTCACGTTATTCCTGTCCATGACCCCGGTCTCTCACCCTCTTTGACTTTAAAGGAGGAAAAAAAAAAGAATGAGATTATGCAGAAATCTGTAAGGTAGATCAAGTGCTGACCTACTTTGCAGAAAGAGGCTATTTGTAACACAATATAAATTTTACATCCTAAATAAATAGTATTCATCCAGAACTACGTAAATGTTCGGCATCAGTTTTAGAGAAGTGGCGATTTGAGATTTTAAAATGCTGCTGGTGCGATAACATTGATCTGACCCCAGCTTCTGCACGAGGCAGTTAAAATTTACAGTATTGTATGGTAATTCTCTGCTTTGAAAATGGCAGGCAGCTGCTGTCCCCGTTCTGCCGAACAACAGCAAATGTTTTGTATTAACATGAGCGGATAATGAGTCATCACAAGAAATCCGGGCTTGCGTGATGAGAACAACAGCATCCCAAACAGCCCCAGCGCACGAGATGAAGCCTTCTGTAAAATCTGTCTAGCTAATTAAGATTTTGGTGTTTCCGTGGGGGAGAGTATGCATTGGGTACCTTGCTCGGAAATAACGTGAAGCGAAAAACCTCAGATATAGCGTAGCTTGCATTTCTAAATCATCGTGACCAACACGGCCGCAGCGTGACTTAGGGTTGCACCTCAGGACCAGCGAACGCAAGCAGGGCTCGAGGCTCGTCCTGCCCCTTCCTTCGCTTCAGCCAGCGGTCTCTGCAGGGACAGCCCTGCCGAATCGAGCACGCTTGTTGTCCCTTAGAGAAGCATCAATTAGCTTTAGAGATCTAATTAATTAAGACTTAATAACTGCGGGAGATTTTTCTCTCTTTTGTGGCCTTTAGTCTTTCATAGATACATTTTACTAACAGCGTAGCGTTTAGTGAATGCGTGTTCTCGTCTGCTTAAGCCTAGATTAACGCGTGCTTGAAGCAATCGACTTCGAGTGCCGCAGGTCTCGGTGACGCGCGCCTCCGCGCACGTGGCTGGGTGCCCGCAGGCACGGACGGGGCGTACGTGCACCTCGGGCCACGCGTGGTGTCCCGCGCGCTCCCGGCATCGGGCGGCTGCGGAAGGCCCGGGCGCGCAGCTGCGCACATCTGGCTGTCCGCAGCCCGCGCCGAGGCGCGCAGAGCCGCGTGCCCGCGAAGCAGGCGGCAGCGCCCCGCCAATGGGGAGTAATTGTCTTCGCGTGGAGGCTTAAAGATTGCGTAGGGAGAGATCTTTCAGAAGGCGCCCAACAAACAGCTTGAGAAGAACTTCAATAGGATCCCTGTGTTTGATGCTTAACCAATTCTCCATTGATTTCTTCAGGGCATTTAACTTTAGGAAATCTTGTTAGTACTCATCATCGTCGTCTCATCTGCCAGAGCACTCGCTGCTCTTAGCCCCAGTATGAAAAGCTCCAGAATTCAAGGATGATCAGAAATAATTTATGCTTTGAAAAAGGTACCGAGAAGATAAAAGCGTGCAGTAAGGCACACCTAAGCCTCTTAGTCATTCCCCTGTTTGCCAAAAGCGTCCTCTGTTTCAACGCGTTGGTAGGAAACTGCATCCCGATTCCAAAGGCTGCCCCAAAACGTGATTCGAAACGAGCTGCGCCCAGCCAGGTCTCCTCCGGGGAGGGAGGAGCAGCCGCGGCAGCCCAAAACGCGGGTTTCAACCCGGGGCCGTCTGCAGCTCTGGCCCGTGGTCGCGCCCGCGGTCGCCCACTGCTGCCGCGACCTCCCTGGCAGCCTTCCCGGGCGCCGGGTCGTCGCGCCGCTGGGCTTCCCGCAAAAGCGGAGCTTCTCCTCTGTCCCCGGAGCTGCGCGGCCCCCGCTCTGGGTCCGCCAGGACGGGTGGCCCCGGCGTCTTCCCCGCGGGAAATTGCAGCCCAACCAAAAACCGGCGGCTGCGGGTGCCCGGGCTGCCGGCCGGCCGCCTCCGCGGCTCCGCGCTGGGGGTCTCCGCCGAGCGCGGCCCCGTGTCCGCAAGCGTGTGCATGACTGCAGCTCTAGAAAACCAATGTGGGTCTTGATAAATTTCCCCGTTATGATTTAATCTTTGTTTTTCTTTTCATCCCTAACAGGATTCCATTGGTGAACCTGTAAAAAACAATAATACTGGGTTACCTATACCTACCATTTCTGTCTACCAGTAGGAGACTCAAAGAGCAGCGTCCTATGGGCCAAATATATTTTTATAGAAAGGAACACGCCTATAGGTAACTGCATTCTTCAAAGAGCGCATTTTTTGGAGAAGAGAAAAAAATGTGCAAGCGAAGAATCCTATGAAGGAGGAGGAAACGGAGAAGAAGAGGGAAAAGAGACTGGACGTCTGGAGCTCGGGATACGGACTCTGAATTTGAACCTGTGCCAATAATACCGTTATGTGCCATGTACTGATGCAAAAGACTTCGCGAGAAGCTGAAGCTAAGTCAATAACACATAGAAACGTTGTAGAGACGGGGTGGGGTGGCATCTCTTCCGACAGAGTCATTCGTTCTGGCCAATATACATACATATTATAGAGAGAGAGAAAATATATATACACACACAAACACTTTTTGTACTGTAGCAATTTTTGAAGATCTTAAATACTCATTTTTAAAGAAAATGTCATGGGCTAAAAATCTAATTTCTTTAACATGCGTAATATGAACTAGGTGAACTGATGTTTTCTACTTTGGCAGCTTGCCTTTCAAACCTATATGTGTATATATAGATAGACATATATACATATATATATGTGTGTGTGTATGTATAGACATATATATGTATGTATACATTATATATATATATTTTTTGGAAATAGACTTCCACTAGCGGATGCTGGACCGTAGTCACGGAGCGGCGGGGAGCCCCGGGCCGGCGGCGGGCGCGCGGAGGAGGGCAGCGGCGCGGGCGGCCGCTCGCGAGCGTCCTGGTTCTCCCGGCTCCGAAAGGACGGGCAGCGGTTTCGGAGGCTGGTCTGAAGCGTGAGCAGGGTGGAGACGTGTTTGGAACGTAGCTAAAAATACGCATCTGGGCCAAATTCACAAAGTGCATTCCTACCGTACAGAAATCGGAGAAACAGCCAAATTCAACCCCAGAGGAGACAAGCGGGGAGGGAAGCCGCGGGCTTCGGGCGCTCCCGGGTCCTGCTGTGCTGCTCGCACCCGGGAGCTCGCAGCTCCGTCGGTGCCGGGGGGCCCTCCCCAAATCGGGTTCCCGGGTCTCCGTCGGTGCCGGGGGGCCCTCCCCAAATCGGGTTCCCGGGTGTCCCGGCTGGGCGAGTGACTCCTGCTCCGCACGGACCTGTGTCCTTGGGAGGTGACCAACAGCTTCCTCACGCAGTTTTGTTCCCAGAGTACAACACATAGGGGCTCCCTTCCCAGAAACGGCAGCTGCGGCTGCACCGAGGCGGTGCGCAGCGCTGCGCCGTGCCGTCGCGGGCGGACGCCGTCGGTGCGCCCGAGACCCGCGCCGAGGGTCCCCGTCTCCCGCGGCCAGGTAGGGGCTGCCGGGGCGGGGGTGAGGTTTGGCCGCGAGGTTTTGAGCTCTTTTTGGACCGCTGCGTTGCCTCGGTGGGTGGAAGGAGATCCCGAGAAGCCGTTTCTTCCCGTTGCTTTAGGAGCGCTGGTCCTCCTCGTGTTTCCGTGTCGTACCCGGGGCCGGCCGGGCACCGGTGGTAAGCGGTGGTAAGCGTTACTCGGGCTGTGCAGGACTCCCGGGGCTGGTTCGACACCGGCGCGTCTCCCCGGCCTCCGTCCCGCCTCGCCCAGGGAAGCTCCCGAGCGGCGCTTGGCGTCCGTCGCGCCCTGTCGCAGCGGCCGGCGTGCGCACGGCGGAGGCAACCTCGGCTCGCTCGCCAGAGAGCCGCCGGCTGCTCGGGTGGGTGAAACGAGCATCCGAAAGCGTCCGTGCCGGTTTTGAAGCGTTGCCCCGTGACCTCGGAGGTTACTTTTTGTGTACTTTCCAGGGATGGGCTCCTGCTGGCACCAGCTTTCCGCAGAGACACGTTGCAGGAGTTAGACACGGGTCTTTTCTTGGAAGAGGAATTCTGGATGCGAGCGCGCGGATACGCTGCGAAAGCTTCCTCCCGCTGTCCGAAGCAGGGAGGGGGCCAGGCCGGTCCCCTGCGCCGCGGCCCAAGGCCCACGCGGTGCCCGGGAGCCTTTTCGCTTGCCCCGGCGCTCTTGGCCGGGCTCTCGACTGGCACGAAAACGTCCTGCGCGCCGTCCGCAGTTACCGGGACTGAGCAGCGTTAGGAAGGGAATCGCAGGTTTCGTGCGGCGGGCAGAAGTGGAGGTTCCCGGGCCGCCGGTGAGGCCTCCGCGAGAAGACGACTGAAACGCGGCGTTTTGCCTGGGAAGCGTGCCCTGGCTGGTGCAGACGTCCTCCGGCGCTCCGGCGACCTGGGGTCCAGCCGCGGTCGGCGTCTGCCGCTTCAAGCGTGTCCCGCTCCTGGGCTGGCTTTCCCCGAGCGCATCAGGCCAAGACACAAGCTGGCAGAAAGGTTTCAGGGATTTTTCTTCTCTCGGAAGTCACCTCGTACCTAAAGGAGGGCACCTTCCCCCCCCGAAATGATAATGTAACCATATGACAACTACGATTTCACAGCTTCCTTGTTTTTTCAGTTGAAGCATCTAGACTGCTTGCTTTATATGACGTAGCGTCACAGAATCTGCTCAATGTCAGATAACGCAAAGTTTTTCTGTTACGTTGCTTCAAAGCTCCCTGAGTGGAAATGACAGGAGAATTGAGACCAAAGTCTTCAAGTTGTTTTTGTAAACTGCCCTTCATAAATATTAATATTCTGTTGAAGTTATTCGGATATGCATTTCTACTAATCCACTAATTATTCAGCTCCATTTCCTTATCAGAATGAATGTGCAATTAAAAAAACAGTAGAAACTCCTGATATTATACAATCACTTGTTTCCGTATTATTTCCTGTCCTTTTCTGGTGGAACCTAGTTTTTGGAAGATGTCCTCCGAAGAAATCTTCCTTGCTAGACCTGGTTCTTGCCTATGGATTTGAACCAGGCGTCTTCGGAGGCGTTGGCAGCAGTGTCCGCGACTTTGGTGAAGTCTGAATGACGTTTCGAGTCCTTTCTGCGCAGGGACGGCAGGTTTCTGTTGGGTGCAGCCGGGTTTTGCTGCGCGGCAGAACTCGCGGCCCGCGGCAGGGCTGGAGCGCGGCAGGGCGGCGGCAGAGCTGCGCGGCCCGGGGCGGGCTCTGCCCGGTGCCCGAGCCCGCGTCCGTCCTGCCGAGGGGCTCGCGGCGGTTTCACACGCTCGGCAGAGCCGCTTCGCACCGCAGCAGCGTGCTTCCGAAATGCTCCAGTAAAGGCGTAACGTACCACCTTGTTTTGATTGCTAATTAATTCTGCTAATCAGCGTTATTATTATTATAATTTGGACGTGCGTAGTGCTGATTCCACCCTCGCTTCCTCCGGGAGAAGCCTGGGTAACGCCGGCGCAGTGAGCAGAGTGGAGCAGGGCTGGAGGAGGCGGAGGTGGGAGTCGTCGGCCCCCCAGACCCCCCGCGCGTCTCAGCCCGGGTGCCCGTTCCTCTGCGCGCAGGGACGTCGCGCTGTCGTCCCCCTTCCCCGCGGGCCGTGCACCGAGGGCGCGCGGCGTGTGTCCCGGGGCCCGGAGCACCGCCAGCGACACCGCGGGACGCGAGCCCCCGCTCGGGCAAGGCCCTAACCCAAAGCCTGTGTGAGCAGCGTGGTTTTTGAGTGACTACATCAGTGCAACCCCTCGGTTCCGCGCGGTTTCTGGGTGACCACGTCAGTGCAACCCCTCGGTTCGGCGCGGTTTCTGGGTGACCACGTCGGTGCAATCCCTCAGTTCACCGTATTGGGGCTTTTGTGTTTGACCGACGTAAGTGGTGCAGCCCATGCGATGACTGATGTTTGCTCCCCCGGTAGCTGAATTTTCCCTCTCCGTTTCGCACCTCTTGCCTCGGCCCCCTCCCAGCGTGGAACTGTGTGCTGTGCTTTTCCCACGGATCTTTCTGTTCATTTGTATCTGCCGGCGGCACCGAGTAGTTCTCCTGGGTATTCCAGTGTAATCTCGATAGCGATTTAACATCATAAAATATATCTCGACTCCCTCATTCCCGGCCGTCTGAAGCGTTGTTCTGTGTCTCTGCGTCCGCGGAGCCCGCTGCCCGCGCCGGCGCGTTGGGACCGAGACGCGGCGCGGCGCGGGGGGCGAAGGCGGACGCGGGAGGCCCCGCGCCGCGCGTTGATCCTCCGGCGGGGAGGCTCCGGGGAGGCCGGGCCGCGGAGAGGAGATGGGGGTGTGCGTGTGCGTGCGCGCGTTTGGGAGGAGGGAGTTGAGTACCTTCGACCTCGGACGGCTCGAGCGGACTTCGGACGGCGGGAACTACATGAGCTTTCCACGCAATCCGCAAAAGGACGCACGCGGGCGCCGAGCGACTGGCCGGCGCCGAACCGGAGAGCAGATGTACATGCACAATCTTCCCTCGGTTGTGAGGACCAACAGCACTTGCACTTTATCGGAGGAGCCGCCGCGTCCCTGCGCGCGCCAAGCACAGCGGTGAGAGGAGCCGCTGCCGGCGGGGAGGGAAGGAGACGGACGAACCGGAGCTCCAGGTACGGATTGACAAGGCAGGACTCCAGCGTCCCAGTGCTTTTACAGTAAATAAAAGTGAACTGCGTTTCCTTCATTCCCCGCTATTGATGGAAGCCAGAAATCCAGAAATACGGAGTCACGTTTTAGTGCAGTAGATCCATCCAGCGGGTCTGTTACACCGGGGCAACGAGCAGCCGTGAATCTCCAGGCCCGTCCTCCCGTCCAGGTTTGCCGCGTCCTGCCCTCGCCTCCCTCGGAGGTCTTTCGGGTGTAGCAGCAACAGGCGGTCGCGCTGAGCGGGCCGCTCTGCTTGGCGGCGGCAGGGTGCCGCGGGGGCGGTTCGGGACGGCCTCGGCCGCGGCGGGGTGCCTGATCCGCGCGGAGGCCACGCGCCGCTGCAAGGCCCTGCGGAGTTGGGGATCGGCGTTTGTGGGAGCAGGGGAACATGCGCTAAGGCACCGTATGGAATCGAGAGGCTCGAGGGCCCTCGCGCAGTTGTGCTGCCACCGCAACAGGGCCGCGCGTGCCCTTGGGTTCCCGTCCGGGGTTTTATATGCAAAAGCTGGAGCTTCCCGCTGCGAGACGGCTTGCGGCGTGCCCCGGCGGGAGCCGC
>PTFA01000161.1:206654-225696 GCA_003342895.1 Casuarius casuarius | reverse complement strand
GCGGCTGCGCCGCGGGGCTCGGCCGCGCTCCGCTTCCAGCGGCGGTCGGCGGGATCCCCTGGTTTCATCGCAAAGGCGGGACGTGCCCGGAGCATCCCCGGGGGGGCGGCAGGCTTTGCGGGGGGCGAGCGCTGCCCCCCCCGCGGGGCCGGGACGTCCGGCCGCCTCTCCGCAGCCGGGAATTTCCAGCAACAACCACGGAAACAGGCGTAGGGTGGAAAGGGTGTCGCAGCGACGGATTTCAGGTTACCTCTTCTCCATCGGCAGCTCCTTAGGAAAGACGGTAATTCAGCCAGAGCGGTAGTTAGATAGTAGATATTCTACACATATTATATATTTTGTAAAAAAAAGCAAAAACAGAATAAAAATGCGTATCTAATACTTCAGGCCGCCCGTTTCCGGATGAACGTGGTTGGAGTTTTCGTTCAACTGAGTGTGAAACCTGTAGGTGATTTTGGAAACCGGCGAGCAGTCCGTCACCGTCACCACCGCGCGGGTCCAGCCCGGCTCCGGCTCTCCCGCGGTGCTTGTCCCGCGTTTCGGGGAATCGCTCCCGGCGTTCGTAGGCACGTTTGTAACGGTGTCACGAGTGCAGATACTGCTTACTGTGAGAACAAGTGTGTGTCGCACAAGCCGTACACTGAGGGCACAGATTTCTGACCCAGATCCTTCTGTTTTAGGGGGGGGGGGGGGGGGGGGAGGGTATTTTTTTGTTTGCTAGGACATGTACAGTGAAGTTTATGATTTATTTTTATTTTGCCAAAAAGCATTTTCTAACATACGACGGCTTTTACTTTGTGCCCGGTGTTGCACCGCCGAGTGCTCCTTCATTTCCCTGGGAGAAGTCTGTCCGGCGGCGCGGCCGGGCGCGCGTTCGTGCGTGTACCCCCGTGCGCCGGTGCGAACCCGCGTAGCTGTACTTCGCACACAAGCACACGCACGTGCTGCCGACGCCTACGCGCAGGCGGCGAGCGGACGGCGGACGCAGGAGTCTGAGAGGTTGGATGGCTGCACCGCTTCGGCATCGCCCCGTCCGCCCGCCCGCCCGCCCGCCACGGCGTCGCACACCCGCGGACGCGGAGAGGCGGCGGGGGCCGGCTGGCGCGGGTCCGTACAGGCGAACTCTTCTACTCCAGAGTGGTTTTAATTTGTCTCTGTACTTTAAAGCTGTGTCTTTGGAAAGCACTGTAAATGCGACCCCGTACCGACTTCCCTGTGTATATTTAGTACTCTGATGTTGCTATTAAAACCAATATGAGAACAACAAAAAGGAGTTTGACTGGAGCTTCCTACGCGCGGCCCCTCTGGGAGGGACGGCGGGCGCGCGGTTGTGCTCCGCGGGTGGTTGTGGTTGTGCTTTGCATGCGGTTGTGCTTTGCATGCAGTTGTGCTCTGCACGTGTGTGTGGTTGTGCTTTGCAGGTGCTTGTGCTCTGCGTGTGGGCGTGCGGTTGTGCTTTGCATGCGGTTGTGGTTGTGCTTCGTGGGCGGTTGTGCTCTGCACGTGGGCATGTGGTTGTGCTCTGCCATGGGCGCATGGTTGTGCTCTGTGTGTGGGTGTGTGGTTGTGCTTTGCCTGCGGTTGTGGTTGTGCTTGGGCGGTTGTGCTCTGTGCGTGGGCGCGCGGTTCTGCCCCGTGGGCGGTTGTGCCCGCGCGGCAGCCTGTGCGCGTAGGGGGAGACGGATCGCCCTTCTCCGGGGGGGCCGAACCCCTCCCGAGGACGGAGCCGGGCGCAGGAGGAGACGGCGAGGCCGAGCCGGTGTCTGCCCCGCTCCGCGGCCGCAGGGTGAGTCGCCGGAGCAGGAGCCGGAGGAGCCGAGCGGAGCGGCGCCGGCGCCGGCAGCGAGCCCCGAAGCCGGCCCGGCCCCGTTGGCCACAGCTGCCGCCCCGCCGGCGTCGGCTCTCGGGGGCCGCGAGGGGCCTGGGGAACCGCCGGGCGCCGGGGTCCGCCGAGCCGTCTGCGCCAAGGGCCGCGGCCCTCCACGGAGGGAGGCCATCTCAATCCAATGGGACAGTTACCGAGTTAATTAAACATCTCTAATGATGTTTTAAATAAACAGCTACGCGAGAAGATAAGCAGGCATTATAGAACTGCTTAACCTAGATACACGTTTTACATAAAAATAGATCTTTACTGTGAGCAGATGCATATTAAAATGATATTTATTGTATGCAAATTCAGGCTGAGATGGAGGATAGTACTTTCCACTCGTGCCATTCCTGCTGCTGCTGCAGGCGAGGCCTGTCGCGTTGCAGCTGCACTCGGCAAGCCGTTCCCGCACGGTCCGGGACGGCAAGGGCTCCCCATGCAGACCGGGACGGCGAGCCCTTCCCGCACGGTCCGGGACGGCGAGCCCTTCCCGCAGAGCTCCCGGGCCGGGAGGCTGCTTTTATTGTCCTGCAGAGACGCTGCTGCAGGTGCTTTTCCGAGAAGCCTGTCCCGAATTAAGCTCAGTGGGGTTTTACGGGAAGGGCTTCTCGGGCTCGCAGGGGTCTGGGCTCCGCTGCGGCTCGCGTGAGCGAGGCTTTTCCCACAGCCTGCGCACGGGGCCGATCCGCTGCGCTGACGTCAGCTTCCCCAAAGCGAAGCGTCGCAGCCTCCGGAAGCTCGAACGTCAAAACCCTGCGGATCTGCCGTTCTCGCGAACCGAGGCGAATGCACGGTGCAAACGGACCAGCACCTACCTCGGAAAATCCGAGCAGGAAAGCAAAGAGATTTAAGGCTATGCTCCAGTGCATTAAAGAGCAGGACTCCACAAAGACACGGAGGGCAGGTTAGCCAGGACCTCGTCTAGCTCTGTTCCCCTAAACCGAACAGAAAACCAGTGCTCACGCAGAGATCACGTGCTCAGGAGGGAAAATCATCCTCTCCCAGACAAACTGAGCACTGTTGGCCTGGAAAACTGGGGCAGACCGCACCAAATTTTGGGCCCCAGCACTGCGTCCCTGTTCGAAATCCTCCTCGGTGTCCATCTTCTTCCACGTTGCCCAGGTTCGGCCCCGGGGCGATGGTTGTCCCCCGCTGGAGCTGCCACCGAGCGTCGGGGAGGGCGGTGGAAACGGGCCGGGGGAACCACTCGGATAAAAACTCTGTTGCTTGGTTCTGTGTTCTCTTTGCGAAGTCTGTGGAGAGAATCCCCTGCTTCATCACAGCCTGGAAGGTGTCGAGGAAACGCTGGGAAAGACTGTGACGAGGGATGAACCGCGGAGGCGAGAGGCGGCTCGGCACAGCCGACTGCTGGGCTCGTTTCCAGGCTGCGGAGCGAAATCCCGTCGGGTGCCGTGAACCTTTCCGTGGCGAACACGGTCTCTGCTGAGGCGTGGGGACGGGCGGGAGCCGGGCACGGCGCGGGGCCGCGTGGCGCGAGCGGGCCGTGCCGCACGCTCCGTCACGCAGAGCGCAGCCGTTAACGGGCCTCGGCGGCCGGTGTCGCCGCGGGAGAAAGCAGCAGGCGCGGCGCCGCTCTGCCCCAGGCGACGTTTGTGCCGCGCGCTCGTGGCCGGCGGCAGGTCGTCATCGCCCGGGCAGCCGGGCTTTCCGCCTCGGAGCCAAGGGCAGAAGCGGGGCCGAGCCACGTGCCCCCACGCGCGTCCCCCTCGGCGAGGGCGGAGAAGCCGGACGGTGCCCGTTTTCCACGGGGGAACCGAACCGCCCCGGGAGGGCCCGGACTGGCGGCGTTCGTGCAAGCGCCCGCTCCTGGCTGTGAGCTGCTGCAGCCGGAGCCATGCAGCCGGGGCAGAGAGGCCTCACTCCGCCGGCGCCCGGGCCAGCCGGTCCTGCTCTCCCCCCGGCGCCGGCCGCGGGCTTCGCCTCGTCGCGTGGCAGATGATGCCGCACGTGGGGCTGGCGTAGCTGGGAGCATCCTCTCCACGGCACGCCGGTGCCCTGCTGCTCACCGGGAGAATCGGGAAGGAGGAGGTGAAAGAGATGGGGGAGAGATGCAGCCCCTCGGCCGGGGAGCGGGTGCCGCCAGGGAGCACCGAGCCATGCGCCGTGGCGAGCCGGGGGGAGCAGCCCGGGAGCCCAGGGCCTCCGCTGCTCCGCGGGCCGGGCACGGCCGTCCCGGCTGCAGCTTCATCTCAGCCCAGCGCCAGGACGGGATCAGAAAGAGCCTGAAAACAAAGCGCGAGCGCACCGCTGCCGCAGCACAGCTCTGCTGAGAAGCAGGACTAAGCATTATCCGAGTTTAATTATTATAATTATACTGGGGCAAAGCAATTACTGGGGATATTTTAGGCACCAATCAACATGCCATTTGGAAAAACGAGTCCCCGGTTTATCCAGGGCGAGGTGGTCACCAGCCACGCGCAACAGTGCTGCCCTTAAAAAGACTCAGCAGAGGTCCGGGGAGCAAAGACTTGCTGGTCTGGGGTTCAGATCTTGCCGAACCTCTTCACTGCAGGCTGAGCCTCGAGAAGCACCATCAGCCGCGGGAGATGGAGCGTGCGAGGGGCAGCGCGTCCGCCCGGCCGGTCTCCCGCGTGCGCTCAGCAGCGGCTTGGAGGACCATTGGCTGCGGCCGGGCGATGGAGCGCTGCTGAAGTCATTTTGGCTCGTTACGGTGGTTTCTGTGGCTCTCTGGCCGGGTGTAACGAACTGGCCGCATCGTTTTCCAGATGGATCATTCGTAAATCATCCGGGATGGGCTTCGGGGCACGGTGCTGAGGCAGCAGAAGACACTTCGGGTCAATAAACGCTGGAAACGTGCTGTATGGAGCGTTGTTTCTTGTCCGGCGCTGGCGGGGCCGGCGTAGCCCCGCTCGCGGGGCACCGGGCGCTCGGGGCTCGCACAGGCTTCGCCCCGTGGCCGGCCGCGAGCCCCCCCGCGCCGGGGAGGGAGCTGCACGTGTGGCTGCGGCGTCTCCGCTGACGCCGCTGCGCTTTGCGCGCCGCCTCCCTCGCCTGCGCTCTGCACGGTGCCCGCGGGATCCTCGCTCGCGGGAGCTGCTGGGGCAGGGCCGGTTGCACCAGTCTCGGCAGGACATTTCGGCAAGCCCAATTCCCACCAACGCCCCATCGGAGGAGGGCGAAACGGCTCGCGAGGTTCTGCCGAGCTGGCAGGGCTCCTGCTGCTCCAGGGTGTCTGAGCGCTGGAAACCCGCCCGCCCGGCAGGAAGAGCCTCGAGCGCGTCCCGGCGCTGCGATCCGCGGCGCTGTTGCTGTTCGGCTCGCGCGGATCGCGCGGTGTCTCAGCACGGCACGGGAACCACGGCGAGGAGCGCAGTGCCGGGCTGGCTCGGCGGCCGGACCCGGGGCGCCCGCGGGAGGCAGCTGCCAGCGTCGGGACCGGCTGCTGCCGAAGGAGCCGCTCCCGTCCCCCCCCCGGCTGCGTGCCCTCGATCGCCGGCAGAGCTTCCTCTGCTTCCCAGCGTTTAAAAGGCTCGCCAGCGTTTTGTCCTCCGTCTGCAAAAAGCACAGCTTGACATTTATTTCTATTTATTCTTCTATTGCTCATTTGTGTTTTCCCTTTCCTTGCCTCAGACTGCGCGCCGGCTTGCAGACCAACAGCCGTAAACGTCCCGGGGGATTGCAGCCAGCTTCGTTTGTAAAACGGCTTTGGGAAGCCATGAGAAGAGCAATATCCATGTAACAGGCCGTAAAGCTGTACATGGAAGCAATTAGCCGCGACGGCAGTCCCCGGTGGAGAAAGCCCGGCACCGCTAGCTCGCTCTCAACCGCAGCGGCGAGCAGCCCGGGCGGGCGGCGCTCCGCAGTCCCCGAGCGCCTCCGGCCTCCTCGCGCCGCGCGTGGCTGTTCGTCGCTCCGATCCTCCCCGGGCCCCCGGAGCGGGAAGGAGATGCGGTTTGAGCTGGCGACGCTGACGGAGCACCGTCGGGTTTCCTCGGGCCGGCGGATCTCGGTCCGGAGCACGTGTCCGGTCTGAGATGGAGACGACCCGTTTCCCGGGCTCGGCCGGGCGCAGGGCGGGCCGGAGGGGCCGCGTCTCCGGGGCCGCGGGCGAGGCGTCCCGCCGCGGGAGGAGGGAAGCCTGGCAGCACGCTGGGTGCCAGCGGCAGGCGCCGGGGCCCCGGAGCATCCTCCCTCCGCCGACCCGGGAAGAGGCAGCCGGCGCGGGCTTTCCGGCGGCAGCAAACCAGGAGTCTTCAGCGCGTTTAGCGAGAAAGCAAAGCAGCAGGACAAAGGGCCGAGACGATGCACCGCTTGCTGCAGCCCATCTGACAGCACGTTTTCACCCCTAGCTCGATTTTGAGCCGTTTTCTGCCCAGGCCCAGGGCGCCGGTCACGTGCGGGCTTCGGCCGCAGTTGGGTTTGCCGCAGGCTCGGAAGAAACGGTTCGAAAAAGGCACCGGGGGGGGGGAAGGAAAGGGTTGGCTTAAACCCTGCTTTTCCCGTCTTGATTGCTGATGTAAAACGTGGGGGATCTGGTGCTTTGCCCTTTAGCGACCAGAAAAGCGGATCGGCAACTCGAGCCGGGTCCGAGGTCTCCGAGGACGGAGGCGGCAGCGGCGAGCAGGGCGGCGTCGGCGTCGGCGGGGCGCCGCGGCTGCGGAGCCGGGTGGGCGCTTCGCCCGACTCGCGCAACGTTGGCGGTGCCATTAAAGCAGGAGCTCAGCGAAGGGGGAAATTGAAATGTTCAGGGATGCAACGGAAAATTAGGCACGGATAATGGCGTAATCGCGCCAGACTTCAGAGCACGCGCAGATAATTTGTTGCGAAGAGCCGTAAAAGGCTCCTGCGCGAGACGCCTCTGCGCAGCCCCGGCGAGCACCCTGCAGCAGCGGGGAGCGGGGTGCCGGCACCCAGCCCCGACGGGCGGTGATGGGCACCCGGGCCGTGCCGGCACCCAGCCCCGAGAGGCGGTGATGGGCACCCAGGCGGTGCCGGCACCCAGCCCCGACGGGTGGTGATGGGCGCCTGGGGCGGGAGCCCGCAGAGGGGTCTCGCCCGCGGTTTGAGCCGGCGCACGGGGCTCCCGTGGCATCGCTCCCCTTGCTGCACCCCAGCCCAGGACCCGCTCTGCGGTGACGGGCGCGGGGGGCCAGCGCCCAGCTCCCGGCCCACGCGTTTGCGCTGGTGGCACCGTTTCCTCCTCCTGCCTTTTCATTCAGGTCGGTGCAGTTTCCAGTCGGGAGCTTGGACTTTCTTTGCCCCGGGTGAGGTAACTCCCTACCTTCCCATCGCATTTGGCAGACGTGCTGAAGAGCCAGCGAAGGAAACCCTGCCCGGCTCGCGCGGCGGAGGAGGCCTCGCCGTCCGGGCCGTCCCCCCGCACACCCCGTCCCCGTCCCCGTCTTTGCAGGCGCAGGTAGCAAGCCGTGAGCATAGTGCCCGTGCAAAGCCAGAGCTGAGGATGACGTACGCCTGAAGCGGGAGAACCAGGCACGTGCAAGCGGCAGCGGGGCCGGGCTGAGCGCGTCCGTCACGCCTGGCCGCAGGAAGGGCCTTCGCACGGCTGCTGGGACTTGAAACGCTGTTTGTTTCGTGAAGCGAGAAATCCCCGCGCAGGAAACCGCGCTGCTTTAGCGCCCGAACGCAACGGCAGCCGACCGGCCTCGCTCAAAGCAGCAGCTCTCCGCGGTGATTCACAGGGGCCGAGGACCAGCGGCCCCCGGGGAGGGGACGGGCCCCCCGCTGCAGGGGACCTGCCTCCGCTGCCCGGCGCGGCTCTCCCCAGGTCTCCTGCTGCGGGCGGCCCTGGCAGCCCGCGGCAGCCGGCACGCGGCGAGGACCGTCGGGTGCTCTCCATCTTAATGCACGTGTATTTTGTACGACACTTTCTGTCTTTTCTGAATCAGAGAGCTTCCCTTCTGTCCCTGCTCACCACGGGGACTGGGGGCTGCGGGCTGGGATGGGCAGCTCGCCCGGGTGAGCCAGCCAGCAGCTGCCCTCCGCCCACCCGTCAGGCTGCCGACGAGGTTATTTCAGGCCCAGGTCGGTGGTCCCAGGTGCTTTGCTTGCAGCTCGTGGGAGCAGCCCTCTTCCCCCGCGGGCCCCTCCGCGGCAGGCGTTGCGGGAGACCTTGGAGGCTCGCAGCTGTTTAAGGTAGGTGCACGCTCTGCTTTGTGCCTCTTCCTTCCTGATGTGCGGGGAGCCGAGGGCGAAGCCGCGCAGCGCAGCCCACCTTGTGCGTCTTGGGGGTTTGGGCCCCTGGAGCCGCCTTTCACGCGCGCCGTGGGAGCGCTTGGACTTTCGTCCCGCGGCGCTGCGGCTGCCTGGGAAGACGTGCTAATCTGGCAGTTGCTATGAGACCCGTCTGATGCGTTTGGCGGTGCACGGAGGAAAGGGAGTCATTAGGAGGAGTATCGTGTTTTCTGACGCCCTCCGAAGCCCCGCAGAAGTTTCCCGGCGGGGGGTGGACCCAAACTCGGCGAGTTCGGCTCCGCTTCTTGGCAGGACGGGGAGGCGCGGCCGGGAGCCGGGAGCCGCAGCGCGCCCGCCGCAAAGCCCCGCTGGCTGCCCGCGACGTCTGCGCTCGCTGCAGGCGCCGGCGTGACGGAGGGAGCGAGCAGCACGCGGAAATTTTTAATTGTACATTTGACTGTAATGTTCTCCGTTTGAATTCACGCTACGCTGGTTAGTTGCCTCAGTTAATTGGGAATTTTACAGATGAATAAAAGGTTTGAAAATCACCGCGGAGAGCAGGACGTGCAAGGTGACAAGGGTCTAGCTGCCCGTTTGTTTCGGAAAGCTGAAGTGCTCCGGGCTCCCGGTCGAGCAGACCGTGCCGGCAGCAGGACGGGGTCTGCCTGGGACGCGGATCTGGTTTTTTCCTCCCGGATTGGCCGCGCACCCGGGAAGCGGAGCTGTGTGCGGCAGCGGGGAAAACCTCGGAGCGAGGCAGCGGTCGCCGTTTCTCCCCGGATTTTCCCCGACTTCAAAACGCAAAGCTTAGCGAAACGCCGCCCTTTCCCCCGGGCCGTGCCTCTGCCCGGGTCCGCGGTGGGCGAGGGGCTGGGGGCACCTCGGGGCTCGGCCGGGAGCGGCGCGGCGTTTCCCCGGGGCGAGGGGCCGCCGGCCGCGCCGCTCTGCCCTGAGGCCGCGGCAGATGGGCGACCCGAGTCGTCGCGCCCAGGCGCTGGGGCCGTCGCCCGCGGACCCTCGCGCTCGTTCGGGCTGCGCTCCGGGGGGCTTTTTCCACGCTCCCTGGCGTCAGCGCTATCGAAGCGTGACGGATTAGTGGTCCGGGGAGGATATTAATACTCGTGTTGGCATTAGCAGAGAATTGCTCACGTAATTTATGAGTGCGCTAGAGAAACCAGCGCTCGCTGCCGCGGCGAGCCGCAGCCCCGGAAGGGCCGAGCGTCGGAGGCGGCGGCGCTGCTCCGCCGTGCGGCTTCTGCGGCAGCAACGCGGCCGCCCGAGGCGTTTCAGCGCGCTGGGGAGAAGGGATTCAGGGAGGGAAACATTAAAATAATATCGGTGGTGAGGGAAGGTAGGAGCGCAGGCGGTCGTTTACATCGGAAATAGTAGCTCAGCACTGCTGTAGCTCATGGCCGTGTCTGAGACGGGAGCTGCAGGACTGCGCAGAAGGAACAAAACTGATGGACGCCAGCGCTTGCTCGCGCGCAGGGCTCGTCGCGTCGGGCTGCCGTCGCAGCTCGTGTCGGTGCAGCAGGCGCTGGGGGCCGTGCTGCTCGCTGGCGCCAGCGAAGCCAACGGCAGCGCGCGCCGGCCGGGCCGTCGGCGATCGCGGTGCCCCCGCCCCGCGCGTCCCCCCGAGCTGCCCGTCCGGCTCGGCCGGCGCCGTTTGCTGCTGCGGCTCCTCGCAGGCGGGCGCGAAACCCGGCCGTGGCGCTGAGCTGGTTTCGGTCGCCTTCCACGTGGAAGTGCTGCTTCGCCGAGTGAAGGAAAGCGCTTTCCGTGCGAGTTCTCGGCCGTGCAGCTCGAAGACTCGTGCTTTCAAACCCTGCAGCGCATTCAGACGCCGCGCAGCCGCCGCTGCCGCAGGGGAGCCCGGGCGGCTGCTCGCTCGTGCGGAGGGCTCCTGTCTCCCTCGCAGCTCCGCAGGGACAAGCAGGTTTCTTGCAGAACTTGACAACAGGTTTATTTGTTGTTCAAGAATTGCTACGTGCGGTCCTTATCTGACTTCCCAGTTCATGGGAAGGATGTTCGGATCTATGTTTAAAATTGCTATAAACGGGATTTTTGGACCCTCTGTGGAGACAGAGCACCATGAGCAGTTGCTGCCCTAGAGCTCGAGCCCTTCGTTAGCTTAGGAAAACTGATTTTTTTCCATTAACTCCTGCGAGGGTCCTGACGCTCCGCTCGGCTGCAGGCGCGCCCGGAGAAGCCCCTTGCCGGCGGTGCGCTCCGCTCTCCCTGCCCGGCGCGAGGCCGCGGGAAGGGCGTCCGGGCGGGATGCGAGGCCGCGGGAAGCTGCTGGCGCAGGCAGGGCTGCACGTCGCGGCGACGGCGAGGGACCGCCCCGTTTGCACGCGCTCCTCCGTGCTCGGGCTGCTCCTCGCTTAGATTATAATAACGCGCTTTCAAAGGGTTCCTGGAAAAGCTGCAATTTCTGTGGAGAGGCTCGTAATTCCGTCTAAAAAGCCTAAGCATATTGCAGCAGCCTCATTAGCCAGGTCCGCAGCTAAATGCGTTTTACCACTTGCGCTTGAAAGCCTTACGTAACGGAGCGGGGGCTCGCGCAGGGCCCCGGGAAGGCTCCCGCGCCGGCGGCCGCGGCTCCTGCCGCTGTCCTGGCACCCGGCGCCGGGAGCCGTGCCGCCGCCGCGCCGCCGCGCCGCATGCTCCCTAGCGTGTCGCCCCGTTTGCGCCGAGCCGCGTTTGCTGCCGCGCTGACCCACGCGCTAGCGCGAGCCGGGAGCGCCGGCCGCAAAGACCCAACGTGCCGCGGCGGCGCTGCCGGTGCCCCGGGCTGAGCGCGCGGCCGGCGGCGGCCCGGGCCCTTCCCTGGCGGAGAGGAGACTTCTCAAGTTAACGTTAATCTAAAGGAATCTGCCTTTCTCTCTACGGACCCGGAGAAGCTGCTGAAGATGGTTCTAATGTCTGCGGTTATTTCTGGCAGGTTCAAGTCTTTTTTAGAAAATATTGTTCTCGTGCTTTGCCAACTTCGTGACAAAAGAGCTGATAGAAATCTTGCATATCTGCCTTGCCCCCAGCCTGGAATACTAATTTACGTGGAGCTCTGTCACGTTCTCTCACGCCTCCCGACTTTCTTTGCCTGCTTAGTCGTTGCTCCCGAGTTAAGACCCAGAAGGGAGGGCAGGGCGCAGAGGCAGCGCGGGCCGCGTCCGGCCGCGCGTCGCTCCTCGGGCGCCTGCAGCGCCGCGCTCGCGGTGCCGCGCCGGCCCTGACCGCGGGGGCCTCCGCGGCGGGGGGGGTCCCCGGCGAGGCGGGGGTGTCCCCGGCGAGGCGGTCTGTGCGCAGCACTCGTGGGGGTGTTCAGCCTCCCGGGGACAACGCGGTGACTGCTTTTTAATGGAGCCTTGAGTATTTACTTACGGTATTTACATAAACATCGGCACAGCTGGAAAGCGGTCATTAAGGACTACTTACGGAGATAATGCAGGTTTAAAAACTCCTTTAATGTGCATTTCCGGAGAGATTAAAGCGGCATCTATGTGGTCAATAAAACGCACGCGGGAAGGTTACCGAGCGCGTGCGCGTGGCTGGAGCGGGTTGAGACGCCGAGCGGTCGCTGGCGCTCGCTGCCGGCGGGTCGGCCGGGGAAGCGGCTGCGGCGGCCGGGCCGGGGCTGCCGCGGGGCCTGGGGCGCCCTGGCCGCTCCGGACCCCGCTCCCTCCTTCCGCTGGCTCCCGGCATCGCTTGGCGGGCGCTGGGGCGGACGGGAAGGCAACCGGGAACAGCTCTGCAAAGCGCATCTGCTTGACTCGTGCTCGTTTCTGGCGGCTGTTGGCTTCCTTTGAAGCCTAGTGCCGTTTCAGTCATATTGTGTGTGCTAATTAACCACCGAGCCTGAGAAAGCAAATGCACAGTTGATAAAACCCATAAACGCCCTGGAGAAATTGCTTTCCCCCTCCAGCTGGGTCTGTTGGGGTTATTTGTGCCAGCGAAGAAAGGAGCTCGGGGTTTCCGGCTTCCTCGAATAGCCGCGGCGGCACGCCTCCGAGCGCGTTCGCGGTAACGAAGCGCGGGGCTCCCGTTCCGGCGATTCGTCGATCAGCAGGGTGTTTCGGGGGCCACGGCATCGCTCCAGGTCGGGTTTTGTTGTTTGGTTTCCCATTGCAAGCCTTCCTCGGCGTTTCCTGGCAGTGCAGAGCTTCGTCTCCATCCGACTCCCTTTGCTCCGCGGTGCCACGTTCTGCCCAAATACTGCGCCTAGCCACTGCCTCGCTCGTAGCGGCTGCCGTCTCTTGTCCGATGCACGTGTAAGCTCTGGTTTTCCTTCGGCCTCGCTGCTCCGCTGCTTCTCCTCCCGGCGCTGGTCCGAGCGGGCTGCGCTGCAGGCGCCCCGGGGAACGCGGCTCCTGCCGACGGGGCGGCGAGGCCGAGCGACCCGCCAAGCGCTCTCGCGAGCCCAGCGCTAACGCAGTGTTCGGCTGAAGCGGATGCAATTACTGCTGAACAAACGTAAAGACTTGGAGATGCCGCTCCCTTCCTTGCTCTTAGCGTTTTTCCTTCCCGCACGTGCGACGACGCTGATGCGAGCCGGCAGTCAGTCGTGTTCGCTCTCCGGAGCAACGAGGCGTCGGAGCGGTCTGGGAGCGGCCGAGCCGAAGGATGGCCGGAAGCACCTGGGACGCGGCGCGGGAGCGCGGCGGGTCCTGACGGGCCGAAACCGGGAGCGGGGAAAGGGGCTGGCGGGGTGCTGCCGCAGCCGGGGGTGCTGCCGCGGCCGGAGCTGCTGCGCCGCGCTGCACCGAGCCGGAGGAGCTCTGCCGGCGGCACCGCTGGCGCCCCGACGCCCGGGAGAAGGCGATGGGCGGTAAAGCAGCCGGGGCGGCAGTCGGGGGCCGGGTCCCGACCCGCGTTTCTCTCCCAGAAGAACCGCTCCGAATCGCACGGCAGCTCGGACCGCAAGCCATCCGGGCAGAGGGGTCCCAGGGCCTCTCTCCTGCCTCCGTGTCGCAGGGGCTTGCGGGAATGAACCTGCTCCCTGCGAGAGCTGATGGGAAATCGGTCTGCAAAAAAATACTGGTTTGTCGAGCCAGAAATGTTTCATTTGAAATCTCTCCAGTTTGGTGAACGTCTCCTGAATCCAAGCCGAGGTCCGGGCCTCCGGGCCTGGCAGGCTGCCTGCGGCTCGGGACTCGGCTTGGAACGAGCCCCGATTTGGGGGAAAGTCCTTTCCCGTGCGGACAAGCCTTGCTGCCTTTCTGCTTTAGTCAGCATCCCGGCACGGCGGTTTCGGTCGGCGATGCCCGCCCGCGCGCCCCGCGGAAAGGCTTCGACGGGGGGGTTACGCCTCGGAGCCGCCCAGGCGAGCGCGGGATCGGTCCCGGGCGCTGGGGGTAAAGGCGGCGCGAGGCCGGCATTCGCGCGGCTCGGGCGCGCTGCGGGCTGGCCCCCGCGACCCTCCGCCGAGGGCAGGCTGGAGCCGGCACCGCCGGGGCGGCGCGGAGCCCCCGAGCTTCCCGCTTCCCGGGAAGTCCGCAGCGCTCATCCCCGTGCGAGCGAGCGGCGCTCCGTGGAAACCGCGGCTCTCCGGGCTGTCAAATACCGTTCTGACTGTTCTCCCGAAGGAGACGAGGAAAAGGTCTTTTTCCAAGCACGCGCTTGGGAATGGGCAGGGGGAGAGAAACCAGGACCCTCGGGGTACGCGCGGTCTCCGCCAGGGCTGTGCACGCACCTCCTAATTTCGAGAAGTGGTTACAGCTCCGAGGCCGCGCGATGCGCTGGGCGCAGCGCAAACCGCCCCCGGCTGCGGGGCAGCCCGGCGTCCCGGGCCGCGGCGCTGGGCTCCGGCGGGGGCGGCCCTGGGCACCCTCCGGCGCGCGGGCTCGGCGAGCTGGAGCGTCCCTGCTGCCTCCGGCGCGCTGCTCTTCCCACCAAAGCAAGAGGCAGCGAGCGGAAGAAGAAACCCCAAAAGACAGAAAAGCTGCAGTTTAAACTTGTAGTTGTATTTGGCGTATACACTAGCTGAAGCAGTAATTGTATTTGTGGAGCTGAAAAGAGAGGATATAAATGGCTTAATTCGAATCAATATTAATTTTATGCAATTTGCTTTTAACTTTTTATCACAGCAAATGCAATTACCCTGCTTGGGATCTATCAGGAAGGGAAAAACCCTCCTTTCGGCTGCGAAAGCGGTTAGCTGCCTCGGCGGGGGCTTGCGGGCGGGGGGAGCTGTTGGTTAGCTCCTCTCCGACCGGCTGCGAATTCCCGCTGCGGTGGGAAGGTCTCTGCGGTGGGAAAGTCTCTGCGGGGGAAGCGCTGCCTCCGCCGTCTCGCGGGCCGGCAGGAAGGCGCTGCGGAGCCGGGGCCCGGCGCTGGCGAGGGGCTCGGGGCAGCGGGCGCCCCGGAGACCCCGCGGCCGGGCGCCCGGAGGAGCGGCGCCTCGCTCTGCCCCTTCTGCCCCGCAATGGCGAGGAAGATTTTTCCATCAGGCTTGAGAAAAGGCTTGCGATAACCTCGCCGGGGAATAAGAACTGCTCACGTATTTCACTTCGTTCTTCTCCCCGGTATTTTATGCTGCCGTAATCGGGGAAATATCCGAAAGCCAGAGACGAGGCAGGCTTCCGGCGTTTGCTAGGGAAATCGGGGGAAAGGGTCCGCGCCCCTCGGCTGTCTGACAGCCAGGCAGGCAGCCGGCAACCGAACCGCCGCGGGCGAAGAGCAGCCGCGTTTGGGCGTTTGACCTCGCGCAGGAGCAGCGCGAGGAGGCGGCTCGCTGCCGCGCGGGGCCGAGCGGGTCCGGGCCCCCGTCGCGTCGCGTCGCCGTGCCGCGGGGAGGGCGCAGGTCGGAACGGGCTTTTCGATCAGGGCATCCCGTGTCCGCAGGCGCGGTTTCAAAGGCGCGTTCAAAGCGACGTTGCGGTTTTGTTGCACGGAGACCCGGCGGACGACGCGCCGGGAGGAGCTCGCGCAGCCGCCGTTCCCCGCGCGCGGTCGGTCCGAGCGGGAGCACCGGAGGGAAACGCGGTTTTCCAGCCCGGAGCAGCGGTGCCTCCGCCGCCCGTCCCGGCGAGCCGGCGTGGAGCGGGTCCTGCCGGGTGCCGCGACCCCTCCGGCACCTCCAGCCGTGCACCGGTCCGGGGGCCGCTTAATTAGCGCGCAGCCGGTAATTGGGAGGTGCTGCCGCCGCCTCGCGCGCGCCCAGGACGGCGTCTCCAGCAATCGTCCCTGCAAGGCATTAAACGCAGCGTTTATCTTTCTGAAAACTGGTGCGGGCTTTGAACACCGGTTTTCACCTTAGGGCTAGCGTGTCACTGCGGGGAAACGGCTGCGGAGTAAAGGCTGTTCTCATCCGTTTTGCTTTAACCTTTCGTATAAACCTGGGGTGCGAACGCCGCCTGTTCCTTCACCACCCGTTTTTGGGGGCGGTGGCGTTTGGGGAGGCTGGAGGGAGAGGGGCGAGCGGCCGCCGCTGCCGCAGGAGCTCGTCCCGCGAGGGGGGCGGCGGCAGAGGGGGCACCGGGTCCCCGGCACCGGCCGCCGGGGCGGTTACGTCGCCGGGGTTTCGGCAGAACGACACCCGCCGGCTGCCTCGTCCCGCGGAGGCCCGCGAACCGCCGGCGCCGGCGGGGACGGCTGCGTGTGTCACTGCCTGGGAACGCAGGAAACCCACCGGAGGCAGAGGTCCACGTTTTAAGGTCATTTTTCCCCCTTTTATGCGGTGATATATAATAGTCGGTAAGTGCCTCGGGCCAGAAGAGCTGTTTTAGGGAATTGGCTCTGAGACGGCGCGTTTCACTAGAAGTGCAATAAATGAAATGTACTTCCCGTGCCATAAAGCACGGCGCAGCTGTGCCATGAATCTGCCGGAGAGCTGGGAGCCCTCTGGAACGCTACGTTTTCTACGTAATCACTCATGTTATGCGTTAGAAAAGCAAGCAATCTAGGAAACCAAGCAGCAAGCCAGGCTGGAAAGCTCTCTGCAATATTAAAGCTCGTGGAGATTTCGCTTTTCAGGGCGGCTGGTGGTTCGGAGGGCCCGGCCGCTCGCCGCGGTCTGCGTGCGGGTCGCGTTCGGGTAACGCCGGGGGTTTTGCAGCGTCTTTTGCGCGCTCCGCTGAGCGACCGGGCGCGTTTCGGCAGCGCGTTCGGATGAGCTGCTCGGCCAGCTTTCCCTCTACACGATGCAGTCGCAGCCGCGCGCGAGCGGAGGGAGCGTCCGGGCGGCGGTTTCCGCCCGTCCGGGTTGCGGAGCCTCCGCGCAGGAGGGACGCGCGGCCGCGAGGTCGGCGGAGCGCGGGAATCCCGTCGGCATCGGCCGCCTGACGAACAGCGACTCGGCGGAGAAGCGTCCGTTTTATTAGCTGCTTCTGCAGATTGCGTCCTGCCGCCTGACAGCCGGCCGTGAGGACTCGAGTTAGCTCCTAATCGAAAGCGAAATGGTTCTTCCACTTAAATGGCGCATCTTTACATTTCAGTGCTTTGCTTTCTTTTAAAGTCGCACGTAGAAGCTGCTAATGGTTTCAAGCGCCTCCAGCGCTCGAGCAGCGCTTGCTCCCGTGCGGCCGGGTGAGCAGAGCGGCCGCAGGAGCCCAGCGCGCGTTCAGCAGCCGCGCGGGGCTGCGCGGAGCCGGCGCTTGGTCCTCTCGCTGCCCCGCGGTGCGGGAAACCTGCCGGGCCAAGGGCCCAGCTTGTTCCTCGGAAAAAGGCCTTGGGGGGCAGCGGCGGTCGCTGCCGTTAGTCCCAGGGCAAATGCTACAGGCTGCAGCTGGAGCTGCTTTTCGTGGATGCCGTTCCCTGCCACAAAATCACAGTGTTGTTACTGCGATCGGAGCCAGCTCGGCTTCGGGCTCCTCAGCGGTCTTCCTGCCGCGGGCCGGGGCCAGGAGCAGCCTTGCCGGGCAGCTGGGCCCCCCTCGCGCCCGCCCGCCGGTGCAGCCAGCGCTCAGCGGCCACGCGGCAGGCACGGCACGGCGCCCAGCGAGGACGTTCTCAGGACAAAGCTGCGTACGAAGGACCATTTGGAGATGTAACTTCTTTGCAATTCACTGTTCACGGTGAGCAAGCCCCGCGTTTGAGGCAGAAGGGCTTTTTAAATAAAGTGCAAAAGCATGTTCTGTGCTTTTCCGGAAGGGAAGACGTGCGACGCGCAGCGCCTTCGGTGCGAAACCCGCAACGCCCGTGTGAAGAGGCTCCGGCGGCGGCGGCTCGGCTCGCGCGGCGCGGTCCGGTCCGTGGGCGCACGGCACCGCTTCTCCGGGAAGCAAACGGCCCGGGGGCAGGTTCAAAGCTCGTTGAATTCGGTGCGTCTGGAGCTGCGTTATGATGGTGCTTTCAGTCCGAAGCAATTGCAAACCACAACATGTTGCACCGACCGCTATCGCTGTGTCTGGCTTTGCCCGTGCTGAGGCAGCAGAGCGCACAAAAACGCTGCAAGCCGAGCGGATCGCGTGGAAGGGCCCGTTTCCCGGTGCCGGTCCTTCCCGTCAAGTCCCCTGATTTAAATAGGGTAAAAACACTTCAGTGCCTTTCTGACATTTTCTGAGCATTTGAATAATGAGCCGTAATTATGTTTTGATGTGAAAAAGTTCTTCACCACTCCTTGCTACATAAATTATTTCTCTTAATTATGTATACATTTATAAATAGCAATATAATTAATATTTAACAGTATTTTTATTAGAGAACTTCTAGGCGTGTTGGAAAGCTGCATGTCTGAAACGCTACCTTTCAAGCCGGGGGACGGGCCCGTCTCACTCAGCTCATCGCTTGCCTGCTGCTTTTGGAAAAGAAATGCCATTTCTCGCTGCTGGCTTTCTGCAGGCGTTGCACCCCAGGAGCAGCTGGCGTACCGCACACGGGGCTCGTGTCTGCCCGAAGCCCCAGACCGCGGTGTTTTCGTCCCCGTCCTAACGACCCCGCGAGCGCGGCTGGGGGGGTCCGACTGTAGCATAGACTGCGGCGACTGCCACGTGCGTTGTGCACCCGAGCGAGGAGGTCCTTGGCCGGGTGCTCACGCCGGACTGGCACCCCAAAACGCAACTTTTGGGAAACGGCTCTGATCTTCCTTCGGGTCGAGGCGCCTTCTCCCCAGCAAGTGCTTCATCGTCTCTCCTCTTGGCCAGTCCAGGGGGCGGGGGGGGAGCAGGACGAACTAAGGGAAAATTTCTGAATGATTTTCGGTTGGTGACGAGGCGACGAAGCCTCTCTGTTGGCCTCTGTTTGCCGCGGGTGCTGTTTTCCGGGTCCGTGCCGTCCCGATCCGGCTCTCCGTCGCCGGCCGCGACCCTCGGCAGGCGCGTCGCCGGCGCTGCGCGGCGGGCTCGGACCGCTCGCGGCCCCCTCGCCTTGCCAAGCTGCGTGTGCTGCTGACGCTTGGGGCATCAAGACTAATAGCGACCGGCTTTCGCTGACGTTTAGTCAGGGAAAAACACCTGGAGCTGTTCTTCCGTGCCTGATTGATTAGGGGGAGAAACGCGGCGGTTCTGACTGGCGTTTGCGCTGTGCCGGGTTGGGGCGCTCGTGCCGCGCGAGCGTGCCGGCTCCCGCCCGCGGCCGAGGACGTCGTCCGGAAACGCATCGCTGCGGCTGCGGGGGAGCCTGCGGGCAGCAGGCAAATACGGGGCCTCTAACGACTCGTTTGGTACCAACGTGGTCGTAAAAAAAGGGCTGAGCCTTAAAACGAGGTCGTCCTTGCTCTTAAAGGCAAACGGCTGGCGGCGGCGTGTCGATGTAAGGTGTCACCGGAGCTTTTGTTTACGGCAGCGAGATTAAACAAATCTTCAAAATATTTTAATGTGCTAATTGGGGGTTATTATGGCCCATTCTATTTACGATGATATTACAAATATAATGCTCTATCTCATTTTACTCTGAGCTAAGAGCTCTGAAAGGAGGATAATTACCTCTCATGTAAACCTATACTTATACAGGAAAAATGACGTGTGAAATGAAAGGCCTGAAGAAGCGGCACGACGCGTGTGCCGGCTCGGGCGTGCGGGCGCGCGGCGTCTGCGGCGGGCGCTTCGGCGGGGCCGCGGCTCC
>PTFA01000161.1:183313-196806 GCA_003342895.1 Casuarius casuarius | reverse complement strand
CGGCTCCGGCTCCGGCGCGCCTGCTCTGAAGCTGTGCCGGGCGCGCTGCTCTCTTGCAGGAGACCCTTCGGTAGCGGCGCCTTCTCGCTAAGCTGTATTTAATTAAAAGCTGGCTTTTTGTTGCATGCGCTAATTAGCACTCTGCTTGGAGGCTCAGATTCAATCAATATCTAAATCCGTGCTCTAAATCCAGCACAATAACAACTAGCCGTACCGAATATCACAGGAGGCTCCCAGCGTTGCTCCCGCGCTCATCGTCTTCGGCGYGGGCTCAGCCGGAGCTGCCGCGGCAAAGCGGGGCGCTCCCGCTGCCCCGGGACATGGGGCGCACAGCGAGCGGGCTCCCGCGCGCGCCGCTCCCTCCGAACYTCCCTTGCTTCCAGGCGGGGCAGGGAGGGCCCTGGAAAGTGCCGGATTTCCTGGATTTCCCGGGCGYGCTCTGCTTGCGGGGCCCTGGCTGCTCTCCCGCTTTCCCTCCCCGCCTGCCGCAGCGGCCGGGCTCCTCCGAACTCGCTCTTYGAGCGAATCACGTATTACACAGACCGTTTTTGTAGCAGATGCACCCGATCCTCTTAGAGGGGGCAGTCTCTGATGTGTCCTGAACCCATGGAACATACATAACTTAGGGGATAAATGCCCTAGAGATGCTCCAAGTATCAGTCATATGCTAAATGATGAGCTTGTGCTGCGCCGTCAGAACCGAACGCGGGCGCTTGGGACTCGGCGCGAATAAGCTGCCCCATTGCTGGAGCCCCCCGAGCAGTCCAGCTCGGCATGTCTGGCTCTGGCTGCAGTGGYGGTTTAACCATTCCTCACAGTAACGTTTGTCCCTATTAACGAAACGTGGGCCCTGYGTTTCACCGGGCGATCGCTGGAAACGCTGTTCCTCGGCCGCCAGGCAGCGAGCGTACAGCGAACAGGGAAGGAGCAGGGAGAGTTAACGCACGTTTGTTTGTCACGAAGGCGGAGTAATTCCTGCCCGCCTCCGGGAGGGAGGGAGACAAGGACCAAGGTCCCACGCGGCCGAGCCCGGGGAGCCGGGGTGCAGCGGGGCCGGGAGCCCACGCGGCCGAGCCCGAGCCCGAGCCCGAGCCCGGCGGCCCCGCTCCGGCGCCGGCAGCGGCTCTCGGCTCCCGCCCGGCCTCCGATCCCTCCGTCGCGTCACCGGTGACGCCGTGCTGTGCCACGGGCGGGTGACACAATGAGTTATGCTGGGCCGCGGCGGCGTAATAAGGCTATAAATTAATTTCGTAGAGACTGTGATAGGTAAAATAAATGACYGCAAAGAAACGCGCTCCGTGTGCGGGGCGGCTGCGCCCGCGGGTGGGCGGCAGTGTCGGCGCCTGCCGCAGCAGAGCCGGGCAGCGTGCGTGTCCCGGGTGCGTGGAGCACGGGCTGCTCTCCCGGCCCGGCTTTGCCAAGCCCGGCTTCGCCAAGCCCGGCTTTGCTCTGCCAGCGTCGCCCGGCCCGGGGCATCATCCCCACGCAGCAGCCGCGCTGACCGCGAGCCGCGTGTTACGCTGGCGTAGCAGAGACGCCGAAATCTCCCGTACCAACAGGACCACCAAAGTGGATTAGAGCCAGATATTTAATTATCTGGGCAAGATTTTATTTATTTTTCAAGCGCGGGCTGGGAGCTGGAGGTTGGCGTGAGCACGGCGCGCTGCTGGCTGGCAGCTCGTCTGTGCAGCCGCACAAATCACGCGTGACTCACAGTTACATAAAGCTGCTTRTATAGTAAACAATCTCGTTAATAACGGCAGAGGTCCGAGGTCCGATGTAATCCGGCGAGTGTGGCTAACGGGATTTGCGGGCGYGCTCGGCGCTTAGCGCGGAGGCACAAAGATTCCTCAGATCTCTCAGAAACTGATTTTTGCAAAGATGCTCGGCAGCGATTGCTCCCCCGGAGAAGGGGCCGACGGCGCGGAAACGGCTCGGCGGGATTTTTCCTTCCCGGGATCGTGATCTCCCCTTCCGAAGCGCTGCCGGGCGCCGGGGGGGCCCGGTGCAGCTGCGCGGCGGAGGCGAAGCAGGGCTTCCCGAAACGCCTCGTTCCCGGCTTCGTTAATTAAAAGCCAATTCCGTGCTGCATGCACTAACTATAACTTTTTAGCCTGAAGGATCAAGATGAGCTTGTTGCTCCCCGTCCTCAGCTCCTCCGGGGTCTCCTCCCGTCCCGGGTCCCTTCGTGCAGCGCCGCAGCTCTCTGCCGAGCTCGTCGCCTGCGTCGATCGACCCCTCGGCTTTTGCGGCCTCATCTTTCGGGAGCGTCCCCGCGAGCGGTCACGGATGCGTTGTTCTGGGCGTGCTTTTCTCCTGCAGTTTCACTCCAGGGGAAGGAGCCRGAAAAGCGAAAAGCCATCAGTCATTTTTAACGATCCGAAGGCAGCTGCGCTCGCCGGCCGCCGGCGAGGACCACAGCGGAGCCGGCCGCAGCTTTCGCGCGCGATGCTCGGGCGTCCGGAGCCGGCCGGCAACATCGCGGGGCGCCAGGGGACCGGGCGTTTGCCGCCGCTCCGTGCCCGGGGACCCAGGGGACAAGAGCAGYGGCCACGAGCGCGGTCGCCCTGCTTGCGCGGGTCCTGCACCCTTCCCTCCTCCCTCCCGGCCACGAGGGGGGCAAAAGCAGTGAATCGCATTGGAAAGGTTTCAATCTGCTAATAAGCAAATTACTCCTTTAATTATCTTAATTATGGTCTTGCTGAGCTAATGTCATTGTCAATACAAAGGGGAAAAAAGGAGAAAAGAAAAAATCTCCTGGATTAGCAAAACCTTGATTACGGGCTACGGGGTAATGAGTTTCCTTGCGAAGCGTCAGTTGTTCCCGTCGCGCTGGGCGGGCGCACGCTGAAACCAGGGAGCCGGGGGAGGCCGGGGGAGGCCAGGCTGCGTTCCCGCGCTGCGGAGCGCTCGCGGCCGGCGAGCCGGGCCAAGGCGGCGCAAGGAGCCTGGGACGTGACCGTGGCTCCGCGCGGCTCGACGCGCCCCAGCCGCGGCCCCGCTCTGCTCGGCTCCCGCACGCGGCAGCCTCGTCGCAGCGCGCTCTGCATGCCGATGTAATGCTTGCGATGGCTTCAGCTTGTCGTGATCGTGCACCGGTTGGTCGCGTCGGGGATAAAAACAGCTCAGCGCCTGCGTGCTCAAGGTGCCCGACTGTCAGCTTCCGACAGAGCCGGAGCGGCTTCGAAGGACGCTGCCCCGGCCGCTGCCGGCCTTCGCGGAGCCCTGCTAGGAGCGCGCCGACGTGCTTCCCCGAGCAGAGACGGGGTTAAGCATATGCTTAAACGCGGGACTAATTAGGGCCTGTGAGGACGTGCGGCRATTTCTCTTTTCACTAAAAACTGCAGCTACTGCTTTTGTATAAGTAGATGGAGCAAAAGCAAATATGTTTGTTTCTACCCTACCTTGTGCATTAGATGGGGAGACACCGTCTGCCTCAAAACCGCATTTATTATTCATTCAGGACGCTCTTGAAACCCAGCAGTAAACAGCAGAATCCCAATGTGTGTTTTCTGCAGAGACGAGGCTGCCGYGGGGGGTTTCAGGCGTGGGGGCCGGGGCCGGGGCCGGGCGCGTCGCAGGGCCGCGGGCGAGCGAGGGGAGAGGCACGCGTGTTTGGAGATGAAAGGCTGCTTTTCAGCGCCGGTTCTTCGCACCGCGCYGTTGCAGCGCTCGGTCGCCTCGTTCCAAGGACGCTGGTCCGCAGCCGGCGCCGGGGAAGCGCCTGTGCAGCCCCTCGGGGAGCAGCAGCGGCGGCTCCGCCGCCGCCGTCCTACCGCCCGGGCGTTTGCAAGGAGCGCGATCCGGCGCCGGCRGGACGGGGCGCGGGAATCTGCCTCGCAACCCCCCCGCGGGGGCCGAGCAGGCGGGCGAATTGCCGGGTCGGAGGCCGAGGGCGGCKGCGTGGGCGCTGGTGGGGGGCTGCGCCTGCCCCAGCCGCCTCGCAAACTCCCAGGAGCCGAAGCAGCCCCCRTCGCCCCCGCAGCCCGCCATAAATATTCATCCGTGCAGCCGAGAGCACCAGCCCTCGTGGCTGCAAGTGGAACTAACTCAGAACTGATGACGGTTTTCTGAAAATGCAAGATTGCATACACAGAGACAATTACATATGAGCCTATTAATTATTTAGCAGCTTGTTAGGGAGTGAGGTTTTGGCGTGGAAACGCGGCCGGGCCGCGCGTTTGCTGCCGCGGGCTGCGGTGCCTCCGCACAGAGACGCCTTGCAAGAGCCCGTGTGTCGCCGAAAGCCGCCCCGGAGCCGGCAGCGCTGCCCGAGCTCGCGGGAAGCGAGGAGCGGCGACACCGGCCAGGGTCACAGCCATGGCACGGGGCTTCGTTTCATTCCCGAAATGTCTGCTTGCAGCCTCGAAGCGTTAACTACATTATACGCCTTTGCAATTCTCATTAAACTTGTATAAATGGAAATAATTTGATTTTCTAACGCAAGTGAACAATTTACATCTGTCCGGACGGCGTGCTCTCCCCGCAGCTTCGGCGGCGGGCGGGGGCCGATGCTGGGCAGCAGCGCGGGGCCGGGCGCCAGCCCGCGTTTGGCAGGTCCGAAATCGGCCGCGGTGCCGCCGGGGACCCTGCTGCCTTCTCGCAGCCGGGGCAGCAGAGCCCGCGACACGAGGGGCGTTTTTCCACCTCACTGAAATTCCCAAACATCTCAAGCACTAATAGATCTATTAGCATTTAACTTCCTTATTTTGCCGCTTCTCAGAGGTCGCGGCGAGGCCGGGTGCTCTCGTACTTAAGCACCGTGCAATCACCTTCTCAGTGCCAGTAATGACAAAATTTCACTCAATGTTTGTCACAGCACCGCTTTCTGCGGGGCTTTTACACCGCGCCGGCACGCGCCGGGACGCCGGCACGCGCCTCTGAGCCGCGGCACCGCACCGCGGAGTCTGGGGCTAGTGMAATCCCAGCACGCCGTTTTCCTTGCGCTTCGCGGAAGACTTTGCATTGCTGCTAATGAAAGTAAAAGCTAACGAACGCGTGCGGCCAGCGACGAGGGCACTGCAAATCCCCAGGTCCAGAGAAGGGGCGATTTCCTTCGGACTCTGCCCAGACGCGGGGCTAGAAGAGGGAGGGATCGTTCACAAAGCGCGAGATGACAGGGAGCGGCTGTGATAGCGATAACGAGGCAGAAAAGAGAAGAAAGGGAAGTAATCGGAGCTTCGGCAGAGCTAAAGGGCGCCTGCGATACGCGACCGGGTGCCGGCCGGCGGCACGTCGGGAGCGGGAGCAGCAGCGGCCTCGGGGCTGCTGCAACGCGCAGCTGGAGGAGGGCTCTGCCCGGGTTTYGGGGTCAGCAAACGCGTCCTCTCTCTGCTCGCGGGTCCTCTGTCCTGCAGCTAACGCTCGTGCACTCGTTGCCTTCTCCTCCTCCTCTAGCTGCTTGCCCTTTGCAGATTTTGCTGCCCTGCCCGGGGCTGCCTGCGGCACGCGGTTCAGGGCGTCCCTCGGCTCGGCTGCCGCTGCCGAAGGTCTCTGCRGCTGTGGCTGAACCGGCGTGAGAGCCGTCCCGAGCGCGGCAGAGGGAGCGGGGACAGAGGCAGAGGGGCGTCTCCGGCCTCCCGGGGGGCTGCGGGATCCCTCGCCGCTCGCTCGGCGTTTGCAATCCCGGTGTTTCRCCGCACGGACACCAGCAAGTGGGACCGCGTCTCTTGCTGGGGACCAGTCCGTCCCTTGGCAGGATAGTTTTGTTTTACCCTCAAACGAGGCCATTTCAAAATGAAATGTCACCTAGATTCCTTCGCTTTAATGTAAGCCATTTCCAGAGTTCAGGGCAGTTTGGCTGCAGCATTTTCCCCCACGAGCTAATTGCTTCTTCCCGAAGACAGACACGAGACCCTGCTAGCGCGGGTCTGCGGGGCCCGTGCTCTTGTCCCAGGGAACAGGAGAGCCGTCGCGCTGCAGCGTGAGCGACGGGAACGTTTTTGGGGGCCTCATTAGCGCCGCGTGAGCGCCGTCGGTGTGAAGGGGAGCAGAGCGGCTGTGGCGTCTCGCCGAGCATCGCTACGGAAACGGGCTTCCGCCGAGGCCAGGAAAACGCGTTATCCCTATTTTGTGGGTGGTTGTGAGCGGGACCGCGCCGAGCAGCGGTGCCGCGCGGCAGGCTGCGCGCAGCCCCGGGGAGAGCCCGCTCGGAGCAAGGCTGCCGCCTAAGCGCGGTTAGCTTACGAGTGACCAAAACGCATTGGAACTGACACCTAGTAATTATCTAGTTAACAGGCGTTTCGGCACGCGCTGAGCCCCAGGGACGCGGCAGCTCGTTAGCGTGCCGGCTGCTCAGCGCCAGGTCGCCTGCCTCCCGYGCAGGCGGTGGTTGGTGCCGCTGCCCTTCGCGGCACGGGACTCCTGCTCTTTTTCYGCTGGTTAGCTGGAAAACCCTGATTTTCACAAGGACAAATAAACTTTAGGAGGGYGAAGGTAAGCTGTGACCCTTCCGCTTGTCACTCTGCTGCTTTGTAGCTCTAAAAATAGAGCGGCTCCGACAGAGGAAGGATATTTTTGGAAAAGGCAGTTACCGCAGCCCCTCCTGCCTCGTTACCGGCGTCGCCGCTCGGGGACGACTTTTAATTTCCTCCGGCACATCGGTTTTGTGAAGTGCCCGAAAGGAGCTGGTGTGCGACCTTGAGAAGCGGGGCGGCAGCGCCGGGCGGCAGCGATGCACCCATGGGTGCCCCCGGGTGCCCCCGGGACCCCCCTGCAGACGGCTCCGCTCCGCTCCGCTCCGGCGGTGCCGAAATTGTGCGGCAACGTGCAGCCGACGGGAAACACGGCTCGTCTGCAGGCTTTCGCCGGAAAGACCTACCGCGCCGAGCGGTGAAGCACAGCCGGGGCTGTCGGAGCCGGCAGGACGCGCGTCCGCGCCCGTGTATTCCCGAGCAGACGAGGCCGCGCCGCTCGGGAGCCCCCAAATCCGCACCGAGGCGTCGCAGCAGGCAGCTGCGGAGCGCTGTAGATACAGTCGGTGCAATGAACAGTTCTGGGAGGTGACTTGTGCTGGTAGCTTGTATAAAACACTGGATGGACGTGCGGTTTGAGGCACCTCATTTGAGGTGAGAAGGGCATTTGCCAGGGTCGCCGTCAGGGCCGAGCTTCCCCGGGGCCGTGGTTTTGTCAGCTTTAACTACGCAGTAAAATCCCCCGGCTGCCGGCGTCCGGCGCGTTTGTGCGCGCTGCAGCGCTCGTGCGTGTCGCCGTCCAGGCCGGTTCCTCCTCCCGCCGCTCCGAGCGGCCGCGTGGGACCCAGTGTGTCCCGGCGGGATGCAGGGGAGCGTGTCCTGGCAGAGGCGTCACGCTGGGGCTTGGCCGAGCCGCACTGCGCGGGTGTTTTCCTGCATTTTGGGCAGAACTGGGCTGCTTCCTGACCTTTCTCTCCAACGACTCTGAAGGCACATGGTACGATAAGGGGCACGCTCCAGCCGGGGGGTCAATCTGCATCTGCCGTGCAGCTCTTCGGCGGTGACACACGCACGCTCGTAGAAGGAAACTAATGAGGCGCCTGCGGTCGGGTGCTGGGGCCGGGCCGCTGCGGAGAGCCCCGGGAGACGCACTGAGCCGTCGCGTCGCCAAAGCCCCTGAAGCGCCGCTGATTTGAGCCGTCCGCGAAGCCGGTCGCCGGCACGGCCTCGCAGGGCRCGTGCGCGTGCCCTCCCCGGACGCCGGGGAACCCCCCGCCCGGCTCATCTGCTGACACCGCTGCGCAGGACCGATTWTGAGAGGGAACCTGAGTGCAGGGAAGTGGAAATCGGGAACTGGAGCTGGAAACGCGCCGCGGATAAGCGGGCAGGTAAGGTGCGTTTTCCTTTTGCAGACCTTGGTTCAGCAGACAGCTAACGCCGGCCCTGCCGCGTCTCCGAGAATCACAGAAACCGTCTCGGATGCCCCTTGCAGGAACTGAAGTTCAGACCGCTCTTCCCTGGGAAGGGCAGGTCCCAGTACTTCCAGGACGGTGAAYGTTGATATGCTGATGGGTGGTTATTGGAGCCGGGCTCGGACCTCGGGGCTGCGGAGGCGTGGAAACGACAGGCAGCAGCTCTGCGTCTGAAAGCCGGGTTGTTCGGGGAATACGGCGTCAAACTGCACCCCAAAATGACCCGCCACCATGGCGACGAGATCGGGAGGGCAAGAACCTCTCCTAAGGTCTGATCCTGCGCTCTGCACGCAGCCGGGCACTGCAGACCTGGCGGGGAGCACGCGAGGCCGCGGCCCGGCTGGTCCAGCTGCAGCCGAAACGCTTTGCGCCGCGGACACCAAGCAGCTGCAGCGGGCGGGAAWGGCGGCTCTTCCCGCGCTKCCCGAGGGAGGCCCGGAGCGCGGCMGGCCGGCAGGAAAGCGGCTCGGCTCTCCTGCCTCCCTCTCGGCAGCGCCGCCTCGGCCGAGCCGGGAGCCTGGCGAGGGGACGCCGCGAACGGAGTCCTCGGGATGCAGCCGGCACCGCCAGTAAATCGCACGCCCCCATTTTTCATAGCGGAAAGGTTGTGCCAGGAGAGCTCCCGCATCAGATTGCCGTTTCCGAGTGTGTTCAATGAAAGAAAAGGAAAGATAAATCTTCAGAGATGCAGCCTCATTATCTATGTGGCATTTAAGCGTAATTTATGCCCGACGTCTTGCCACTGCTCTCGGTAGGAAATTGCTTTGTTGCTTCTCCGGCTCTCAGCTTCCACGGCAGCTGTGTCAGAAATATTGAAATAAATTGATCCGACTTGAGTTCTCTGTGCATCTTTATTGCCCATTCGTCAGCGCGGGCGAGGCAGGAGGCACGTCGAGCGACTGTGCCCACCGGAGGAGCCGGGCGGCGAAACCCCGGAGGCTCGCCGGGACCGGGAGCTCGGGCTCAGCGCGCTGGGCGGGCGCCCGCGGCCCTCGCCGGTCCCCGGCTCCTCGGGGGCGCAGACTCGCGCGGGGAGGGAGGGAGGGAGGGAGGGAGGCTGCGGCGGGGTGGCCGTGGCCAGGGCCGGGGCCGGGGCCGTGCACGCAGCCCTTCGCCGAAGCAGAGCTCCCGCTGCGTCGGAAAGCTGCTCCATCCCAGCAGCTGCATGCAAAACCAGGCAGAGCTGGGCGTCCCAGGCCCACCTGCACTCCTGCCTTGATCAAGGTGCTTCAACCTCCGCGGAAGCCCAGCCGGGCCTTATTGCCCGAGGTGCTGCTCATCACGGCCGTGGGGAGCTCGGTCCCCGGGCGGCGAGGAGGCCTTGCTGCCCGGGGCCGGCGTGCGAGGCAGGGCCGCGGTCGGAGCAGCAGCAGCAGCAGCAGCAGCAGCAGCAGCAGCCCCCGTCCGGGCCAGGCACCGGGCTGAGCTCTCGGTACGTCCTCGCGGGTTTTCCTTTCCGTCTTTTTTAATTGCATTCTAATTCGGGAACCGGCAGAAGAGAGCAAACAAGCAGACATAACCGATGAGCAGCCCTGGGGAGGGAATGCTTTTCTGGACGGGGCGCTCGGCATCGGGATGGGAAGCGGCCGCTCCTCCCAGCCGCGCTTCCGTTCCCTCTGGGTCGCCGGCTCCGGAGCCGAGCGCAAGCCGGGCGGCCGGAGGCCTGGTTCACCGCGGCTCTACGGCGCTTTGCTCCATCTTTGCCTCGGGCTCAGCAGCGGGTTTCRGATGCTTCTTCGCAGGCTGAATTGCTTCGGGAGCTCGGAGTCGCTCGTGAGCTGCTGCTTGGCCGAGCGCCTCCCCGGCTCTGCTTGCGCCCGCTCCGCCGCGCCTCGGGGCGGCCCACAGCATGTGTCCTCGGGGGCTGGGGGGCTTCGAGCCCGTCGTCCAGGCTAGCGATGCCGCGGGGCAGTTTTGCAGCCGGCGCTCCGTTGCACGGGGCAGCGTTGCCTCTGGTCCACGGCACCTAGCAGCAGCGTTTTCCCGCTGCGGTGTTACTCGTGGAAGACCCGCTGCAACGGGAGGACGCACGAAGCCTCATCCCCGTCCTCGCCGTCTGCTCTGCAGCGGTGGCGGCGTGCGGCCCGCTGACTCCACCACTGCGGGCGCGGGTGGTCGGGGCGCTCCGTCTCTGGGCCGCGCACCCGTCTGTGCCATCCTCCCCCTCTCCGAGGGCCGCTGCTCCTCATAAGCCCCTCCATCCCGGGCAGCTGCGCCAGCTTTCCATGCAGAGCGAGGCTCCTCGCTGCAGAGCTCCCAGAATTTCCCCCAACATTCAGGCCAGGAGAAAGAATATCCTTGCTTTTTGTTCTGGCACAAAATTAGGAACCTGAATAGAGATGTTAAACGCCTCACAGGGATTATTAGAAACAAAAGGGCATCGGAAAGAAAACATGCCGTAGACGCGAGCCCTTCGGTAAGCTCTAAATCTGCAACACATTATGCCGTGCTCATCCGAAACAGCAGTGGCTGCGCCGGATGGAGCCGTTGCTGTCTGCGGGTTTCTGCCGGGAAACGCGCGTGCGGGAGCCGCCGGAGCCGGCCGGGCGCGGGGTTTATCGTTGGTGCGGAGCGGAATACGCCTGCAGAGATTATACCAGATTGGCAGCGATTMATAGCGATTGGACATGGCCGACTTCAAAGGCTTTGGCTCCCTCGCAGCTCAGCGGCAGAGTGAGTTAAAATAAAAGAGCAGATTCACTCCAGTGCTTCGGAGGACTTTTTCCTGGGAGGAGGAGGAGGAGACTTTCGGCGGGGCGAGGGGAGGGAAGGGYGAGCGAAGGGCCCGTGCGGTGCCGAGCCGCCGGAGCTCGGGCGAGCGTTCCCTTCCCCTGCTTGCTCGTGCGCTCGGGTTTATATATCTGTATATGTATTTGTATATATGTGGGTGGGTGTTAATGCAAGAAAAGTAAAACGCATGAAGCAAAGGACAGGGCACGTCCGAGCTCCTGGGAAGCGGCGGGCGACGGCATTTGGGAATCGACAGCCGCTCCGGGGCTGGGGGAGCCGCTGCCCCTCCGCTGCCCCGGCAGCTCGCGCTCGCCGACGGCCTCCCGCCTTCTCATCGCCAGTCCGGGCATGTCTCTCCTTATTGCTCCTTCGGTAAACATAGCTGAGCATCCCCGCTCCGCAACCTGCTAATTAACATGCATTGAACACAAATTAAAGGAAAGCAAATTAAATATATATTTGTTTTTGCATCAATATAYTCCCATTTAAAAATCCTAATGTTTACATTTGCATGTTTGCTTTTGAAGTTGATGAAAATATGAATGATTCATAAAAAACAAAGGAATAAATCATTCCCGTTCARCACGCCGCCAAGCGTGCCCGCCGCTCGCCTGCGTTGCTCTCCTGGCTTCTCCCCCGGGATGCATCCGTCGGCCCCAGCTYGCGCCCCGAAAGGCTGCGGGAACGCGGACGTGGCAGAGCGATGTGGGTAGGAAAACCGCAGCGAGGAAAGTCTCAGTGACGGAGGAGATGGAGCAAAATTCACAGGAATGGATGACGAGGCCGATTGTGCAGCGGTGCCGGACCCCGCGGCGGGCTGAGCCCGGACGGACCCCGTGTACGGACGGACGGACGGACCCCGTGTGCAGACAGCCGGGCGCCCGGCCGAGCCCAAGCGCGCGGGCAGCCTGCTGCAAGGGGCGCGGAGGGCAAAAGCCGGCGGGCAAAGCCCTGCCGGGCCGCCSCAGCGCGCCGGGGAGCGGGGCTGCTCCGAGCAGGCAGCGCGCGGGAAAAGCGTGGCAAGCTCGCGCTCGGCAAACAGCAAAACCGGCTGCCTAAGTGCTTGCGAAACTTGAGGAAGTTTGCTTTTTCCACCTGTTTAAAATGGGCTATTTTGATGTATGGCTGTGGAAACTCAGGGCACGGCAGCTTTCGAGCTGTTTACTCGTGCCCCGAGTCGCAGGAAAGCTGCGGTCTCTGGCCGCTCCTACAGCGCGGTCACCGCGTCCGGGCTCTGGCGTCAGCGGGACTTGCATCGGGCCGTCCCTCCCCGTCTTTCCGCAGCGCAGCGCCCACAGCTCAATAACCGGAGAGGACCGAGATCTTCTGCATCATAATTTGGAAGCTGTTTTTCCCTCTGTCGCTTCGCAGGAAGAAATCGATGTGCCTAATCTCTTATCTGTGGCTACGAAATTATATTTCCCTCTTAATAGGCTGCAAATGTTAGAGCTGAAGAGCTGAAGAGCCCGCGGGGAGCGGCAGGAATGCTGAGCAGGGACGCTCGGCGCCGTCGGGCGCAGGAGCCCTTCGCGGTGCCCGCCGAGGCCGGGGCGCGACGGGGGAACGGCAGGGAGGCAGGCGCACCTCGTCCCCCAAAACGCGCGGACGGGACGTGGCAGGGAAGCGCTCTGGGTGTCCCGGGCTTGCTGCCTGCTGCTCCGGGTTTCCGGGCTTGCTGCCTGCTGCTCCGGGTGTCCCGGGCTTGCTGCCTGCTGCTCCGGGTTTCGGCACGGGAAGCGGCTCCTGCTCCGCCGCGTCCCTTCGTAAGCGGGAATCGACCCGCCAGCGAGCTGAACCGGTACGAGCTGAACAGTGTTTGTTGATKAACGTAGTCAACGAATTTCGTGTTTTCTTTAAAATATTTGCTGCGTATTTCTGTAAATTATTCATCCAGTTCATAAAGCAAAGCAAATATTTGTGAATAGATGTGAATTATGTGACTTATAAAAATGAAATATTCATGAGTCGCTTTCATTATTCGCCTAGTCCTGGAGCTGCTACGTCAATCTGATCAAGGCAAAAACAGACTTGGGGAAGTTCAGCCCGAATTGATGGATATTGCGGAGCCGGCTGGCTGCCACCGCGACGGCCCAGACGGCGCCCGGGCCGGGCGGGCGCTGCCGCCTTCGGCTCTGCCTCCTCGCGCCGCGGTGGCTCCGAAGCGGGTGCGAGAAGCCTGCCGCAGCGCGGAACAGCAGGGTTTGGAGCCGCAGAGCAGTCTCCGCGGCTGTCCCCGCGCCGGCGGTGCTGCGGGCGCCAAGCGCTCTCCGGCCCGGCGCCATCCGTGCTGCTGCCGCTCGGCGACGCGCGGGGCTTCCCTGCGCGCCGCGAAAGGAGCGCTCGGAGACTCGGCGCCGGCACCGGCGCGCTTCCAAAGCGTGGACGCGCTTTCGGGCTAAACGGCGAGGCTGCGCTCGGAGRAGAGGCGGTGGCACGAGGGGTGACGCGGTGGCTCCCCGGGCGCCTCCGCTGCCGGAGGACTCCGACAAGTTTCTGCCCCTTTTACTGTCGCGTCTCAAGTACCAGGCACGGGGAAGCCGGGGGACGGGCAGCGGGCGCCGGCAGCCGGGAGCATCCCCGCGCCCGCCCCGCGCCGGCAGGGAGGGGGAGGCGGCAGAAGCGCCCGGCGGCCCCCGCTCCCCGCGGCTCCTCTTCAAGCGCCGTCCTCTCCCCATCTGCGCGGCAAAGCGCTTTGTTCCTCGGCCGCTTATTTTTCAAAGGGAGCCGAGATGGAACCCGCAGCCCTCCGAGGGGCATCAGCTGCCGCTCGCCCAGCGCGCGGGCTCGGCGGCCGCGWTGTGTGCTCGGCAGCTGGAGGGGCTTGCGGACCGCTCTTAACCCTCGGCGGGGAGGCGGGCGCCGGGGGCGAAGCACGCGC
>PTFA01000161.1:172618-183066 GCA_003342895.1 Casuarius casuarius | reverse complement strand
CGAGCAGCCACGCGCGGGAGGCGACGCGGGCGGGCGAGGAGCCGGCTCCCGCCGCCGCGAGGAATCGATGGGCGAGCGCCTGTTTGTCCGCGGCAGGCAATAACGGAGCCGGAGCGATCGTTAGCTCCTGGCCCTATTAGGTGTCATTTTAGGGCCTGCTAGAGATGATTAAAATATTTCTCTGCTCATTAGCAATAATTTCGGATGCGTCTCTCTTTTCAGAGACTTCAAGTGTGATTGTAATAGCTTTGTAATTTTGGGCTCTATCATTAAAATTAATGATATCATAATGCTCTATGTGCACTGGAAAAGTCTGATCAGTTTTTCCCCCTTTATATATCATTACTAATAGAACATTTTAATGGCTGTAATTTCCAGCGCCGTAGATGGAAACCTAAAAATAGGAAGAAAGCCTATTTCATCACGCCGTGTCAGCCCCTAAATAATTCAATTACAGAGACTCAAATATCTGATGCTGGGTGTGTTCCCAATTGCAGATAATGAAAAATGCTATCTATTACTTCTGAAAGAGGCTGATTATCGCAGCGTCTGGACGTCCGGCGGCCGTCAGGGCTCGGCGGTGGCCGGCGGCGGGCGGCGGGAGGGAGGGAGGGAGGGAAGCATCGCCGGGCCGGGCCAGGCCGGGGAGGCACCCGCGCCTCCTTCCTCCCCTCCCCTCCGGCACGGCTCCGGTTGCCGGCCGAGTACCGCGAGAGCCGAAGCCGAAAGCCCCYGAGCCTCCGCCGCGGGCCCGGCTCTGCCCCCCGGGTCGCGCCCGCGCCCGCGCCCCGCTGCAGCCCTCCCCTGTCCTACGCGTTCCTTCGGCCTCCTAACTCGCTTCACGTCCTCACCTCGCGGATTTTGTCGACTGCGCTTCTGCCGTTCATCGATTTCTGCTTGTCCCCCCGCCCCAGCCCTCCTTTCGCTTCTGTGCGGTTCCTTTCTGGTCCTTTCTCGAGGTCAAAACGCTGCTGTTACAGGCGCCGGCAGCCTTCCTGCCCGGCCAGCTCCGTGGGGCCGGACCCCCGAGTGCGGGCGAGCGCCACCGGCTCGCGGAGCCACCGCCGCGGGGGGCACGTCCTGGGGCGGGGGCACGTCCTGGGGCGGGGGCACGTCCTGGTGCGGGGGCACGTCCTGGTGCGGGGGCATGTCCCGGGGCAGGGGCACGTCCCGGCACAGGCGCACGTCCCGGCGCGGGGGCACGTCCCGGCGCGGGGGCATGTCCCGGCACAGGGGCACGTCCCGGCGCGGGGGCACGTCCCGGCGCGGGGCAGGTTCGGCGGCCGGCTGACGGCGGTGCCAGGCGGCTGCAGCTGCCCCGGGATGCAGGACCCTGCGGGGCACCAGGTCCCCGTTTCCTCCCGTCCCGCAGAGGCAGTTCGCGCTCTGGGTTTGTCTCTTTTCCCGGAGCGGCGGGAGCTGCCGACCGAGCGGCCCGGTGCTGCGCGGAGGCGGGGGAGACTCGCAGGGCTCCAGCGCTGCCCGAGAAGCGACGGCCGAGGAACAAGCCCGAGACAGTCAAGGGAACGTCAGGAATTGCAAAATCAGACGCAGAAACCGCCCAGAGGCGGCAGCCGGCTGGAGGGAGAAGCCGGGCGACCCCGGTCTCGGCAGCGCCGTCGGGCTGCGTTTTCCCGCGGCCGAGCCGGCCCCGCGGGAGCTTCCCGGGGCGCAAAACCCCGGCAGCGCCGCGGTGCCCATCACCCTCGCCTCCCGGCACCGCCGTTCCCCCAGCCCAGAGATGCCGGCGTCCCTGGGGAGCATCCTGCCGCCCCGGAGACGCCGTCCTTCGCGCTCGCAGCGGCCCGGCAGGATCGACGCGTCAACGCGCGCCCGCCTCCGTCCCTTGGACAGGCGCAAGCCACGTCCAATTTGCGCAAAGTGCCATGCAGCGAAGTCCGAAGGACTGTTCAACTGATCGAAGTGTCCGGCCTCGTTCTCGGGCATCAGCGCTGGGACAAAGAGAAGCTCCACGCAGGAAGAAACATCCAAGCAGCTTGGGCAGAAATGCGGTTTGCCTGTTGAAGATGTGTTACTGCCTCGCGGCTCCCAGCGCGGCACCACGGCAGAGCCGGCTGGGCGGGGGCCGGCCGGAGCCCGGGCGCCCGAGGGCACCGCCGTCCCCGAGCAGCGGCACCCGCGGTGTCACCCGCTGTGGAATAACGCAGCGCTTCCAGCCGGCAGCAGCGAGCTGGGGAAACGGCGCTGCTCATCTCCGGCACGGCAAACCCGGCCCTCCCCGCGCGTCGCCTCGAGAAGGACGCGGTTTTCTGCCCAGAGCCGTTCGCTGGAACGCGGAGCCGGGGATGCTGGGTGCAATGCGCCAGCGCGAGGGTCCCTGCAGCGACCGCTTCGGCGTCTGCCTTCGCGACGGACGCGCTTTCGTGTCTGAAAACACTAATCTGGTTTATCGGCTGCATCGGCGCTTCCCCTCCGCGTCCTCTTCCGTTGCAGGTATGCGAGCGTTAGGGTCTGCGAAGAATACGAGCAAATATTCAAAGCTGTATTTCGCTCTTCTCATCCCTCAAAGCTCGGCTCCAGGGGGACGTTTTGGATGTCGGCACTCGGGGGCCCGGTCTCTGCGAGGAGCGCGGCGCAATCCTGCTCCGCAGCCAGAGACGCGAACGCAGCGGCAGAGCAGGCAAAGGCTCCGGCTAATTGCGCTTTGTCGCGTTTAATGTATTCCTGGTTCTCGGCTCTCTGAGCGCGATTCCCAGGTGCCCGGTTTCAGGCTTGTCGGAGTCGTGTAGAGCGGCAGCGAGCGCAGCCGGCAGCCCCTTCGCGCGCCGGCCGCCGCTGCGTTAGGTCAGCCGCCGAGCCGGAGCCCAGCGCCGAGCCGGAGCCCAGCGCCGAGCCRTGCAGCCTCCGCGCGCGGCCGAGCATGGGAGCAGCGGGAGGCTCCCGGAGCCCTGTGTCCAAGCGGCCTCCGCTCCTCTCCGCGCCGGGAGCGGGGCTCAGCACAGCCGCATCCCGCCCGTGGGCTGTTCCCACGGGAGCTCGGAGCAGGCGCCGGCCTCGTTTCTGCATGTTTTGTCACAGTGGGGGTTGGTATCGGAGAAAACGGGATGCTTTTCATTCCGCCGGCTATTCGGCATTTGTGCCCCGCTGAGGTTTATTTACCGTATAACACGACAAGGTAGTTTTGCTGTATGTAACATCATGACACATTAGTGAAGAATCAATCGGCGGAAGCGCGCTCGTGCTTGGCCGCGGTCTGGCTGGAGCGTCGCGCCGCTGGCAAACCCCGGCCCTGCACCGCAGGGGCCTGATCCTGCCGGCTCGGCCGCCTCGCGCCCGGCCCAGGCGTCTCCGCCGGGAGAGCCCGCGGGAGAGCCGACCTCCCGCGGCGCGGCCGCCCGGGCTCCCTTGGAGCACCCCGAGCCGAGGAACCGGCCCGAGGCGCGCGGGAGACGGCAGGCGCCGAGACGAGCAGCTGACGCACGGCTCTCGAGAGCCCACCCAGCTTCCGCTCGTCGAGCTGCAATCCCAGCCGTTCTCCCAACAGAAAAGGCAGATAAATGGCGAGAAGGCTCCTACTTGTGCCTTTCCTCTTAGTGCTCAGCGCTTCGCCAGGGCCAGCCCGCGATGAACCAGGGCTTAAGCAGCATTCGGTCTGGGCCTGCCCTTTCCTTTGAACTGTCTCGTTGGACAATCATTCCCTGGAACATCATAAAACAAACATTAATTACYGCTTCAGCGGGTGTAATCTTCTTGAAAGCACTCGACACCGCTCGAACGCCGTTGTAGCCTCGTGCTCCTCGCTTCGAGGGGCTCCGGTAAGCAGACTCATCCCGCAGCCTGCAGCCCCTCAGCCGTCCGGGGCTTCTCCTGGAGTGCCCAGACCCTGCGCAAGGAGGGCGGCTTTCCCTGTCCGTGGCCGGCGGGCGCATCCCCAAGGGCAGCTCCGCGCTTCACCAAAAGAGGAACCTGGGCAGCCCGAATCGGAAAGGCCAAGCCCAGGGCACCTCTGCTCGCCGGGCTTCGTTAACGCGCCTGCGCCGGACGGAGAGGCTGTGGCAGCCCCCGCTTCCGAGGGGAGCGTTGCGGCCTCTCACGTCAGGTATCCGCAAAAAAAGAGGGAAAAAATCATGTATATGGGAACATGGAGAAAATACGGGCTCTTCTTTGGGGCTCAGAGAGGTAAGAAATTGGTTCTTATCAACTTTTCGATGCAGCAAAGGAAAGAGAAGATATCTGAGCTCCCCAACATAGTGAGAAAGAGCTACTCGGTGCAGGTTTCTGCAGATAAGAACTATATGGGATCAGAACTCACCCTTATCAGCGCATTGTTGTGCGCCTGTTCAAATACAAGTGTGCGCRTGGAAGAAAACATCTTTATCTGGCTTTCCTAAATGCTTGGTAACGTTAGTGCAAAACTTTGGGTTTGCAATTCTGCAAGAAATCCTGCGCGGGTACCAGAATCCAGGATGAGCGAAGGAGCCGCTGCCGCACGCGACCGGGGCGGCCCCTCGCTCCGGGCGCCTCCCGCGCTCGCCTGCTTCCTGCCAGCGCTCGGGATTTGTTCCTAGGAACTTTCTATCAGCGGAATAAATGTGCAATGACCCACCGGAGGCTTCGGAGGAGCAGGGAAGCAGTTGTTTATGTGAGTCAACCGCAACGCRCAGCTATTTTCTTTCTCGTTTCCGAACCTGAAATTCAGGCGTGCACAAATTAATGAGTGTTATTACGAGCCTCATTAAAAGAACTGTTCTTTAGGGGAAACAGCCTCCCCAGTATAACCACYGTCTTCTCTTTGCTCGGCTATTAATTGACGGCAAACTGTGAAATTCTGGATTGCATTACGATCAGCTGGCGAGGTCTGTAGGTCGCTGGCTCCTGCTTTCCTGGGCTGGATCGGGAGGGAACCCCGGGGGCGGTGGCAGGCGCCGCTTTCCCGCGCTCCGCGTGGCTCGTCTCCAGCAAAGACGCCGGCTTTTCGGAGAGGTCAATATCGCGCTGAGTTTTCTTTAATCCGTATGTGGATTGAGCCGATACGAGCGTTCATCCTCTCCCTAAGTGGAGAACCGGCGCTGCATCTCCAAACCGCATTGTGCCTGTTGCCACTGAATTCCCCTGGAAGGGCTCCCGCGTTATCCCGAAGCAGGTGCTTCTCATTCCRGCCCCGCTCCCGCCTCGGGCGCCGGATCCGGCTCTCCTGGAAGGCAGAGCTTTCCCGGCCCCGGGCGCTGGAGCAGCGTCTCCTTTTCCTCCAAGCCGGGCTCCGCGGCCTGCGCCGCATCCCCGCTCCCGGAGAGCAGCGGCCCAGGGCGGAGGCGGCCGCGGCACTTGTGCAGCCCCGAGGCGCCCCGGCAGCCCYGGACCCAGCCGGATTCTCTCTTGCAGCTAAAAGCAGGCACGAGTGGTGCTTATTAATCAGAGTCCACCTCTGAATGCGCTTAACGATTCAAGTCCAATTAGTTTTCAGGGTGCCCAGGTAGGAAGTGATCATTAAAAACATGTAAATTAAGTTACTGGGGAGCTTAATAGATTAGTCATTGACTTTCTAGCTTATGCCGGCTCTTAACCTTCAGCTTGAATTAATCACCGCCAACTCCTCCGACCCGGCTGCGCAAGGTCGGGGCCCGGCGGGGGCCGCGGGAGGGCTGGGGAGCCCCGGCCGGCGGCTCCTGGGCTCCGTGGGGCCGTTGCACCCGGCATCGGTAGCAGTCAATCTGCGGTTATTGGGGGGCTCCCTAAAGGAGGGGGGTTTCCGGGGCTGCACGTGCTCCTCGGGGTCCTGCCGTGGGTCCCCCTGGCCCCCCGCTTGCACAGGGCAGGGAGGATGCTGCTGCTCTTCCTCCGCCCGGGGCCGGGGGCGTCCGGGCTGCGTGCCGCCGCCGAGCAGGGAGCCAAACCGCTCTGAAGAGAGACAGGAGGCCGTGAGCACTTGGAACAGCTCTTTCTGAAATTGCAATTACCGGGAACGAGAGCAAATTGCCACTTCGGGGAGCGTCGCGCGCGGCGAGCCAGAGCCCTGGGAAATAATCAGAGGACGATGTTCGGAGAAGTGCGTTGTTTGTACTGAAACACTTCCAAGTAAAGGTCACAAAGAGAAAGCGAAGCTGAGCAAAGAGGGAACCGCGCGGCTCGCTTTCCTGCCGCGGAGGCTGCGGTCCGACTTCGCGTTTGATCCCCGCCAGCACCGCGGCCCAGCCTGCCGCCTCCCGTGCGCGGCTGGCTGCGGATTCGGTTCCCGTGCCGGAGGGGACGCAGCACCTCGGCAGCGACGTGCAGTTCCTCAGGTGCTGAGTTTTCCAGGCTAACCGAATCTTGCAAGGGATTTGCTTTGCGCGCGAATGTGAGGGCGGATTTTCACTGAGATCAGAATGAAAAACAAGGCAATATATTAGAGAGGGGCAGCCGCCCGCGCTCCTCCTCCCCCACCGCCCCCGCCGCAGCGCCCGGGTCCGCCGGGGCGGGCAGAGGTGCCTGCGATTAGAGGGCATCAAATCGTTTAGAAGTGAAGACAAGGAAAATCAGACCAAACGGAGAGGAACTGGCGCGGTTTGCCCAGACGCGAGAAGGCGCATCGTCCATCTCAGCTGACGGTGCCGGTCGTTTCTGACGCGTCCGCGCCGAGTCCTCCGAGGACTCGCTTCCTTTCAAACGAGGTTGCCGTCTCCCAGTGCTGCAATTAAATACGTCCGCACAGCTTCTGTTTAGTACCACCAAAGCACTTAATTTTCATTAAAAAGATGACATTGCAGGCAGTTAGCAAGGACAGTTGGCACTTAGTGGCGTTCGTGTTCCCGGGGACAGAGTGGGACACGCAGACGCATAAATTATTGGGCTCCTTTTTTCCTCCTACTTCTCTCTAATGGCGATAGGCTCAGTTGCAGGTTCCTCTTCTTGATCTCTCTTTTGTTTCCTATTTACATCTGTGTGAGATGATTCAGGCCCTCCACGCGCTGGTGCTGAGCACCGGTGGGTTTTATGGCCGTGCTGGATAACCGCCGGCTCGCGTGCGCGCGTGCGGCTGCTCCGGCGGAGCGGGGAGTCGCACAGCCCTAACGTGACGTGGGGAGACCGAGCCGCCGAATTTGCACGGCTGCTCTCACCGCCGCCCGGCAAACGCCGCCGGACGCCGCGGCGCCCTAGACGGGGCCGGCTGCCTGCGTGCGCACGCGTCTACCTGCGTCGCGCGTCCAGGGACTGGAGTGGTTTCCTGCCTGACCACGGACCATTTCTGGAGCAGCGTATAAGGAAAAACGGGATGTGCTCTTAGTTCCCACGGTATCTGGCTGGTGAACAGGAATAACCGTGTTTTCCTTTATCCGTCGGAGATGTGCGCCTGGGAGCCCTGCTGCCACGCCGGGAGCAGCAGAAGCCCCGAGCCCGTTCTCCCACACCGCGGGAATGGCCGGGAAGGGCACCGGGAGCAGCGGAAGTGCCGAGCCCATTCTCCCGCGCCGCGGGAACGGCCGGGAAGGGCGCCGGGAGCAGCAGAAGCCCCGAGCCCATTCTCCCACGCCGCGGGAACAGCCAGGAAAGGCGCCGGGAGCAGCAGAAGCGCCAAGGAGAAGAGCGTTAAAAATAATAGCGGGGATAATATAACCCTCCAGAGGGCAAATAAAACACCCGCTGCTCTTCATGCATTAAGAGGTCTGGCGGTTAATCGCTTCTGCAGCTGCTCTTCCCGGGCTGGCAGAGCGGCTCCTTCCTGCAGCGGAGCGGGAGGACCGCGGCGGCCGTCCCGGCTGGGCGCTGGGTGCCGGCACTGAGCCCCGCCGCGAGCCGCCTGGCCGGGCTCTGACCGCGGCGCGCGCCCAGGGTCTCCGCCGGGGACAAATCCGCGGGAAATGGCCCTCCCGCGCGAGGCTCTGGTGCGGTGGGATGAGGGCGGCTGCCCGTGGGAACCCCGGTCCTCCGCACCGCCCACGAAACCAGGGCTTGGATCCGGCGCGGCCAGGCAGCGCTGCGTCACAGCCCGTGCCGGGCGCTCCCGGCTCCCGGCTCCGGCGGCTCTCGGGAGACCGACGGCCTCGTAAATCCAGAGGCGCTTCTGCGCCTCGCCAGCAGTAATTAGCAAGCTGAAATGTCACCAGAAAGCCTTAAAACTCCCTGAGAGCGGGCTGGAGACCCTCCCCGGGACTGCAGCGGCTTTTGGCTGAATGACACCCCGCGCGTGGACTGTCGCCGGTGACTCCTGGCAGCCCCGAAAGCAAAGGTCCAGCTGCCACCGTGCTGCACCGTGCCGTGCCATGCCGTGCTGCACCGTCCCATGCTGTGCTGCACTGTGCCATGCCAGGCTGTACTGCACCGCGCCGTGCCGTGCTGCACCGTTCTGCACCGTGCCATGCTGCACCGCGCCGTGCTGCACCGCGCCGTGCTGTGCTGCACCGTTCTGCACCGTGCCGTGCTGCACCGCGCCGTGCTGCGCTGCACCATGCTGTGCTGCACCGCGCCGTGCCGTGCTGCACCGTGCTGCACCGTGCCGTGCTGCACCGCGCCGTGCTGCACTGCACCATGCTGTGCTGCACTGCGCCGTGCCGTGCTGCACCGTGCTGCACCGTGCCGTGCTGCACCGTGCCGTGCTGCACTGTGCCATGCTGTGCCGTGCTGCACTGCGCCGTGCTGTACTGCACCGCGCCATGCCATGCTGCACCGTGCTGCATGCCCTTAAATACCTTCACTTAAAAGCAGAATAACCTGCAGCTGCAGCACTTTCATAGGAAAACTTGTCCCGTGTTCCCGGTGCCCTGATCATCGGTGGCGAAGCGGTGCTTATGCAGCAGCACCGGGAGCCTCGTTATGTCGGGTTTGACCTTTTCTTTATTGCACAATAAAACTGAACGTGCAGGTGAAAGGGAGATTTTGGGGGGCGTATAAAGGTAATGCGTTTGGCCAGCCTGAGTGCATTTTTAATGAAGGATAAAGGAGTTTTAAGAGCGGAGCTGGGGGTGAATAACTCAAAAATACATTGTAAAGTTTTACTACAAAAGCCGCGGCAGTTTCTCGGGCGCTTGACGGCTCCGCGCGCCGTGCGGGCAGCGGCGCTGGCCGGCGGCAGAGTCCGGGCTGCGGCTCCGGGTCGCGACGAGCCCCGGCTCCGGCCTCCGCGGCCCCGCGGGCGCAGGCTTCGAAAGCCGCTCGAGATGCTGACATTTGTGGATAAACCAGCGGCTGGGCTTTAATCAGCCGAGCCCATCGTTTCCCGGAGAGGGAATTAAAAGGCTTCTGGCTGCACGCACAAACTGCGGCCCCAGCGCCGCCTGACGAATGCTCCCTCTGAACTTCGGCACGACGGGGAGCCCATTAAACTTTGCACATTTTTAATCATGTAATTTATTTAAAACGTATCAGCTGAAAGAAAAGAGCAAAGAAATCCCGTGTTTCTGAGCGGGAGCTGGTGCTGGGGACGGGGAGGGCGTCGGGGGGTGCAGACCGGCGGGGCCGGCCCGGCGCGCGCCCGGAGCCGCGGGATCAGCGCCACGGAGCCCCATGGAAAAAAAAAAAAAAAATACCATCGCTGGGATGGCAATTAGAGGGCAGCGATTGCTTTGATTAGCTCTCAGATACACCAGGTTTGCAGTTAAAGTGTAACCGCCCGGCCGGGAGGAGGTGCTGCCCGCGCGGAGGGAAGGCAGCGGCGCCGCGGGGGACCCGCGACGTCCCCGCGGGAGCCGGCGCAGCACCGGGCTCCTCCGAGCGTCCGCTGCGCTCCGGGGCCTCGCACCCGCCTCCGGCCCGGCCGGGAGCCCCCGGGCGGCAGCGGCTCCGCGGGCTCCGATGGGTTCGGATCAGCTTCCCGCGTGGAATCCCCTCCCGGCACCGGGCGGCTGCGAACGGGAGCTCGAGGGCTGTCCGCAGGGCTGGCAGGCGGCGGGAGGCCCCGCGGCAGGCGGAGGGAAACCACGTGCCGGCAGCGCCGGAGCCACGGGAACCACGGGAGCTGCGGGAACCACGGGAGCTGCGGGAACCACGGGAGCTGCAGGAGCCGCGGGAGCCACTCCGCCCAGCTCGGCCATGGTCTGCTCCTGGCACGGGGCTGGCACCTCTGCTCCTTAACCCCGGCGCCGGCGTTTGAGGCCCATTGATCGCCATTTAAGCGCAATAACCCGCACGAGTGGCAAAGAGCCACCGAGGGCCTGGCCGGGGGCTCCCGGCAGCACCGGACCTGCCGCCTCTGCGCTGGGGGCCAGTGCACGTGGCAGCTCCCTGTCTCCATCTGTTAAGGGATTCAAACCGGTTCCCTGATGAACCACTCAGAAAGAGAAACACTCAACCTGCAGCAGTCGCATTGACACACACACACACACACACACACACACACGCACACACGCACGCACACACGCACACACACACACACACACACACACGCTATCGCGGCCTTTTCTCTAATAGACGCAACTTGTGCGCTCGGAGCCCGGCTCTGCACGTTAACGCGAGCCGCGCGGGGAGCAGCGAGCCGCGGCCACCCCGGCGCCTGGCGGCATCGCCAGCGCCTG
>PTFA01000161.1:148207-169766 GCA_003342895.1 Casuarius casuarius | reverse complement strand
CTGCCGGCCGCCGGCGCGGGAGGCTCGGAGCCGTCCGACGGCGGTGCGCGCTGCCGGGGCGAGACGTGCGTCGCCCCGACGCCAGCAGCAAAGCGCAGCGGCTTCCAGAAGCGTCGCGCCGATCTCCTTGAAAGCGGCATTGGAAACTTCCCAGATTTGTGATTAGTTCAGCTAAATTAAGATTAATCACTTTCTAAAGGTGAAATAACGATTGTTAATGCTCTGCTCGTTGTCTTTCACCCAGCCTTATCAAACGCTCTCTAAACACAATTAAGGCGCGCGCGTGCCTACACCCGTGTTTGGGGCGGACGTGCTGGACGCGGCGGGCGCTCGGCGGGCAGGCGGTGCAGGACGCCGGCGCCGGCGGACGGGCTCGCGACCGCACCGCGCCCGGCGGCACCCGTGACACCGCTGCCCCCCCAGCACTCCCCGTGGGCACCCGGGCCCGTCAGGGCTCGTCTCCCTCGTCGCACCCCTTGGGCGAAGGCTTTGGAGCCTCGTGTCTGGCAGCCTTGATCTTACGGCAATCCATTAAGTGCAGTTTTAGCTCCAGGTTTTGCAACCATTAAATCGGGTTTTATCGAGTCAGTGGCGCGCTTCCAGGCAGCTGGGGGGGGAATGGGGAATAAACTGTCCGAAACCAAATGCTGCGGCTGCTTCGCCACGCTGGGGTTAAATGCTGATACCCAGAGTGGGATTTTTCCCTGCAGGAGAATATTTCACACCTGGCTTTAGAAGCGTACAGGGCATGAACTTCCAGAGGACAAGCCGGAGCCGTAATTGGCCTAATAAATATTCCCTTAGCTTATCCCTGCCGGAGCGCGAGCCCCGTGAGTCACAGCCCTCCGCTTCAGCCACCGCGGAGCAGTTGCCGAAAGAGGCGACGCAGGTTTCTGTGAACCTGCAAGATGCGGTAATTACCGAACCGGAACCCGCAGCTGGAGAGGCTTCGTGCAGCCTAATTAAAGCCAGTGCAGGGAAAAAGTCACTGCAACTGTGTGTGTGTGTGTGTGTGTATATATATACATATACATATATATATATACACACACACACACACACACACAAAAATATATATATATATATATATATATATATATATATATACACGTACACACGTATGTTTGGTACCCCGTGCATTGGAGCAGCGCGGTGAAAGGCAGCAACGTCGTCCCGAGGTGCAGGACTCTCCTGGCCGCAGCAAGCCCGGGCAGGCACCGGCCGCCCGCACCGCGCCACCGGCCCAGGCACATCAGCTTAGCACCGTTATTTGGCGTTGGGCAGCTGCTTTCGAGCCCCGTCGCACCGCGGCGGAGAGCCGGAGCAGCACGCCGACGGGGAGGCGGGTGCCGGGGCCGCCCGCGATCGGCTGCGCGCGCAGAGGAGCCCCGAGGAGCCGACAGCTGCTGCGCATTTGTTCATTATTCAGATGCACTCGAAAATATCTTTCTAGATTAATTGCTCCGCGAATCGATTGAGACCGCTCGGCGAGAGCACCGAGTCCGGCGGAGGCTTCGGGAGGGGAGAGGCAGCGGGAGCGGAGCCGGCCGGGAAGGGGCTGCCCTGTGCCGCGGCCGTGGATGCGGCCGCCCCGGCCTGCCCAGCGCCTCCCGGCCGGGAGCAAGACGCGGAGCCTGCGACTGATTCCTTGTGCGCCCGCCAAAGACAAAACTAACGAATTCATCGCGGGTGAATTGCAGCCTTTCATTCAGATTTTGACCTTTTCAAGAAAATGAATAATACATTTCAAAATAAAAACTCATTTCAGACTCGCGACTCAAAACACCTCCCTCCGAAAACGCCAGAGCAACGTTTTTATCGTCCCTTTTCCTGGACTCCTCGCGGGGGATAAAGGGCGGCGCCTTTCCCTGCGGCGGGCCGGCCCGGCAGCGCGGGGCTCCCGGCCGGGACGCCTCCCCCCCCGGCACGCTGCAGCCCGACACCTCATTAACAGCCCGGGAAACGTTTGCTTACTGTTACAGTGCCATTTCCGGAGCAGCTCGTCATCTTCCAGCTTGGCACAGCGACTAAAGACTCATTGAACTAACACGGATCCTCGGCAGCGTCTCGCGAGCGTCCTGGCAAGCTCCCAGCAAATATTATGGCGATCTTTGGTTTAATTAGGGGTTTCTCAGGCAGGCGCCGTTTCAGCCTGGTGGCAGGAGAAACAACGGGCTGCGAGGAGCTGGAGCTACCTGACACGATCCCGGTGTCGGGGGGGCCGAATTGCCGCCTCATAGGAAGTTTCTGCTGGGCTTCGCAACGGCACACACATATACGCTTTTTTAGCGCTGAGTGTCCACCTTCAGCTATTCTAAAGGTAAAAATACATCTTTTCTCCTCATTGCACAGCGCAGAGCATCTGAGCACCTTCCAGCGGCCGCAGCGTGAACGGGCGGGGAGAGCCGGGGCGGGATGTGGAAGAGGGACGTTAGCGTCCAGTGAAAGGCTCCTTCGTGCGGTTTAGAGCAATGCCGAGCACAGCACCAAGGGCGTGAGCACGGGGAGGGAAGCCGGGGGAGCCCGGCACGGCGCAGCGAGGCTCTCCGCAGCGCGGGGTGCYGCGTCCTCGGGAGACCCCCCGTCGCTCCCCCGCGCCCAGGCGGAAGCACGGCCGTGTTCGGCGGCAACTGCTCAAACCCCGGCAGCCTCCAGGGACCCAACTGCTGCAGCTGGAGGGTGAAGCTTCTCCAGCAATTACACATCTTCCGGAAGCAGTGTGCTTAATTACCTAGGAGTTTCTGGGAGCTAATTAGCAGGGCAGCCGGAAGGCTCCAAGGTGCGCAGGGTGGCCTCGGCGTCGGTGCCAGAGCTGCCGCCCCGCTGCGGCTCCGCGGGCGAGGACCGACCCACGCAAAGAGCCGCGCAACCCTGGCTGCAAGCAACGCGGCCGCGGGTACGCGCCTGCGCCGGCAAAGCCGTTCCCGCATTCCTCTGCGTCCAGGGATTGCACCGAATTTCCTGCTCCAGCAAGCAGCTTCCCACGCTGCAGCGAGAGGACTGTGCGCACGGCGCGTTGAGCACTAGCGCATTAAGCATGGTCTGCGCGTCCGCGTCCGGGGGGAGCGGCGAGGGAGGCTCCGCAGCTGCGCTTGGGCAAAACGGGCCGCGGTCACTCCGCTGCTGCGCGCCACCAGCAGCCCGAAGAATGGATCGGTTACAGGTCACCGACGTGCTCATTGCAACCGAGCGTTTCCGATTTTTCACGCTGTGGGGGGGAGGTTTTGCATGGAGACCCCCCCAGCTGAAGACCCGCGTCCGCCGCCTGACCGTGGGCGCCCGGGGCAGCGCGGGGCTGGGAAGCGGCGCCTGCTCTTTGCTCGCGGATCAGAGCGGGCTCCCCAGGCCCGGAGGTTTGGGGAACCACGCACAGTCCCTGAAAGGTTATTTGCTCTAAATGACAAGTAAAGTTCAGATGATTCAGCAGCGCCGTTCGGCTAAGTCCTGTCTCCATACGCAGATGAGCTCGGAGCTTTCTGCCAAAGCCTCTCCGGATTGGAAAACCGCCCCGAAAAGGGCACGGGAAGGGGAATGGCCCCTTCGTGCGGCCGCTCGTCCGGCTGCCCTTCAGCCAGCTCCAGCCGGCTTCACGTCCTTGTCTCCAGCTCCTGGTAGAGGGGAGCCGGCGCGGCGCGCGCTGCCGTAGGACGGAGCAGCAACCCCACGGCGTCACCGTTCCCGCGGGCAGGACGGAGCCGTGCCGCCCCGGCCCGCGCGGCCGCACCGGGGAGGCTGGGCCGGGTTTCCCGGCTCGTCTTCGCCGGGTGGAGATAACTCTTCCAATTAGTGACAGATTGCTGCAGAGGGAATGATGAACACGGGTCCATCAAGGAGCCAACAAGCGTTTAATAGGCTTAATATGCAGCGACGCTAAATATCGAGGAGAGCCTCGGCTGTGTCCCCTTCGAAACGACCTTTCACAGGACGAGTTCCTCGAGCTCCTGTTCCTCAAACCGCGCGTTTTCCTCGCGCCGCGTTCTCCGAAGGCGACGCAGCACGTGACGAATCGCTGCTTTGCATCACGCCAGGAATCGCTTTATCCTAAGGGGCGAAAGCGAAAGGTCGATAAACGTTGTGTTTCCCAGGGAGTGAGTTCAATGCCTGTCCCAAGGCAAAGTCGCGTTCCACCGCTCCGAACCTCACATTTTAGCCTGTGTCTGCTGCCCAGACGCTCAGCTCTTCCTGTGCACGTTAGAGCAGCCCGGTTTATTCCAGACCATTTTATCTGAAAGCTTTTCTCAGTGTCTTGCTCCCAGTCCAGCGGTAGATGCTTTGGAGCAACTTCTAAACCTCCGGCCAGAGCACAAAGGCGTAAACAGGGCAAGTGCACGAGACAGCGGAAGCGAAATGAGAGTGGGAAACCTTCAACGGAGGGATCGAGCACCTGGCAGCGATTCAGAGAGCTTCTTCCTTCACCTCTAGTCAGTTCGGCGACCTCCGCTGACCCCTGTAAAACCAGCTCCGTTAAAGAGGCGCTCGGGAGCGTTCGATTCCCATCGCTCAGGAGACGCCGGGGCTGCAGCGAAGCGCGGGAACGGCAGCAGCGCGCGAGGCTTCCCCGAGCGCGTCCCTCACCCGCGGCGCGGCGGGGCTCCGGAGCAGAGGACCCTCGGCTTCGGCAGCAGGGAGCCAGCAGCGCGCGAGGCTTCCCCGAGCGCGTCCCTCACCCGCGGCGCGGCGGGGGCTCCGGAGCAGAGGACCCTCGGCTTCGGCAGCCTGCCCGCTCGCGGCGGGACACCGCAGCGGAGCGGAGCACCGGGGCTGCTCCGTCGGCCCGTCTCCCAGCGCTCCGCGGGCTCCTCCAGGCCTGCACGGGTTCCTCCTCGTTCCGCTTGTCTCTACCAGGAGCACTAGTATGGGAGCACTGGCTGGACTGCTCGATTAATTTAATAGGTTCTGCGGTATCCCAAACGCTAACGCGGGAGGCAAACGCCAGCGCGCCGGTGGGAGCCCGCAGAGGCGAGAGGGAGGCTTACGGCACTCCCGCGCCCGGGGAAGCCCGGCCAGGGGGAGCTCGGAGGCGAAGGAACGACGCTCGGTCCCCCAGAGCATCTCTGCGTGTGCCGATGAGGGCAGAGTGGTCATTACAGTTATTAAAACCCTGGAAAGTATTTCCAAGTTGTTTCTTCCCTGCATGTTTCCGTGATGAGATGAGCTGCGATTTTAGGGTGAATTAATTATATCATTACTGGAATCCAATTTTCTTCCTGACATGAATGAAATGGAAAGGGAATAATAAGTTGCATGTTAAGTGCACAGTGCTATGAGTTTATTGCCATCAACGGGGACAACTTCATTAACAAGTGTGAACAAAATAAGAAATACAATTGTTCCTCCAAGCCATTACCCCAAAGAACGGAGAAGCCCAGAGCAGACACCGCTCATCCGTCCTCCTGCCTGGGACTGCCAGGATCTCAACGCTTGAAGCATTTTCAAGGGTCAAGACTCTGGATACTTCCGGAGCCCAAAGGAAAGTTTCTTTGGAAATGGCCTGATAACCCGGGGTTTGTGCCCTCCGGCCAGCGCCAGCGTTTGGGGCTCCGGTGGCGAACGCGGCGTAGGAGATGCTGCGGACAGATGCGTCGAGGAGGGAGAGGCAAATAACGCGCTTGCGCTACAAACGCGCGGTCCTTCGCGCGCCTACGGAGATTCCCGGCCCGTGGTGGCAAGGAGAAAGCACCAACTCATTCATAATCCTTCAGAAATATTATTGTATGGAGAAGTAATGAATATTATTCAGCTAATCTACTTTAATAACCTAACTTAGGGGCCTCTCTGCGCTGTAGACAGTATAATGATTTAAAAAATATTAGCTGTCATTTTCAATCAGTCCAAGGGAGGCAGAGTAACTCAGCGCATGACTTAATTGGGACTTCTAATTCATCAGCCTAACGCGCCATAAAGAGCGGCGACACCGCTTCGGTTCGGACATAAATCTTGGCGGGCGGCGGCAGGTTTTCGGCTGCTGGCGGGGGACTGCGCCTGCCCCTGCGAGCGGGGCGGCTGGGCGGAGGGAGATCTCCCACGTGGGGTGCTCGGATCCGCAGGGGGCCGGAGCGTCCTCGGGGACGCTCCCCGAATCCATCCGGGACAAGAGCCAAGAGCTGGCGGCGCGGGGGAGCGGAGACGCGGCCGGCTCTGCTCGCCGTTCCCCTGTGAGCTTCGGCACAGAAAAGCAGCAGCGGAGATCTATCCGTGACCGCTCGTGAACGGCTGGTAGAGAGGCAGCCGGCAAACTCTTTAATCCAAAGCGGATTGATGCAGCAGCAGCAGCCTCCCTATTAAGCAAGCACATGCTTAGCCTGAATTTACAGCCCGGCAGGTGTTCCAGACACTAAAAACTCCAAAATAACTGCTAGGAAACGAAGAGCAGGATTTATCATCGCTCCTTTGCTGTAAATCAGCTGCCTAAAACTAAACTCAATCAATGAGTTCTCTCCCGTGATTTTGCACGTGGGCTTTCGTGGGCTTTCCTCCCACCGGCCGGCAGGAAGGCAGCCCGGTCCGGCGGCGGCGGCGGCTGCGGCGGCGGCGGCGGCGGGACGCCCCCTCGGCGCGCTCCTCCCGCACGACGCCAGCGCCGCGCCGCAGAGCCGGGCAGGAGCGGCTGCCGTCCCCAAGGCACGAGCTCATTGAAGTGCTGGCGCGACGTCAGGCTTTGCTGAGGGTCGCTCTTCCGCAGAAGGAGCACGGCGACCGCGAAGCCGCGCTGGACGGACGGTGCCGTGCGGACGGAGCGCTTCCCCGCACGGCACCTTTCACGCCGGGCCCGACACAGCACCAGGTTTCGGAGCGCTTTGGGGTCCCTGCACGGCGGATGCTCCGCGCCGCGACTCTCCAAAGGGCGACGGGAGCGTTTCACACGCTGAACTAACGAAGCATCGGAGGCATCGCCACCGACTTCCACAGCACGGAGCCGGTGGCAGCTACGGAAGACGAGAGCAGAGGCCCAGTCCCCGGCCTTTCCTGCCGAAAATCTTCCCATCTTCGCTTTAGTTATGCTCCTTTTTTCTCTCTCCTACTCTTCCTTTCACCCAGTGACTCTAATGAATCTCCTCCTCGGTAAAACTTGCTGAGGATTTCCAATAGTTATCCGTCAAGGCCAAATGCGAGTCAGTGCTGTAAAAACGGGACAATAAATTAAAATCCTGCCAGCCTCGCAATCAGCAGGATGCGTTTCAGCTATTTCCCTCTCATCCATTAGCGAAAATGGAGCGGTCGGAAAATTAGGTAGTGCTTGATGTTTTCTGAGTACTAATGACCATGAGTTAACAGAAATAAATGTAGTATAAACTAGTAAAGAATGGCAGGAGCTTTTTTTATTACCTAACAAGATTAAAACATATTGGGACAGGACCGTAATTTCTCGGTCCCAGATGTGTCGGCGCGCACATTACTCTCCGGTAATTACCGGGACTCATCCAGACTCATCTGTCTCGGGGTGACGCAAGATGCTGCCGCGGCGGCAGCCAGCTGGAGAGGGAAGGGCCGGGCTCGCGCGGCTCCGTGCTGCTCGGTGCTGCCGCCGCGGCCGCCTCTCCGGCACGACGCCGAACCGGCCGCCTCTCCGACGCGCAGCGCTGGTGCCGCGCCGCAGCAGGCACCCGCCGCGGCAGGCTGCAGTCGGGGCAGGCGCTGAGAGTCCTGCCGCCTCCCGTGGCAGGAAGACGGGCATTTCCGATTTATGTCCCGACCTCTCCAAGCAAATGGCAAACATCTCCTTAACCGTAGGTCACAGCTACGAATGCGACGGTGGAAAGCCAGGCAGACCTGCACAAGCGGGGGGCCCGGGAGGACGCAGGAAAGCGGGGAGGCCCCGGAGGACGCGGGGAGGGGAAGCGCCCCGCACCGTCCCCCCGGCCTTGGTCCTGGCCAGGACACCCTCGTGGCATCCCACGGCCGAGCCCCGGCAGTGCCGAAGGTTCGGACCACGTACGTATTTCGTTTGGGGGCTTTTGCCCCTTTCAGCACATGCATTAAGCGTACGTGCCTCAAGTGCTGCTCTCCCCAACACCGTCCTTTCTCCTCGGGCAGGCTCGCAGCCTGGAAGCACTCGCAGCGCTGGGGGATTGTGAAAGGGGAGAGGGAGGTTCCCAGAAACACTGCGAGAAAACAGCGCTCCTTCATAATCCAGGGGGAAACGCTGGGCTACATCTCTGCAGCTCCTCAGGCGCGTGGTATAACAGAGATGCAAGTCGTTATTGTGGAGAATTAGCCTCGAGTCAGAACAATTCGAGTCTCCTTTTATGCTGTGCCAAAACAGAAGCAAAGGAAGGGGGAGGAAAGGCTCTTACTCGCGAGACCCGGCAGCACCGAGGTTTCCAGTGAACCAGGAAAACCGCCTGGAAGCAGGGCTGCCTCCGCCCTTCCACTGGCCCGGCAGAGATCGCAACCCCAGCAACAGCCGACTTAAAAACTGCCAACACACTTCTGTGTATTGTTTAAATGATTAATCGTCTTCGTTACTTGAAATACAGCTGCGAAGTTCAAAATATCAGTGTTTCAAGTGACCTCTGCACCGGCTCTTCACGCTTCCGCTCCCTCTCGGTGCAACGCGCGCTGCACTTGCAGCTTTTACCTGCGGGCTGGGCTTGTTTCATCAATTTTTGCATCAGTGGGAGATGCTATGTTAAACTTGCAATCAACCGCTGACCTGCCTGGTTAATTAACACACCGGCCACCCCCCGAGGGGCAGCGGTAACCACCGCCTTTGCTTTACAAGGGAATTCGCCAGGAGTGCCTTCGCCAGGGCGCTTCCGAATGAGCGGGACAAACCGCAGAGATGATTCAGCCCTTCTGCTCCCCGCGGGCTGCCCAGAAACACCTACCACGGCCGCGAGCAGCTCCGAGCACTGCTGCAGCGTCCCCCGGCAAGCAGGAGACGTTCATTCCCGATCAGCTTCCCCAAACGACACAAGACCAAGTTATGGTATCTGTGCAGCTTTTAGCGATGGCCCTCGACAGGTCTGTCCAGTTTCTATAGTTTCTTATCTAAGCATGGTTGAAAATGTCAAGAACAGGTTAAGAACCTGACCGTGCAGATACCTGTCTTCTCACGGGGCTTCCCATGTTTCAGGGCCTCCATCTGGGGCAACAACTGCTCTTTGATGGCAGCACTGCCGGGTCTCGGCTAACGGGAATTCCCCAGGAGGTTGTTCAGAAGTCCAGGCCATCCAGAAAAGGCAAAGCTTTCACTGTTTCTGGAGCAAAAACCATCCCAAATTAAAATAAAAAAAATTCTTATTGCATTTGTAGTTTGCTCGCACTCGCCTTCCTCCTCGGCATGCACGTTCTTGTTATGCTTTTCTGCACCTAGTTAAACCCGGTATTTTCTCCCTTTGCAGCAGAGCCGAGCTCTGCCTCTGCCCCCTCGCAGCCACGCTGCTCGTGCCGGGCACCGGCTGCAGCTCCCGCAGCATTTGTCACATTTCTGCAGTTTTCCAGCTTACCAGCATCTTTCCTAAAATGGTGCTATAAGACCTGAATTTGAGCAGAATGAGCTGTTGTAATATCCATAAGCATCACTTTGAAGGCTGTACAGTCAGGAACAAAGCACAGCAGCATTACACAGGCATCGGAGCTGTTACCCGACACGGACGCCTGCTGCTCTCCAAATAATTAGAGTGAAGCAGCTGTGCAGAAACCATTCAGCTCTGAAAGACTCCTCAGCAGGGCAAATTAGCCGCCACGGTGCTCCGTGCTGCCGCGGCCGGCCTCAATCCGCCGCACGAGCTGCCTGCGTTGAAGTCAGCTGCAGCACCACCACGGCGCGTCGCGCTCGCTATGGAGACGCACCTCGGGAGCGCGGTGATTACGGGCTGTGCCGGAAAGTTGCTCCTGCAGCTCTCTCCTGCCACTCCACCACCTGCAGCACATCCAGGCCCTGTTGCTCGGGACCCTGAAAATCGCTTCAGAGGGGACAGCGGTGGGAATCCGCTCTCGCACCAGAGACCGAGGGCCCCGCTCCCCACGCCGTAACAGCCGCCGCCTGCCCGAGCCCGTCTCGCCACGCCGGGGTCGGCCGGCCGGCGGAGGCCGGAGCAGCGAGGGGCCGGGAAGCGCTCCTGCCACCGAGCGCGGTGCCGCGGCACGCGGGTACGCACGTGCCCGGCCCTGGGGCGCTCGTGGTCCCCAGGGGCCCTGCTGTCACTTTGGTCTAAGGTTAACCGCACTCGGGATGAGCGGACCAGGAGCCACCGAGAGGTCCAGCAGCACGAGGGCAGAGCTGGCTCAACACCACATCAGCATTCACAAGACGACTCGTAAGTGATTGAACTTCCAGTAACAGAAAATGCCACAGTACTGTCAATTCTGTGCAACAGTTTTTAATTAATCTAGAATGAGTAAAAAGTATTAAAGTGTTTAGAAAACTGCTTCTGTTTGTACAAAATTCAATGTAGAAAACAAAATACTTTAAATATATCCTGTGGACTCCAATTTGCAAACTCTTTTAATTAAAAGAGATTCGAGCACACTGAAACATAATAATACATAAAAATAGACATTCTTCTGGGGTTGTGACACATACATAGTAACAAATACAGGCATTCTTCCCATTTCGAGTAGAAGGGAGAGAGACAGAATTGTATGACGTCATGGCAACGTGCAAGAAATTCAGGCAGACAGTGAGACCCAGCGCGCTCGGCCAGACGAGTAACAGGAGAGCTCGTCCTTTGTGCGGGGCTGGGCCCGGAGGTGCTCTGCAGATGACCTGTTTGCACACAACGTGGTCGAGGAGAACTCAGAAAGAAGTGGTGCATAGATGGGAGAGATGTAGAGGTGTTGGTGGAAGTCAGGCTGTCTCAGGAGGTAGCACTGTCACAGGGAAGTCGTGGTAGATGCTGGAGCAACTTGCCGTTTTGCTGAAGCAGGCAGCTGGCCTGGGACTCACTGGTAGATAACCTTCACACAGAAGGTTTCTTCGTTCTTGTCTTCATGATCATTGATATGAATCAAAATCTCCTCTTCGCCTGTGTTTTGGCTTGGGGCAAACCGCAAGCCAATGGTGTACACCTCCCCACCGCCAATCTGCGAGAAAAGACAGAAGAAAAGAGATGAGTACGGACTCACCGTCTGTCCTTTCCAGGACAACGCAGCTCTCACAAACGCGTGCACGCAAAGGGCTGCTGGGGAAGTCTGCCTGACCGGCCCAGCGCCCTGCTGTGCCGCCGAGCCCCCAAAGCCTCTGGGTTTGCACGGAGCAAGCGCTCTCTAAAGGGGCCAAAAGTTTTCCCACTGCACACAACGGACGCTCATTGCCACAGAACGCATTTCTCTGCCTCCTTTATTAACGTGTACCGCTAGCCTCCGAGCAAAACATGGTCTTGCCCTCACCGAGAGCCCCCTCGCTCTGGCAGTATCATGCCATTAAGCGCAGGTGAAGACCTGCGGCTCGCAGGGGTTTTAGGAAGTTTCGGGAAGCAGCACGCAGTGCGGCCAGGTACCTCGAAGGAGTCCTCCCTGAACTGCAGCAGGTCAGGCCGGTTGGTGTGCAGGAAGTAGAGCCTCCGGAAGGGATACGGGTTGGTGTAGGTGATGCGTTTGTTGGAGCCTTTCCCCCCTCCCGCGGGGAGCGTTATCTCGAACGCCTGCAGCGGGTAAATACGAGAAGCTACGGGGTCATCGTTACCACAGCAGCACAAACTGCGGGCAGAGGAAAACGTAAGTGGGATCACGTATGGAACTAAACAAGGAGAACCCCCTGGTTTGTTAATTTTTCATTCTCAGAGCATGAAACAAAGTAGTTTTGAGTCACAGAGATCCCGGCCTGCTTTGTAGCGCCCTTGCAACGAGCTACGAATTGACCAGGACAGTTGCAGGTGCTGCTCAAGGCCTGGCAGGTTTGCTTTGGCTTCAAGGACGGAGCTGGGGCTGCCGAGCCTTACGCAAACCGCTCCGCGAGGACCTCAGCCAGCACACTGTGCACCTCCTTGGGTATCAACCCTGGCTTAGATCCGCTCCCAGCCGCAGAGGCAGCGTTCCCATCCAGCCGAGGCTGCTAACATGGGGAGCTGCCCTGCGTAGCGGCATTTTGGGAGGGCACATTGCCTTATCCTCTCCTCTTCCTCTCACCTTCTCTGCATCTCACTTCGCTTTCTACCACTGGGTAAAAATAAGCAACCTTTGAGGGAAAGCATCTCCCTCAAGTTGCAGTTTGCACCTCCATGTTCACAGAAGTAATTACGAGACCGAATGACAAAGGGCAAGGGGAGCAGCTGGGACCAGCCAACTAATTCTCCAACTAATTAAATTATTTCCATGGGGACAGCCATGGTGCTAATTTAGATAACAAAACACACCCCTGGGAGATTGACTGGTACTTATCAGGAGCAGTGTAGCATCAGTTTAAATGCTGAACTTAACTTCCCCCAATACTGGGTGTTTCGGAAAAACATTTTTTAAATGAACACATTAACTGAGCAATCTAATTTTCTATCTTTGAGCAAAGTCCTCAGCCAGCACAGTGCTAATAGAAATCAGCATGCTGTAACTTTAATTTCACAACTGGGTATACTTCAGAGTTGACATTCCTCAGCATGGAATTACCTTCAAAACAGTCTGGAAGGCATTTCATTACGGTCTTCAGTGAGATTACTCAAACACTGGAGGGCTAAATGTGTGCTCCAGTGCCTTACTGACATGGGGAGATAGAAGTAACAAAAGGAAGAATGGGTAGAATTCATATAGAAAGAGAAAACCACCCTCATCACAGTGCTTCCTCCGTTGGTTTTACCAAAGGCCCGTGTTTCCACAACAGCCGTCCAGGGTCAGTGACACAAAGTTCGTGCGATTCACAGCAGGTAAAGACAATTGTTCTGGAGCTACTCTCCGTAATAGCGCTTTAGGAGATTAACTCGGGGAGGACAGTTAATCTCTAATCTGACAGCAATTCTTAGAAACTGGTTTCAAGATCCCTGACCATGACAGCTGAGAATAATGGAAATGTCTGCAAAGCGACCAAACACTCAGAGGACGGTAACAAGTGAAAAATGCTTCCCAGCTCCGGAGCACCCAGCATGTGCCGCTCCTCGTGCAAAGAGGAGGAAAGCGCACGCCAGGGTGACGAGCGCCAGGCAGACAGAGGTAAATAAAGCTACAGGTGGCCGACGGCTCCAGGTTACTGCCGGGACTGAGACTTCCAGGCCAGCTGGGTCCCAGGCCATCGCGTTTTTCCACTGTAAGAGCTAACGTACCTTAGAAAGCAGAGGCTGCCTGCAAGACACGCAGACCAGCCAGGAGGAGACGAGCTGGTGGTACTCCACGTCCACCAGGTTGAGGTAGATGAATCTGCTGCCAGCTTGCCGGGGCCTCACCCCGATGTACAGGTCCTGCACTCCGTTTGGAGGGAGAACAAACACACCTTCTGGGTCCACCTGCAGAAAACAAACGCCACGGAATCGCAGCAACCTGCGGAGGCCAAACGTATGTCTGGCAACGTATGTCTGTCGCGCTCGCAAGAAAAACGATCAAAAAGTTACATTAGAACTGCAAATAATACTGTGTTGACAATACAGCCCTGACAGCTACGCTGTGTGATACAGGCCTGTTCAAAATGCTCTGCATCACAACTACAAAAAGAAAGAAGAGAAAACAAGCAGATGGTCTAGACAAAGAAAAGATTGCATCAGAAATGCTTTGTTCAAAGCTACCCCCACTGTCTTTGGAAAAATCGCTGCCTGAGAAATGGTGGGAGAATAAAGGAGGACAAACTCTTACGCAGACCATCTTAGGAGCGCCTTAGAAAAACCAGCCTGGTGTTCCTTGGCAAGTAACAGCCGGGAGCGAGTCCATTGCACCTTCATAACGTCAAGTTGGAATATAAATTAGACACTGATTAAACTCAGAAAATGTGCACTATGACACAAATATTTAATACCACCTACATTAATAAACTGGGACTAACTTTATGTTAGCAGCTCTGTGCCAATTCTAATTTGAACTTTGCTTAGCCAAATGAATGCCAAAGGTGTATTTACCAACAGCTAGACCCTTCTTCTGTACTTGGAACGTTAACCCTTATTACTTGCTTTTGAATGCTTGCCGTAGGATCAAAAAAGTATTACTATCAGAGTGCCGTACGTGATATGTTAGATGAAATATAGAGCATAGGCGGTCTCTGGGCTTGTTCTCTTTTGATGTTATATACTGTGCTGTTACTGATGCTTCCTTCACTCTGAGAGCGAAGGAAAGTGCACATGTGAAAGCCTATCAAGGGGGACTGCAGTGTTCTTGTGTTTTTTCTAAACCAGCCTTTGTAAAAATCCTACAGATGCTTAAAACTCCTCTGCAATACAACACCCATTAGCAGAACATGTCTGGCTCTCTCAGAGGAAAGACAGGTTGTGTGTGTTGCTGGAGCTTCCAACTTGAGCCGGTAAAAAGACTTTGACACATTAAAGTAACTGATTCTTTTAGCTTACTAACAGATTCTAAACCAGATAAGAGACCCACACGGCACGGCCAGGCAAGCAGAGAGCAGGGTTTAATCTCCCGAGAGAGGCACCAGAATCTTATCCGGCAGTCTGACGCTTTCCCCAGCTGCGGACAAGCCGAGCTTCCTCGCCTCGGCCCAGAATCCACATTCCAAAGCCGGGACGCTGCCAGCCCCTTCCCGAGGGCAGAGCCCTGCGCCGGCTGCGCCGCTCGGTGAGAGGCCTCTACCCGAGACCGTGTAATTCACCGCAAGGAAATCTCCCTTCGGGCAGCTCTGCTTGCGATAGCAAGGCCCGTGTTTTCCAGAGGGCTCCTCAGCTCCGACAGCCTCTGCAGTTTGCTGGCCAGCCTGAGCGTCACAGGGCTGGACTCAGTCCCAGCAAGCGCTCCGCATCCCCTCGGCTCTGGCGCAGGAGCCAAGAGGCACAGAAACCGGGCTGCAGGCGCCCGAGGCCGAACAGCTGAAGAAACGGAGCAAAAGGAACGCTATTTTGCGGTGATACTTCAGAGCCCACAAGAAAAAGAGAAGTAAGTCTAAAGGCAGGCAGCTCTGGAGCTCCGGGCCATAACGCAGCCTGAAAACTCACTTTAGCAATACCTGCCTGTTCGCAGTATTGCACCCCTCCTTAACAGCGAGCTGTTCAATCATTCCTTTAAATGAAAAGAAAAACACTTGTAGTAAACGAACTCCTCCTCAGCTCTAGGGGATTCATCTCCTTGTTCAGTTTTCAAGAGGAAAGAGTTCAGCAATATGGCTTTTTCCTTTGTTTATGGGACAGTAATGGAGTTTTTCTGCCTTCACATTTACAATTATGACTAAATGAATTCTAAAGAAATTATTAGTCTTCGGATAGTCTCATTAACGCAGATAATTTGCCCTCTGGGGTTTTGTACCAATGATTCTACACACGACGGCTTTAATCAAAAGATAATTATCAGAAACACTTTATGGCAGTAAGTTGTTCATAATTCCAAATGGGATATGTTTCATTGCAGAGGGGTTATTTCCACTAGGATTGTCGGCAAAAGTCCACTACTAATTACAGTCGTGAAGGATTTCACAAATCTTCAGCTCACCCTGACGCATAGATTCCTCCAACCAAAAAGCTCCTCTCTGCTCTGAGGAAGGAAAGCTGCATTAGAAGAGCACAGGCTCGGCTTCGTGGCCGAGGTTACCTTCAGCTCGTGGGGATGCGAGGTGTATGCCTGCACCTTCCTGACGGCCTGGGTGCCCCGGAGCACCAAGGAGAGGCGGGTCAGCTGCCCCGCTACGCAGCTGACATCCACACGCTGCAGGGAGTGGAGGTAGAACTGCCAGATCTGGATGGGAGCAGCGAGCCAGGCGTCCCTGCAGCAGCAAAAAAGACGCACAGCATGGCTTTTAGAAGAGACACTGGCAAGATGCTTTCAAAAGGAGTCAGTGAAACAAAACGGGGACTTGGGCTTCTAGGCTAAACACCTTCACAAGAACTGCACCGCCACAGAAAAAAGCGCTCTGCTCTGCTTGGATACAAGCTTTGGCTGCCCAGAGCAGAAGGCTGAACTTCGGGTAAAAGATCTTGTTGCAGTCTAACCGATTTCTAAAGCTAACCTAACGCTGTCATCTGACAGAGATAACCCAGCTGGCTTTTAATGAATCAGCTTGCATACTGGAAACGGTCTTGCCATGGGAGACAGTTTATTTATAGAAAAAGAAAATATCTAAGTTTTTTTTCCATAGCAAGCCCAATCTTGCAAACAGATACTTCAAGGCAATCACGAAGCCTTCTGTCCAGGTTTCCGCTTGTCAGAGAAATATGTCAGGTATGGGAAACAGTGAGCAAAAGCTTTCACATGAATTCTCCTTTCTGCTCTGTGGTGCTCTCTGGGTAACTGTTTCTTTTTTACTTTCTGGATTCTCCTACTTACGTATAAATAGCAACAAAGAATTTTTTGATCTGCGGGCTTGGTCCTCCAGCTACTTTTAAGAACACGTCCTGTGGTTCCCCCGGACCCTGAGTACAGAAATCAGAGCATTATTAGAATAGTTAACCCAGAGATCAAACCAGCTAATGAGGACTCCAGGGTTTCTCTTCCACTAAAATATATATATATATATATATATATATATATATATATATATATATAAAAAAAAAAAAAAAAATATAAATATAAATATAAATATATATGTATCTCCCACTTACAAAAGCAGAAGCTTTCAGGATCCAGTTAAACTATTTTATTAAGTTATTATACAGCTTGAATGAGCTCTTCCAGTATTTTTAATTACAGAAAAGGATACAAATGACTATCACATTCCAGGTCCGCATCTGTAATTAAATTTTGGCAAGTTTTCCCCAAGTTTTCTAACAAGCCATAATCCAATTACCATACTAACGCATTTCTGCAATGCCAATTAGCACATTCCCTTCATTATCATCCACATTTATATACACAAATTTATTTTTCATTTCAATCACAACCAGCTGGAAAGAAAGCCCAGGAAACTTCCAATCTTAGCTAGTAATTACAAAACAAAAGCTACACTTGGGAAGAAACACAAAGTGACCCAAGTCATGAACTTCCCAGGTTTGGTCAAAAGAGTAACGAGGTAAATAAAAAGACCAGTATTAATTTTCAATGTGCTTTCGCATCAAGCCAGGAGAGAAACAGGCCAGAACAGATCTTGAAATATTTGCGCTACAGGAAAATATAAGAAGGCAATCAGAAGGTAAAGCATGCATATACGCACATATATCCCATGCTCTCTTTCTCTCTCTCGCTATATGTCCTTTCTCACCTTGGTAGCATCACACAGTTAAAACAGCCTAGCTTTGGACAGCAACTTTACTGTTCATTTAGAGAGGACACATTGTTACTCCATTTCACTCCTTCCCAACAGCTGCAGACGCTCTCAATTAGACAAAAATATACTTGTAGCACCTTGATAAAAGGCTTCTTTTTACCAGCATTTTGAATCATTTAGTATTTCCTCAAAAGAACAAACTAGTACAGGCTGCTGCATGATGTGATAAGGTGCAACTTTAAGCTTCCACTGCAAAAAAATGCAGCTCATTTTAATTGGGAAAAAAATGCCAATTTCAGTTTAATAAAAGCCAGGATTTCATCACTATACACTGGTAGATCTAGATGCTACCATCGGTGGGAGGCATTTCTGTGCTGATTAAAACAAGCCATAGCAGAAGGATACATTCAGACATCAGTTTGACTTTTGTAACTGGTACCATATGTTTGGTTTCACAAATGACGCTGGGGTCACTGCAGCGAACATACATCTCTGGTTCCCCACCTGGCATCCCTGCCGGTGCACCTAGGAAGAAAAAATACGTGAGAAAACATTAGTATTTTCTGTTTACTGCTACTATTTTCTATTTTTACTACTCTGCATCACCACACTGCCATGGAGAACCAGCCAAGAACCAGAATCCCCTATGCCAGGCTCAACTATTTGGTGGCACCAGTTCTACAGTAAGACAAGCAGCCCTGACGCGAGGACCTAGGAGGAGGTCACATGAGATGGTCAGGTCATGAAGACACGAGGAAGCAGAGACAGTTTCGTAGTGCAAACCTGCTCTTCAAGATGCCACCTGCACCTTCAGGAAGGCCTACTGGTTTTGAAATTGGCTGCGTGAATGACGAAAGTTTATTAATTAGGTTTATTCTATTACGTAAAAGACGCCCCCAAACCCCACAGTCCCAGGCAGTGTTTTCAGTGCGGTCCTTGGTGAAAGGAAGACAGTTACCGGGAAGAGTGTGCCACGGGGGCAGTCGTATGGCCTTCTTGAGGAAGGTCAGCTCGGGGTGGTAGAACCGGAAGGTGTGGTCCACCACGTGGGGCTGCGTTTCCACCTTCACCTGGAGAATTGCAATGGGCTTCCCGCCACCCACGTGGAAAGAGACCTGTCCAACACAGCGGAAAAAGGAAAAGCTCGGGGACAGGCGAGAAGTAATGCAAACAGCACAACATCATACTGCACAAGCAAGGGACAGCAGCCCTGCCATTCCCTGAGACAAGCAGCGATACGGAAGCCAGGTCCCAATCTGCTGGCAGTAACCGCTATGAACACCACAGCTCTAAGATGCTGTTAAGAGAATGTCATGATCATAAATGCATGATCGTTGTAATTTAAATGCGTCAAAGAAATTATCGGGAAATGAAATCACGTAGGTTGAGAGCAACAGTTTTGAAAGAGTAACTGACAGAGGAGCAGGAAGCATTTAAGCAAAGCAGGCAGAGGATGAGAATGTAAATATAAATATCCAACGCTCTGTAAACACAGCACTTTTCTTGCTACATTTGCTGTGGCTTTATTGGTTGATGTTGAGCCTCTTGCTCGTTTGTATTCGTTTTCTACATGCAGATATTTGGACCTCAACAGTGCTTGCTCTTTATGGAAATACTGAAGATCTTGTTACCTATACACCACCCTGCAGGTTGATTTCGGCAGCTTTGGATGACAGCGCACAGGAGGAAACAGTGCTCCTGACTCCCGACAGACAGGGAGGAAAATTCAGATATCTACCTCCTCGTTGTAAACCTGCTTCTGTACGGGGGCATTTTAAAAGACTCAAATAAGTGTAGCTTTAGCCTGTGCTCTAAACTTTCACGTCCACTTCAGCCCACTCCAACGGCATTTTTCCCAGCTTACCCACCTTGATGTGCTTCGTCAGTGCGGCACCAGCTTTCCACGGCGAGGAGGTGGCAGCGTCGCCACCGCTCAGCCCCGCAGGCCCCTGCCAGGCACACAACAGCAGTTCGTCGCAGGAGGAAGCACTACCACATGCAGTCAATAGTTTCTTTGGAAATCTTATCACTCACCACAAGCTTGCAATAAATAAGAAAACAAAGCAAAGGGAAGCGACTGCGGTACAATTCTGCTCTGGGACACCTGAGCTCTCTTTCCCTTGGTTACAGCCTTTCCATATGGATAAGCATTCCCCTCCGGTAGGGACATTCCCCACCACCCAGGAATGAAGGTAGGATCCAGCCCTGTGGAGCACAGACTGGCCAGTTCCACACTGCTTTGTGCACCTAGAATTCAGGACTCAACATCAAGACTCCTGGGACAGCAAGTCTGCTCCCCTTCACTGGGCTCCCCTCTGGGCTTTTGAGGAAGGGAGAGTTGTTGTTTTTCTGCTTGTTCATGTTTTCTCATCACGGATAGCTCTGCTAAAATCTGAGCTGCATGCATGAACATCACGTAGTGGCACCAGGTGGCAGGGAGAGGACTTCTTAGCCTTGGCAAAGAGAGCAAAGACTCACACGCTGGAGTTCAAGGCGCACTGCTCAGTGGCAGTTGGCCCAGCACTCCCAGCCCTAGCACCTCAAAAGCTACCAGCTCGCAGCCACGGCTTCGCTCCCCGTCTGTTCTTCGCTACGGAGGCAGAAGGGGAGCAGAGGCCATCACGTGGACAAAATTTAATTCCTAAAGTGCAGACTAAGGGTCAAACTCACAGTTAAAAGAAAGGTTGCCAAACGTCTTTGCACAGCACTGGGAAACACAAGACCAATTAAAAGACAGGAGAAACTTCCTTAGGTGCTGGCATTCTGTCCTCACAATTCAAGGATTTTGTTTGGTTACAGTGCTTTTATCAGGGCAAGAAGCAAATCAGATTTCCCCAGATGACCTCAGCAAGCAGGATTTTTGCTCTTCTGCAGCCACTGCAGACAGAAAAAGCAATTTGGAAAAACAGGAATGGATGCAACTTTTCTTTCTGATTTCTGTGCAGTGTTTTAAGTCTTCTGGCTCTAAATGCCACCAGAAGAGCTAGCACCACAGGCACCAGATTCCACCAGAGTCCGAGTGCTTTTTAATGTGAAGATCTGGTAACACTTGACTTGCATCACTCCTCCTAAACAAAATCACATTCCCATTAAATTTCTGAAGTGTAATACCAGCTACCAGAAGCAGAGGAAAGGGAAAAGTGTAAGGCACTGCATACGAAGCTAAGATGTACCACCTGCTTCCTACTAGACGTAGCATAAAATAGGGTTTAGAGGAGGCAGAGAAATGTATACAGCGAGCACCATGTTCAGATCTGCAGAAAGGCAGCAGGAGACTCCTCCTTCTTCCCGTTATTGGCACTACGCAGTAGCACCTGAGCAGTGCAGAGCTTTGAAGTATACCTGCGTCAGGACTGTGGGGTCCACCGAGAAGGTCTGGAATTTAAAGGGGATGTGAATGGTCTCCTTGGGACGCAGGTAGACCCGAGGTCTAAGGTCCTCGTGAAGGTGGAACATATCCTCTTCTACCGGAGTAACAGTCTTGGTCAGCTCTTTGAAGTGCCTCCATTCCCTCGTGTCTACTATAACGCTGGAGGAGGGACAGAGTTACCGTAAGGAGAGGACTGCGCGGGGCCGACGTCAGCCCTCACCTCCTCCGCCTCGCTCCCGAAGTGTGGCGGGAAGGCACTCTGGCGATAAAGCAAGGAGGGGATAAAAGCACTGCCTTCCCGCCGGCGGGGAAGGACTCCCCGCTCGCGCCCCGAGCTCTCCCCGAGGCGGGCAGAGATGCTACCTCATCGCCAGGCTGTTCCACCTGGTCTTTCCAGCCTGTAGAACGGTTGCCCCATCCCTTTGGGCTGGCGCAGGGCTGGTGGGAGGAAAACGGGGAGCACAGAGGAGGTTCTCCCAGTGCAGAGCCCAGAGGTACCTACGGGTGCCCCCATTCCAAGCAAGCCGCAAAGCTCAGACAGACCTGCTGCCTTCCTGCCGGGAGACTGATCTCCTGAGCCTCGCGGGCAGCACAGAGACCACGAACGCACGCGGGGCGCAGAGTCGCCGGCCGCTACCTGAGCTCCGGGTGGTCGATCTCGATGGTCACCGTGTGCTGGATGTTGTAGGGGTTCTTCAGCGCGAACTCGAAGAACTCGGCCGTGCCCAGCACGGCGTACACAGTGTGGGTGGCGGTGATGGCCTGGCGCAGCATGCGGGAGATGCTCTCGGCTTTGATGCGCTCCCGGTAGGCGTCGATGACCTGCAGGTCCCGGGAGTGCCGGAGGCGCTGCTCGAGACCGCCCTGCGAGGCGGGCGGAGGCCGTGAGTGTGGTCGCTGCGGCTGCGCCCCTCGGAGCAGCCCCTCCGCGCCCCCGCCCCGTCCCGACGGCACGCGCCGCCCTCCTCACC
>PTFA01000161.1:105300-147942 GCA_003342895.1 Casuarius casuarius | reverse complement strand
CGTCGGCCAGCCGCCGGGCCCGCGACGCGGGCCTGCCTGCGCCGGGGCAGAGGCACACGGGACGTCAAGCGCGGGGAGCCCGCGGCCCCGGGAGGCCGACGGCACGCGGCGCCCGCAGACCGAGGACGCCGGGGTCTCCGCGGGGAGGGTGCCGCGCGGGGAGGGAGGCCTGCGCTGCCCGGGATGTGAAACGCAATCATACAGGAAAACCTGTACAACCTAACGTAGCCTTCCGCTACATTGGACACTGACAGTGGAAAACAAGGGAATTCAGCAGCATGCGAGGTTGGTGCGTATTTAAGCACTGACCCAGCAAACACGGGGCTCGGAGCATTTGCAGCTCTGTAACGGGCTGCCGACTCGCGGCTGGATGGCCCAAAATACAACTGGAACAACACCAGTGCTGCACTAACACCGGCCATCTCACGACAGCAGAAATGCTGGACTGAGGCCACCGCACGGGGCAGAGCCTGAAGCGCCCCGAGCTTGGGCCTTGGCTCCACCAGCGCCCTCGCCACCCTGAACGGCACCCAGAGGGCCTGAGCTGTCGCGGAGCGGCAGGACTTACCCGCTTCCGCGCCCACGGAGAACAAGCTGCCGCCCGGAAAGCCGCCGGCGCTGCCCTGCGACGGCACGACGCGGGAGCGGGACGGGGGCAAGGATCTCGGTTCCTGCAGCCGCTCCTCGCAGAGGTGGCCTGCACGGAGCAGAGATCGCGGGGGTAAGCGGCCGGCACCACCCCGCACCGCGGCCAGCGCGCGCTGCGGCAGCCTTCAGGATGTCAGCCTGGCCGCACTGCGTGCGGGAAGACTGGATCCTTCTGGCTCCCTTCAGCACCCTCCCGCACCAGCGCTGCTCCAGCTGGGAGCTCTCTCACCCTGGAATACTCCCCAAAAACGTCATGCAGCAAACTGAAAAAAGTCTTCATAAAAAGCCAAAAACATCTTTCTAAACTCACTGCCCTCCAGCGAAGTAAATCAAAGAAGATATCTTTAGGCTCTTTTGCATGCAAGTTGCTTTGATTGCTGGCAGACAGGAACGTTCAGAGATCCTCGCTACAGACAGTGCAAAAAGCTTCCTTCGCTTGCCATTGTAGTGAGAAGGATTTAAGGCGCAGAGGCACTGTGCATCCGCAGATGCAATTCCACACACATACGCCTTGCTGCTTTAAATCAAGTTAAAAACAATCCTAAAAGAATTGGCAGCTGCAGCGTTCCCATTCAGCGATGGCCTCACAGGAACTCTGCAAAATTTCTCAAAGTTTAAAAGCTTTGCTGAAAAATGAAATCAAATTCAGACTTCAACTGAATCTTTCCTCCTGCCTCTAATCCAGCAACTAAGCCATTTCAGTTTGGAATATATGTCAGCAGCTTATGGAAATGGACTGTAGCTGCGCAGGCAGGCATTGCTATCAAAGCCCAGAGCTAAGATACCAACTCTGATGGGGTCGGCCTAAAAATGGTTCTTCCTTCATCGAGACTGCACTGGGGCCATCCCGTGTTTCCATGACTATCCCCGTATTCGTCACTATTGCTACAGAAAGCATACGTGAGCTGAAGCCAACAGAGAAAGAAAGGGAAAATAGCCAGTGTGGACTCATCTATTAGGATGTACTAGAAAAAAAACAAAAAAACCAAACAACTTTTCTATGTATTTTTTTCCACTTTGTTATAAAATCTAATAGTAAATGATATCCCCACTATAGATCTTTACAGACAATTCAGAAATAAGAGGCAGCAGCAGATATCCCATTGCTTATTACCCTCTACGTACTTTATGCTGTTTTCTCTAGAATCCTATTGCTATTAGATTTTATACAACTCTTCTGTAAGAGACAGGACAGCTTCCTACTAAAAAGTGATGGGGACATCGTAAGTAATTTACCACTGATCTTTGGAACAAATTCCGATTTTAACGTGCATTTTCTGAAGTGCCAATAAAAGTTCCCGAGCTTCTGAAACTACAGTAGGTGGCCAATAAGATGCACAATTATTTCCCGGGGACAACTGTTCTGCCGCTGGGAAAATGAGTCGTTTTAGCATTTTCTCTCACGCCTACAGAAACTGAACAAAACCAGCCCTAACGCTGACCTGTCTATTGTCTTGTCTCCTTTCTCTCGCTGTGATTTACACGCACGTAAAGGTTATTCTTAGCTGTGTGGGATGAGGCTATAAAGCTGTCTGTGTATTTACCTAACCTATAAATCCGTGCTCTGTCCTTCAGGTAAAAGCACGGCAAACGCGGAGGCCTGCGCTGCGGTTCCTCCCCAGGGAGAGCGGCTGCTCTGCGAAGGCCGTCTCCGAGGAGCCGAACTTTGGTATTTGGAAAAAGCCTTGCTGCTCATCTTCCACACCTCCAAAAAATCAGGGAAAGTGTTCCTGCTCTAAAAAGATGCCATTTAGCTCCAACTCTAATCATCTCCACTACTTTTCCGCGAATGAAAGATCAGCCACTATGAACTTTAAAAGCTTCACCTTTTCCACTGCAGTTTTAAGGCACAGAGTCAACTTTAATATTTATCATTGGAACTGCACATCTTTATTTCTGTAATGGGCAAGACTACTTAAAGCTGTAGAACTCGGGACACTTCTGGGATCCTCTCGTGCATTTGACTGCAGCCTGTGTTTAACCACTACGGTTTCCCTTCCAGGGCCATCTTTCTCTAAGTCTTCCACACAGCAAAGAGGAAAAGAAAAGCATTTTAAGGCACAAGAAAGCCTGGTACAGATCTATGCGACAGCACTCGGAGCACCACCTGAAGTTACTCCGCCTTCCCTTTCTGCAACAGATAGAGATGTCAAAACGATGGCTCCACTTTGCATATGCTCATTGCAAGACCACAAATAGGCACCTGCATGAAGTCTTAACGAGAAGTCTTTTTCTTTAGTCCAATTTGTTTTTCTGAACAGCCCAATAAACACCATGACACATACAAAAAAGGCTCTGGTGCTTAATGCTTTAAACCAAGTTTCATAAAGAACTTTTAAAAACTTATTAACATTACTCTGCAATTAAAAAGAGAAAACAAAAAACCCCACACAGGCAGAAAAATCAAAGGGTAGCTGTTGCCCCGGTACGCTGCGTTTTCCTTCTCTCTTTTGCTGGGTTTGAGTTAAATCTCTCTAGGTTATGAATCTCAGACTCTCCTTCCCAGGAGCTTATCGTACTTTTGCAGGCAAAATATGAAAATGACAGTTTAAGATATCTTATAATGGAGCTAATCTTTCTTCTGAAGATAAGATTTTAAAACCTGGAGTCACTGCACATTTATAGGCCAGTGAATTAGACATAAAGAAGTACCCAGTACATTCCAGGAAGAATAATGTTCTTACAGGCTGGGTTTTCTTATAGGTACAGCTTTCTGCATGCCGCCCGTTTCTCCTGTGTCTCCTTACTATTTACTAGCACCTAATTGAGTGTCACTGTTTCCATATTGCCTGTCTCAAAGCTGCCTCACATTGGACATTTGTAAACAAGCAGGCAGAAACGACTGGAGGAGAATTAATGAGCTGTACGTGTCTACCTCTTTCTGCAGCCTAATGGTGTCCCGAGCCTAAGCGGAGCAGGATCGCACCGGGCCTGGGATTTCCAGCTGTGCTGACCTCTCGAGCACCTGAAAACCCTCTGAGGAGCAGGAGCCAGAGCTCTTGCTCCAGGCCCACCAAGCATTTGCCTTCCCCAGTCCCAGGGCAAAACCTGGGGCAAATAAACTGTTCCCAGGTTATCTTAGATAGGCTTCTATTTTTGCAGAATAAAATCATTTTGCAAATATCACAAAGGATAACAGCAGCTTTCATTCTGGCATAGGACCTGTAGAACTTACACCCTGATGCTGCCCTGATCCCATACAACCTTCTGGTATGCTTAAAATACTCTGCCCCAGAAAGATGACCGAAAAACCTCCTTTTGCCCTGGAGCATGATTTCTGGACCCTCTGCTTTGGTACAGCTGCTCTGGGAAGCTATAAACTGAGCATTTAACAGAAGGCGCAGATGCACTCACAGAAGCGACCCTAAAGTTAGATGGATTTTCTTTTTGTGCTGCCAGCAAACAGTATGTAAGCCATGAAAAGGGAAGAGCAAGGACACATGGCATGACCCAGAACAATAAGGAGCCCAGAACTGAGGCTGCGAGCTCGCCAAGGGCCCGCTGCACTGCACTGCGAAGGGCTGCACTTGCGCCGAGTTTCCGAACGTCTGGGGTCGGGAGCAGTTCRCAGCCCCGTGGAGAGCTGACCTCAGCCCTGAAACGCTCTGGCAAGGTTCCTCGTGGCGCGGCCTGGAGCTGGGCTTTCAGCAGACCGTTTGTCAGCGCACAGAGCCCCGTCTGTAACAGCATCCCCCGACAATAATGCATCACAGGAGACCACAGACGAGGCCACCGGGGTTGCGTCTAATTCGGCTCTGCTACTGACTGATGGACTAAATAAAATACAATACAGCCATACTGAGGGCCATAAATTCCAGCTAAGCACTTGTGCCTGATCGGCACAGTCAAAGGGACACTCAGACGGGTGGATCAGAGGGCCCGAGTGTGACAGTGAGCGGGAAGCTGCCCAGAGCCTGTCAGCGATAATCTCCAGACGCAGAGACTGAAATGGAATTTAGACTATCAGAATATGAGTCTTAACATCTGATCTGTTCAGAGGTGTTTGGCACAGCAGGCGCCATTAACCTTCACTCGAACCAGTTCCAGACACGCAGCGAAGGCGACGGACAGCCTCGCCTTTGCACCAACGCTGGGGCGTTCAGAAAGCGTCTGCTGCGAGACAACCTGCTGCCGGGACACGAGCCGCTCCGCCGCATCCCTCCGGATGAAACACCCGGGGAGCAACGCCGGCCCACCGGGAGACCGTCAGCTGGGCCACGGCCAGGAACGCGGGAGCTGGCGGTGGTCAGAGCACGGTCCGCAACGGACGGGGCCGGAGAAGGCTCGAACCTCCGCCCTCCCCGGCGGGGACCTCAGCGACTCGGGCAGAACGGCGGAAGCTCTTACCGACGTTGGCCAGGCAGAGGTGAAGTCGGCCCTTCACGACGACGTAGACGCCGACGGGCCGCACGGCGCCGTGTCCGAGAACGTCCCCCCCCGCCACTGCCACGTCCTGCTCGTACTCGGTCGCCGCAACCTCCAGCTCGTGGTGGCTCCTGACGGCCGGCCGACCCTGGCGGAGCAGGTGCTGCGGAGCGGGGCAGAGAGCAGCGCGGCGGGTGCCTGAGGCTTCTGGCTAGCGCGAGGCACTCGGAGCGCTGCTACGCTTCACGCGATCTACCGGAAGTTTCAGTAAAAAGATCCGTTTCCATTTACAAAAACAGCACGTGCATTTCCGTCGTAGGCTGCTGTTGAGGAAACTCTCATTGCAACTGTTACCCAAGAGGATAATAACCAGGCATTTTTAAACCACCACTCCAGATAACTCAGATCTGAGAGGTTAAAAGAACTGGATAAAGACGTTTCTGGATTTCCTAACTTTTTTTTATACAGTGAGCCTTAGAATACGTGAAAGTTCCAGAGAACTGGAAGAAAGTTAATGTTTTGCCATCGCTTTCAAGGATAAGATGACAAATCCTGTAATTACAGGCTTGTCAGATTGACATCAGCCTCGGTTAAACAAGAGAATGGCTGATTAAACCTTGATTATTAAAGACTCAAGGGTAATATAATAACAATGCAGCATAAGAAAACAAAAAGCCCAGACTCTTCCTTAAAATTCTTGCACATGAAGTAGGCATTCTTTTTCATCATTAGCAGTTGTTAAGGCTTTAGGAGAAAGGCTCGATACCTTCAGTTTAACTGCAGCCGACCCAACAAGCAGCAAAGAGTCTCCATCCCAGACGTCAATCTGAAGGCTGTGGTCAGCCAGGTAACACACAAACCAGCGCTGTTCTCCAGGCTTCAGGAAAGCAGGGTCCACCATGTATTTCAGCTGCAATCCTGGAGATCCTACAGGAAAAGGAATGCAGTAATACAAATTAGTGGGCACTAGCACATGGCTGTATCCTCGTGACCTGGGATACTTTTCTGCACCAGAGAATCCTGCCCGATTATAAATTCACTCTCACAAGGCTGTGGGGATTACGGAAGAACCCGTAACCCCGCGGCACGGCTGAGAACCAAGCCTCGGAGGCATCGAGCTGCCCAAGCTAAATCGGTATCTCTGGGACACGAAGACGCGCAGTGCCCAGTTCTCAGCACCAGGACCCTTCTCACCCTGTGCAGGTGCCATTTCAACCTAACGAACCTATCGGTCAATCAGTAACTTGCAGGTTCAGGCAGGGAATGACATCTACTCATAGAAATACTCCGTTTGTATGAACCTCTCTCCAATTTCCAGTAATAATTCCCCATGGAGAAGGAACGTTATCAACTAAAAATGCTCTGCAAGAGATGGTATATTGGCTTTGTGCTCTTGGGACAAGAATTTAATAAGACAGAAAGAAAAAAGCATACTGCTAGGAGAATCAGATTAGATTACTCTAGGCAGTTTGCTTTAATGTGTTGCATCTCTTAAATACACTCAGCTACAACTGGAGTCAGCAGTCTAGATGTCTGAATCATGACACCAATACTTATTGATGTTTTACTTTATGGTTTGACATTTTGAACATTTTTAATTATATGCCACATAAACTAATGGAAGCCTGCTATTACAACAGATACCCGTCCATTCCCTCGACCTGGAGACAAGCCTAAATCTGACTGACCAAAAAGCACTTGAAATACTTTGTTGTTTAAACTTCCCAGGTGGGTTTTCCTTGTACAATAACAAAAAACAGCAAAGCACACGCAAGCAAAACAACAACAAGAAAAGCCAAGTTTGCTGATGAACTGCATGAAAGACTCAAAACAGCAATAAAATTTCAGTATTAATGCGCTTGTAAGCCCTGGGGCAAAGCCTAGTGAACAGGGAGAATTCTGTGCTTTATAAATAAATCTAGGTTGCAGGCCTTTGAACCAGGTGAATCTTTCAGCCGTCAGCAATAGATATTTCAGAGGAAGGAACAAGAGAGGCAATATGACAAACAAATGCAGAATTACTTGACTGAATGACTCTTCCCCACTGCAGGTAGGTGGTTCTGCCTTAAAAGATGATGTCTTATACCCCTGATTAAACTGTACATTTCCCAAGACACAATGGTTTTCTGTATATGCAGTTAATAAAGTGCAGTTAATAAGTGATGGTAGAGCATAATGCTTCCTGTATACACCGAGCTCAGTTTTGAATCCTGCCAAGCAAGTGTTTCAAAAATGGTTCCCACCGCACCCTGCTCGACAGGCAAGTTATGCACTGCAGGAAAAGACACGCTGCCTTGTGCCCATTATAAATATGCTGCCCTTTAATTCCCTTCCACCTAGCTAGAGCAATCTTCACACTATCCATCCTGTCACGTCCCTCCCATTAGCTCCTGTCCTGCTCCAGCATCACGCCCTGTTTTCAAGCAGCTGCTATAGAACCTCCAGGGCTTCTGAGGAGGACGGGCCGCGTGAGGACGCTGAAAAGCGCCAGGCCCAGAGCTTACCGCTGCTGAGGGTCCCGTCTTTGTTCACCTGGACGAGGACACGCGGAGATGCAGCTGAGCGGGCCGCCTTCTCACCGTCCGCGTCGGCCAGCCGCAGCCGCGGCGTGGTGACCGGAGGAAAGCGATAGAACTGGAAGGTGAAGAACACCGTCTTCGGCCACGTTACTTCTAAACCGTTCTGCAGAACCCTTGACCAGAAAAAGAGTGCTCTGGGGCTAACTCATAATACTTCCTAAACTTGTTGTGCATTTGTCATCTACTGAGAAGCAGAAAAACAAGAGAAGATCAGTAATATCAAAAGTATTTGGATTTCTTTGAAGACAGAGGGCATATGGTTTGCCTTTGCTTTCCAAAAACTTCATAACTCCAGCTGTCTTCTACCGTATGCTGTGATGGAAGAGCCAAGTGAAAATAACATTTCACCTCCACACAGCACACTGCCATCTATGGAAAAAACTGTGAACAATGCATCATCAAGACAAAACCACCCTCAGAGGGAAAGTCTGTCCATCAACTTTCTGAACTTAAAGTGTAGTTACCAAAAAATCCCACCTTAACTAGTTTCTGCATCACACTGTGGCTATTGTAAGTAAAAAAATTGGAATACATTCTAAGAGCGCCTTGAAAGGAAAATAATGCCACTGTAGAAAACTCTTGGGGATTGTTTCCAGCACAGACATTAAAATGCAGCAGCACACTTACAAGGATATATCCAAATCAAACAAGAAAGCAGGCTGTGGGTAGTTTTGGAAAAGGATTGGTTCCCAAAGGCACCTCGAATTCCCCTGAAGAATGAGCCATGACGATTTGGATCTTACCTGCTAAAAGCAAGAAACTGCAGGATTATTTCATTGCTTTGCAGAGCATCAGCTTCTTCCAGCTGGGGACTGAAATTCACAGGGTCTGCGGGGTCCACGATTTCCACCGGCTCCTTGTTACAGTCCAGGATTTCTGGAAAGCCAGAGGCGTGCAAGCGAGCCAGGGAGGCACGAGTGTGTACCGTGCTGGAACTGACAGAGAAATCGCTTTGAGTTTCTCAGCCTCTCAAACCTGGGCCTCTCTTCGGTACCCCGACAGGCTCAGCGAGGGGGTTCGGTGAGCGCGAGAGCACTAAGGTAACCGGCGAGGGCTGTTAAACGTCACCAGGCAGCATCGCCCCGGCAGGGACTCACCCGCCGACGCCGAACCCCGCCGGGGAGCCTCACCTGCCTGTCTGCATCCCCACGGCAGCGATCGGCGCCTGCACGGGCGTGAAGGGCAGCTCCCGCAGCTGGTCGCTGGCGCCGGCGTCCGGGCCCGCGGAGCCGCGGCTCAGGTCGGCTTCCAGGTGAGTTATCCCGCCCGGGCCGCTGCCGCGGGGCGGCTCCTGCGGAGAGAGGAGAGCACCCAGCTCCCGGGGAAACGGGGGCACGCGGCCTGGGCTCGCCGCTGCCCGGGGCCCCGGTACGGTGCAAACCTGCCCCGCACTCACCGTGCGCCCGCTGCGCGGCACCCCGCGGGGCGCGGGACGCGGGGAGCTGGCGCTGCGCCGCAGAGCGGGCTCGTCTCGGCGCCGCGGGGAGGCCGACAGCTGCGACAGGGACAGCTGGAAGGAACGAGGCTATCGTGAGCACGTCTGCTCCGCGATCGAGCTCGCGAGAAGGAAGAAACACCGCGACGCAACCTGGCCTACAGGAAATCTCCAGGGATGAGGAGGACCAGAAACTTCTCATTTTTAAAGCAGCCTATGCAGCTCAGATGTTGTTTGCTCTGAAGTTTGGCTCAGCAACATCTCTGCTCCTCAGAGCAGCAGCACAGCTTGGTTGCTCGTGGGTTCACACCTCTGTTTCTTACTTTAGCTGCTGTGCTGTACTCCATTTTGCAAAGGGAGGAATAAGAAAATGTGGTAGAAAAATCAAACAGCTTAATACAGTCCTCTGAAGCACTTCATCGAAAATATTTGTGAGCATCGATCCCTGCACCAAGATAAAAAAACCAAAGAGATAAGATGCTGCAGTATTCATAGCTCTTCTTAAACCTTGACAGCTCTCCATGGAGAAATCATGCATCATAGTCAGCATTTACCATGGGACAACAGTAGCTAGAAAATCTGGTTCACCAAAAGCCAGAACTGCCTTTAAAAATAGTAAATTTGCAGCGTGAAAATAGCTCAGAGACTTTTGTCCAGCAAAGTATATGCAGAATTTGTTTTGCTTCCTCTGAGGATGTGGATTTTAGCAGTATGTTTAGTGTTATTTGGCCACAGCAGCCTTGAAAACTGACAGCCAACGGGATATCGAAAATGCTCTCAGCAACTGGCTGGCATTATGTGAACATAGCTATTTCCAAGGAAATGTCACTGCCTGCTAACTGTCCAAGCAGCTCAGCAGCTTTCCCACGCGGACAATGCACACCCTGGGCAGGGCTCGGGCAGTTTCTTCACACAAGCAGGGCTTTCATGGGAAGAAAATCTCCCCAAAGCAGACTTACCAAGATAACTTATTAGTGATAATTCTAATAAAGACAGTTATATCATGAACATAACATGATAAAAAGAGAAAATGAGTGGCAGCAGCAGATACTCCCACCACTGCAGATTCATCTGCTACAGCACTCTGTGCGCAGGTGGGTTAGGTGGTTGGGCTGGAGGAGCCACGCTCTCCGTGCTCTGCTTCTCCGCTCCTTGTCCCCAGCAGCATTTTGGCCACGATACCCCCTTCACGTCTTTGCTTCCTGCCTCTCCCCAACAGATCCAAACTGTCATTTACTACTTAGGCCTGAGTTATGCTGCCGGGGAAAACAGTGTAACCTCCTACACCCCTACCTCCAAACTTCATTTATCTGCTATAGATTTTAACAACTGAGCACTTTAACATGTCTGTAAATATGTAAATAAAGTCAGGAGCAGGTATTTCTCTGCCTTGGGTGGAACACAGGGGAAGGCAGGTAGTTCACGGGCAGCCCCGAGCAGTCGGCACGGCCAGCACTCACCCCCGGTCCCTGGCTGGAGGCCATCGTCCGAGGCGAAGACGCTGAACCTGGGGGAGGCAGGAAAGACACGTTCCAGCGATGCTGCAAACACCCGGATTCGGATACGTCAAGCGCCCCAGGCTGCCTGCGCTAAAGCCAGCGGCAGCTTTGCTTTTGATCAGGATCTAACGTGATACAACTTCTGTTACCTATCAGCTTATTTTTCACCCATTCAGTGAGGTGGCCTACTGTTTCTCAGCCACTTGTTTGCCTTATTTTTCCAACAAGCTTATTACCTGGGAGGGGTGGAAATGTAGCACTTCTCCAGAGCCGTCGGTTATTTTGCCAGGAATTGGGCTAAATCTGCCAGTTAGTGTTTTCCTGTTGTAAAACACAGCTCCCCCGTCTCCAGGCAGGGCTGCAGCTTCCCTTAAAGCCACGTGGTACTAAGTGGATTGCCTAATGAGACGCGAAAGTTTTGGGATACTTAAGGTTTTCATAGCCCTTCCATTAGTTCTTGTCGCTACTTTCATCTGTTCCTACATTCATGCCCTGAAACCATATGAGTTTTATTGTGTTTATATTTGGCTGGTCTACTTGTTCACTGGCACAAGATGAACTTGCTGTTGCGCTAAGCAGCAAATCCTTTAGAATAGACTAGGAACACAGATGTTTTCTGGCAATGTTAAGACTTTATTTTGCTTTCACTACCACATATATTTCAGCTATTTCGTTCTGAACATTTTCCAAAGGAAATTGCCCCGTTTCCCTTCTGTCTAAAATACTGTTTTCTTTCCATTAGAACGACTTTGGCCATTGTTAAAACGACCGTGCATAGAAATACACAGGGCACAGGAGCTGTCAGCAGGGCAGAGCTACCACGGGGGTCCCAGAGGATGTGTTAGACCACTGATTCAGAGCAGCGCAGAACGAAGCTACACGCATTGCTGTAGATGTACTACACCGAGGCATTTCGCAAATACAGTAAAGGCAGATATAGCTCAAAATAAAGCAGAAAGTATTAGCATAGCACCTCAACAGTTCCTAAAATCATGTCACCTTCAAATGTTCTGATAAAGCATCCAAGCGTTCAGCCATCGCTGTGGAACCGTACTGATCTGGAGTAATCCAAGATCCTTCTCTGTCCAGCTGTCCTATAAATCTCGAGAGAAAAGCACCTGTGCTGCCACACGCTAGACGGGTCTGCATACACCCAGGGAACAGCATCACTTCGAGCAAATTTCAGGCTCTACTGAAAATGGCACTAAAACGTGCGGGAGCACAAAATAGCAGATAAAGTGTCAAGCAGACTTAACTATATCCTCAGTGGAAGTAAGAGACAGAAACTCAAGTTAGTTTATGGTTTTCCTGTTTGTGGAAAGTGAGATTCCAATCAGATTTCAGGATTCAGACTGCTGCTGCCCAGAATACCTGGAATGCGTATAATCTACAGAAGCTGGTACTCTCGACAGTTCATGAGCCTTTCCCCAATGCCTACTATTTTCTGAAATGCAGAACACACAAGGATGCAACAACAGCAGGAATGTATGCAGCAAGCACTGTTATTTGGGCACCATCATAGGACGGTTGCTCTGTAAGGCATAAAATACCGGTTTGCAGCACAACTAGTAATCAAGTCAACAGAAGATTACTCAGCCTTCCTCAGCCAGAAGGACCAGATGGTGATAAGTTTTCCAATGAAGCTCTAAAAAAGTGAATAAAATGCTCTTTTCAGCAGCTTGGGGTGCAAAATTGCTTTTTGCACATGGCCTCTTTTGGAGCTGCTCACCTCGCTCCGTTGCTGGAACGTTACTGTACTTGGAGCTCTGCAAAGCAGCTGCGCGGTATCTGCTCACTGCTCTTCCAAAAGCTGCTAGAAGAAGTGAGCTGTGCGGTCATGCTACATCAGCAGCCATCATTAACATGGATCTAACCTAACGAATTGTGTTAAGTACAGCTGTGAACTTATAATTGCTGTGAACTTTCTAAATAGGTAAAACAAGCATTAGCTCTGATCGCAGTGAACAAGTCAGCTCTGGAGCCACGAGAGACCTCAACAGACCTGCTGGAGAATTAATCCCCAAGATGCCCAGGAGAACAAAATTAACCGATCATGTCCCGGTTGGTAAACGGGACTGAAGTAACAGCAGCCATAGGGTCTCCCATAACGTACGAGCCATTTCAAAAAAGCCTCTCCTGTGCATCGAGCAAGAGTGAGGCAGCCTCAACAGCAGGGATGATCTCCTGCGCACTTCAGGATGGAGGGCCTGAAGGTCTAGGTAGCCCTTTCCACGGCACATCATCACAGCCCCCATCCTCAGCTGGAAAGGCCAGCGTCAGTAAGGCTTGCGCCTTCCAAGCTGAAGGCAAGAAAGGCACCTTAAAAATGTCTCTGCCAGTTATTTTCCGGCGAAGCCTACGTAGTAGGGAACTGCCACTCTGAGTCGTCGTTATTAAAGAGAAGAAAAAAGAAGAGTAAAAACCTCAGCCAGAAGCTCCAGCTTCCCTTTGGGCTGCAGCTAGCCTGACGGGAGCTGATACCAGGCTCTGCTCGCAAGCGGCACGGACCTCCGCTATCGCCCGGGAGATGCGAACGAGAGGCGCCGGGACCCGTCGCTCCCCGCGCGCGGCAGCCCGCCTCCCGCCACCGCGCTGCCGGTCGACACGAGCCCGCAGCGGGAGAGCGGCCACGGGTGCTGCCTCCGCTGATCGCCGTCGCCGCACGCTTCTGCCGCTGCCCGCGGGCAACGCACGYGCGCTCCGGGGCTCGCAGGACCCCGAAGGGCTCCGCAAAGAGAAGCGTCTACCGGGAGGGGGGTCAGGCAGCCGGGACCTCACCTTACGTCGCCTCTTCTCCTCCTCAGCAGGAAAAAGGGCAGCAGCGTCTGTTCTGCCAGAGCCGCCGCGGTGGCCGCCCGTCGCTGCCGGCGGCACGAGCGGCGACGCTGGGCTCGGCGACCGTCAGCCAGCCCAGCTCCGTGCTCTGAAACGCCTCAAAAGCCGAAGCGAGAGGGCACGACGGGCAGGAAAGAGCTGAGCGGCTCGGCCCCCCCGCTCCGACGGGGCGAGGAGAGCGATGCTCTTGTTGGGAAAGGAAGGCGACCAGGGCCGCCCCTCCGACCCAGCCACCTCACTCGTTAGCCGCCCCTGCGACTTGCTGCGACTCACGGCACCCCCGAGAATCGGGAATGTCCACAGAGGTCCTTTCCAAAACTGCCTCATCCACATCAGAAATAACCACCACTTAAACCAGTTKGACTAAAACTCAGAGAAGGGAACCTCCCCTGCCCCGCTGGAGCATCCTCACGGCGTGGCGGGGAGCTGCCTGTCCTTACACAGTCCCGCAAGGCTGTACCTATCTTTAGCTGAAGCACTTTAAAATCTAGCGATGCTCCAGAAACCTGACGCTTTCCGTGAGGCGATGCGGCACACGTAGCGGCGAGATTCTGCTCGCCCGTCCTCGCGGCGCTGGCAGGCGAGCCGCGTGGGCGCTGCGGGAGCTCGTCCTCCCCAGCTAGGCCACCGCTGCGGAGCCGCAGCTGGCGTCTGAAGAGGCTGCGGCATCTCCAGAACGGGGACGCTTCCTCGAGGGTACAAAAGCCAGCCAGAGAGACAAACCGCTAAGCCACCGAACTGCCTCCAGGCAAACGTGCCTCGCTGCAATACCAGAGGCCTCRAAAATCTAGGGTATAAGCAGAATTGTCTTTAAATAGCCTGTTTATCAAAGTTCTCCAGGAGGCTTTAGTGGCTCTTCAGGAAGCACGCATCCAGAAGCGATTACCATATTACGCTACATGAGAGACTTTCCAGCTGTCTGTCATCTATAATGCAGCAGCAAGAGGCTAGAGCAAACGCCTGTCTTCCAAGCGACGCTAAGAGCTAACTCCATTCTAGAAAGCCTTCCCAAATTATCTGAGACAAAAGAAAAATTAGGTTGCCAACCGCAGCAAGTTTCCAGGCCTGTCCAGAGATTAATTTTTCCTGACATCCTGTTACTTYGCAGGCAGTTTCTGCTCGCCAAAAGCGGCTGTCAAAAAAATTGTTAGGATTTTTCAKTCAACGTTTGTCACTTGATCACATAACAAACCCCTGAAGCCGTTTGCTTTTGGCAGAGAAACCCCGACAGAAGAAGTTAATCAAAAATGCAGACAGACTCCTGCGCTTCTCGTCTGCCCGTGCGGGCACCTGCATTGCCGTGCAAGGGCGCGCGGGCACCGGGCTTCTTTTTGCCCGGAATCCCCCGTTTCCAGGCCCACTGCTCGCGCCTGTCCCCAGCCTAACTCCGGCCTTGTAGAGCGCAGCCTGCCCCTTTCGCGGCAGACTTACTAACACGGAAGCGGAGATTCCCAGGGCCCCGCGGGGAAGCCGAGGGCTCCCGCGCACGGACGCAGGCCGGTGCGCACGGGAACGCGCGCGGGCGTTGCGCTGACGCCTGGACGCAGACCGAGCTGCCTTTCTACCGGAGGCATTCGCCACCCTGGGAAGCGGTGCCTGCGGGAGCACCGGGAGGACCGAGGCCACCGCAACCAGGCTGTTGCTTGGCAACCTGCTGCAGCTCGGGCAGAGGAACCCGGCGGCTGTTTCGGGAGGCAGAGAGGCAGGAGGAGCAGGGGAGCRAGCGCGGGGCCAGCCGGCAGGGCTGCGGCCGCCCCGGTGCCAAGGCCGGGCTCGTGCACCCTCCGAGATCCCGAGGGCACACGGCAACCCGCGCGCGCGGGCAGCGGGCCGGACAGAGCCCCGGGCTGCGCGACGCGCGGGAGCATCCGCGCAGCACGAACTCGGCTTTCGCCACTGGCCACGAACACACCTGCTCAACCAGAGACCAAGCACACAATTAAAAATAGGTGCGCAGCCAGTTAACGGGCAGAGGGAAGAGGCTTCCGTAATCGGACAGGCCCAGCCACGAGCACGCCGGGGGCAGAGGCAGAGCGGCTGGCAAGCCTTGCGATGCCGCCCGAAGCGCAGAAGTTTAACGCAGAGGCGCTCTTACCTCAAATGACACGCTTAACGTTAACGAACCAGGAGTGGTCRAGGCAGGAGGCTGCGAGCACGCGAACAGCCCTCCTGGGTGTTCGTCCGAGGCTTGTAGCTACTCGCGACGCCTCTTCAAGCAGCAGCGCCACAAATACATCTGCATCTTCCAGATGCRGCCCTGCAAGTTTCGCAGCCCGGCACTCGCGGGAGGCGGCCCCAGCCTGCGACACGCGTCCCGCTCCGGCTGCAAGGCCGGGACGCAACGCGCCTCCGAGTTTTACCTGCACACCCGCTCCCAGACCGGCAGAAGGACTTGTCCAGCCCCTCCAAGGGGATCGGTTTGCTTAACGAGAGACAGCAGCTCTCCCCACAAACGCCACTACTGCTGCATGAGAATCATTTCCTTAGAGTACAAGTTCTTTGGGGGCGAGGAGTAACACTTAGCCCAGCAAGGCCCCAACTCCGTGACTGCAGTCTGTTGCAATAGAGCACTGCCCAGCGCAGCCGTCGCCCGCGTGTCTGCCACAGCTTTTCCGACAGCAGGGCAAGCGCGACTCAGGGCAGCCCCAGCCAGACCGCAGCGCCGGCACGGGCTCTGCGCGCCGGTCAGCTCRGCACTCCTGCGCCGCCGCGGGCACCGGCTCGGGGACCAGCTCCGACGCTTCCCGGCACGTCCCCTGGCTCCCCGCTTGGCTATGCGCCRTGCTATTTTGGTGGTAATTAGCTAGTCCAGACCACCAGCTACAGCAAGCTCCCCTGCAGGACTGGAGCACGATGTTATTTTGCATGCTCRCACAGCTTTCCGCAGTCCCCCCGCGTGGCTTCCGAGTATGGTACATGTTAAGAGACACTTGCTTCTTTTTGCCACATGGCAGCTCGCTGCATGTTATTGACTGATACTAGCAAAACTGCAYTTGTAAGAGATCCTTCAAGCAGCATCAGGAACCTCCTAACAGCCTCGCAGCTGTACCAAGGAGAGCCTGGCCCAGTATCTCCCCCAAACTGCAAACCGCTAAATCGCTCCAATTGACCTTCTAAGACTTCTGCTTTTAACCCACAAGCCCAAGCCCACGGAGCCAGAAAGCTCGACGGCCGAAGCGGGTCGGCGGCGGCSCCGGCAAACCCACGGTGCCACTGCCATCTCGTGGAAGCAGCACAGCAGCTCCGCGGCACGCGAGCCCGTGCTGCTCCCAAAATACCAGGCATCGCTCGGGCCTGGAAGCCGAAGCGCTTCRCTTAAGCTGACAGCTACAGTAGCATCAGGCTTACCAGAAGAACCGTATAAGTTTGTAAAATATTCAAAGAGAAAAGGCTCAGTCATAACTTAACAGCTGTTACATATTTAAAGACCGAGACTTGCATGGGAATGAAGGCAAGAGCAGGAACGAAGCTGTAGAGGAAACGGGAGAAACTAAGGCCTAATTCAAAGGATTTCAGCAGTCAAGTAGTAAAGTAACATTATAAACGGCAAGCTATAAAACAGATAATTTCCCAGATTATGTTGTTTCATGACACTTTGCTACACTTCAGGTTCCACTTCATACGGGAGCTAAAGCTCCCATGTTGTAGAGGGTGCGACAGCGGCGATACGAGACACAGGAACGCACAAGCCCGCAGAGCTAACGGGGAGGCCAGAGATGCTGCAGGTGACTCCGAGATGCTCCCGAAGAGAGAGTGACCCCCGCTCTGGGGCAGCGCGGGGCGGCACAGGCTGCGCACCCTCGCTCGCGCCCGTCCCGTGGGCGGCACGCCTGGGAAGCCCCGCCGGCCCCAAGCTGGTGTGCTGCCGGGGGCCGGGGCTACCGCAGAGCTCYGCGTGCCAGGGAAGCGAGCTCCTTCTCTGGGCCTCCGCTCCGGCCTGCCGAGCTATGAAAAGATTCGCTCTCGGCTTAATCGTCAGCTGCAGAAAGCCGGCACGGCTCCTTCCTCGCATGCAGCGGCACATCTGAAATAAGCTGCCTGTTACTGATGGATGACACAGGCCTCCGTCTGCTGAACAGGTCCCCGTTATGTGAAAGCCACCACAGAACACAGTCATTTGACAAAAACCAGCTGCCCAACAGGCAATTCAGGGTTAAAACTAGCACTTGTCTCTATTGCAAAACATTTACTAACAGATGACTTCTCTGGCAGCCCCTCGAGTACAAACGGCCCTATAGACTTCAGTAACAACGCCACATTAATAAGGTAATAAACTCACATATTGATGTTTAAACAGGCAGTTAAGTTGAGAGCAATCTGGTTTGCACATCCATAGATAGATTGAAAAAGATTAAAAACAGAGCAGAGTGACTTTCAATGAAAGAGGAACATTCTTCACTGCAGAATCCACGGTGAAACAATCAAATTATTCCAAGCCACATAAACAAGCAAGTTTGTTTTCTCTTATTTTGATCCCGCATTCTGGGGTGGAAAGTTCAGACAGGAATCAAGATCTATGAGTTTGTTTCCTGACAATCATGAAAGAGCAGATGGAAACAAAGGAATAGGAGCTGGAGAGGATTTTCAAGAGCACTGGGCATTGATTTAACTCCATTCCCAAGTCAAAGTCAAAGGAAATTTTATTTCTGTCTTCAATACACAGAGATCAGTGCTGAAAATCCTACCATCTGGTATTCCTGTGCTATATATATATTCAGATGTGCACACACACGTATGCAGGCCTGGTTTTTTCTCAGCTAGACCCTGGAACAGATTCACTTGCGTTAGAGGTACATGCTGATTAAATGTGTTGCTGTCACGTTCCATAAACTGCAGCTAAACAAGATTATTTATTATTCAGTCTGTAATTGACAACTCTTCCATCCTCGACCATCTGGAAGGACTAAGAGTTTAAAGAGACAAGTAGTGCTAACAGCAGGGAGCAATACATTTCTGTGCGGCTGTAAGGCTGTTCCAGGAGTTTGCAGCAGTTCAACACAGAAGCCCCCAAATATCGTTACAGTGACCTGGAATACGAATGGTTGACGGCATCCTGGAAATTACTGTGGTTTTTGCACATGGCTGAGTTCTAATGTCACAGTTGCATTTTGCAAATTAAAAAGTAAAAATGAGAGTTGAATTCAAACTGATGTAAGCTTGATTCACTATGATAATTCACAAACTAGTTCCCTGAACTTCATCTGAAGTACTGTTTTTGCTTCTGATCAGATACTGATGCTACACTCTACACTTTAAATATCACCAATATGGAAAACACTCACGCGGAGATGGTGTAGGAGGCTTCTCTGCATCTTCTCTGTCTTTACTTAAGATATCTGTAGAAGCTACAAGATGTTCTTCTGAATCAGTGGAAACGTGGAATTGGACAGTACCAGACTCAAATTGCCTCACCTGAAATTTTGAAGTGAAATGAAATGCTTTTAAAAGAAAATGTGCTATGTACATACTCTTTCATATCTCTGAAAAGAGAGCCAATTTTCTCACCCTGCAGTCAGAAAAACTACGGTGCAAGAAGTGTCTTTCCAGGCATACGGAGGCAGAGCTGGCAGGGATTTACATTTTAATAACATCACCAAAAATCTGTCCACTTGCAGAAACAAACACATTTGCAAACTCTTTCTACAGCCTACCTCAGGCGTAAAATTTTGCTGAGTTAAGAACATGCACATATATTTCACTAGGTACTTAAAATTAAGCTAGGGAGTAGACTCAAGCGCTCTGCCTTTTACACAAATACATGTGAACGTGAACGACCCAATCTGCAACGGAGCAAGCTACGCAGCCATTCAGCTTTGCGTCCGTGGCAGAGAGCAATCAGTGCAGTTTAGCCTCATTATGGAATTCCGGAAACAACTCAGACACTCTTTTGTGAGATCCTTCCCCAGTAGTAATTTCTTTTCACTGATAAATTACAAACACTTTGCAGCAAGGTCTTTACCTTTCATTTGTATGTACATCACTTAGGATAAAATAGCTCAAGTAATGATGGCCTCCAAGAAGTATCACAGTAAGTAACATGTTCACCAACTATATGACAGGTCAGCCTGCATATTCACCATAAATAATTAACGCAAAACAGCAGCTGATAATGTAAGTGCACTATGTATAGCACACGTGTATATTGGCAGGTTGTTATCCTTGCTCTTTTCTCATGATTCTTTATTCACTCACAGATTTGCTAAGAGCCTCCCTATTGCCTGGGCACTTAAGATTCTTTTAAGGAGCTTTTTAAATGGACAGGCCCCACGCTGGGCCTGTCCTGAAAGCCAACTGGACGTTCCCGTGTGTCTGCAACGCAGAAGAACTCACACAAGCACAGAAGAACTCACACGAGCGTCCCTTACCTTYTCAGAGCTGGCGCTGTTTGGGGGGGTCTTATACACCAGGACCCGGCYGGGGTTGTGCCGAGTGCCTCCCCGCAGCGGCACCGCCACCTCCGAGGAGCCGGAGCCCAGGAAGGGGCTCCAGGCGGCCCACCGGACCGAGTGCATGTAGGCTGCCTTGCTCAGCGGCGCGGCGGACGAGGCCTAGGGAAAYGGGGAAAAGGGAGCGCGATGAGCGTCAGGGACACACGCGTTAGCACAGGAGCCGTACCGCGGTCACAGGGGTGACAAAATAAAAATAGGCTAAATCATCAGCCGTTTTCTGTCCAGTGAGCAATACAGTTTCGTAGCATTCAGAATTTATGGTAGAATCTCTTCTGCCTTTAGAAAAATTGTGTCACGCTTCCTAAAGTACTTCTCTCTACCCTAAAAGAGGACCAGCAGGCTTTCGCTGTTTGTGCATTTCTGCAATTCTTCATACGGACCACTTTGTGCTGCAACGAAAGAAARCACCAGAGAGCAGGTCGCAAAACGTGGCCTCAAAGGGACAGCGCATCTTTGAGCTCGCGTAGCCCGTAACAGAAATGCCATTTACCGATTCACCTGTGGCTGCCAAAACGGCAGGCGCACAGCCTGCRCACGTTCAGTTTTATACACTCGGAGAAGAGGCTGAAGAGACTGCCCGTGCACCTCTGACAGTCCTACGTCTGTGCTCAAGGAGACAGGCCTCCGGGCTGGTTTTGCTTTGGGTGCAAGGGTGGGAAGCGATGGGGAAGGCAAAGTTACACTCTCTGAGGTGAGAAAACCGTCTACGTACTAACAGTAAAGAGGGTTTTTTATTCCTGCTGAGCAGCTCTAAACCTCCGGTACATGATGAAGGTTGGCGCAAAACAGTGCTCCAGCGTTAGTATAATATAAAAGAATGAATGCCATCAAATAAACTCGGGTTCTTATCTTCAGCTATACATTTTCCACCCTTGACTCCAATATTATAGAAATCGCTTACCGCTGCTTTCAGCACATTTTTGAGACGTGCCGCTTTCAAGCACTTGGTCTTTCCAGACCCATTTTTGGCAGAGCACAACATTCTCTTCAAGCCCCTGACTTTTCAGGTGCAAAGACACACCGGCAATACTTTTCTGAGGGACAGGGRCAGAGCGTTGATCCCGCGCACAGCGTTCGGGACCATTTATACCTCTCGGTTAAACATTACTGGGCTGGCTTGCTCACACTTACAACGCTCGTCTCCCCTCCACTCTTTACCACTGGCAGTGCAGACAGACAAAATCATTTAGAAAGTCGTGTTTCTGTTYGAGGTTAAACAAAATCATGGCTACAGCTGCATACAGATATGAATCCTGCTTTCTCACTGTAATCATTGTATCACTCTTCCCACTTGCGCACTTTATTTTTTCTTGTATGTACTCAGTTTAACTACCACGTCACTGAAATTATTCCCTTTTCTGCATTCTACAGTTGCAATATATTAGACAGCCACATTCTGAGAGAATTTTACCTCATTCCTTTACAAAATTATGCAAGGAACTATAGTTCTATATTCTGGATCAACAAAACATGATATAATGCTTTTCAAAAATAGGGCTTTTTATCCCTTGCACTTCTTAACRTACATAGACTGAGATAAAGACAACCCCACCTCTCCTTTTCTGCAATTAGTCTTTTTTTGGCCAATGCTTGGCTCCAAGTGAACATTTTCAGCCAAGCAGTATGAGCAAGAGTTTATAAATGGAAGTGCTAGCAGATTTTACTAGGAATTTATTATCACCATTGCCATAATAATTGGGACAATGTTCCATGAGAAGAGAATTCTTCCTATGTATAGAAGGTGATTAGGTCTCTGCAATAAGGACAGAGAGCTCATTAAGGAACTATAACTCTCTCACTCAAATAGCTGCATTTAAATGATATATTTTTGACCATCTACTCCTCAAAGATGGGAAATGTATTCTAAAAAGAGGCTAAAGGGTTCCACTTACCCAATCACTTTAACAGCCTCCCCTTAAAATCGAAGGTTRTGGAAGAGCGTGTATAAAAACAAACTTACAGGTCTCTATCAGTGTTTGAAATCATTCTTACGGCTCYTTGCTAAGTGCTAATTACAGCACAGGCTACCGCGATTAGCCTGGCAATCGGCTTTGGGATTAAGCGCTCGGCACAGAGGAGGCGGAGGGTAATTGGGTTCACCCGGCCGGCTCGCGGCACAGCCGGACGTCAGGCGGTGCCGGTCCTCTGCCCGGGAGGAGCGGGGGGCCCCGAGCGGCGGGGGGGCGCAGCCCACCCTCCCTGCGGTGCGAGCAGCCGCGCAGGCCGCCTGGCGCAGGACGAGAGCGGTCGCAGGGACGTCCCCAGGCACCGCGGGCTGCGCGGGCAGCGGGCCGCGCGGGCTGCCGCTGCCCCTGGCGCGGGGCCGGGCGCCCAGCACGTCCCCAACACGCGGCGAAGGGGACGGAGCCAGCCATCGCCCGCGTGCGCCAGGGCTGCAATTAACTGATTGCTTCACCTTGCAGGGCTTTCCAGCTGGTCCCTTCCACCGGCATTACGCGCACTAAGGGGATTTTGTTTTTCTTCGCTCTTAATTAAACCTAGGAACTCAACTTGAGCTGAAAATAAAACCGAGTTTGTTAGCACAGTTAAACATATGCGTTCTGAGACCCAAACCTCTGCAGGTCCTTAGGTTTTGGCTTTTTAAATGAGTTGAATCCAATTTCTAATTTCCGACGGCACAGCTCTTCTCAGATTTTCCTCTCCCAATCAATACAAATCCCTTTGGTCTGGCATGCATGTGCCACTTTTATAAATATCCATATTTTCCCCCAGTTTTGCTTTGGACAGCTCTAATGAGAGAAGACATTTACTGCATTATCAATGAYCCTCTCAGCGCCATCTTAGTGGGACAATTAGGGACTCATAACAAATCAATCGCTATTGATTCAGCCACTCCGTCACGCCAGACTAACGGCAGGAACAGCGAAGGATCTCTGGAGGTGCCGGCTGGGCAGAGCGCTGACGCGGCGCTCGACAAGCCCGAGCCGCGCTCCGCCGGGCRGCCGTTGCTAGGGGAGGGAATAGAGACGTGCCGCGGCAAGCGCTTCCCCGCTGASAACAGGCATTGCTAAACTTTGTACCTCCCCGAATTAGATCATCTTTATCCTGCTTGCATCTCCGTCTGCTAAAATACAGCAAAGCAAGACACGTGGGCGAAGCCGGGCAGCACAGCCTCGCTGCTGCCGCATCCGTCGGCACGTCCTCCCCTGCGCAGCGGCTCAGGCGGGCCGCAAACGGGCTCTGGCTGCTCAGTCAACGCCGCACCGATGTCCGTCAGGGCTCCGTCCCACCGGCGCGCAGCGGGCCGTTCGAACCCAGCAGAGAAARCAGCGCAGCTTCCCAACTCCGCGATGCCAATGCAGCGAACGCCTTCTCCGGGCTGGGCAGCGACACGCCGCCGCCGGCCAGGGAGGGGCTTCTCTGGGCTCCCGTCCGGCACCAGTGCCGTTCCGCAACTAGGCAAATGGCCCAAAAGGAGGGAGCAGCTCTCGCTTCGCTAGCCACAGTTCGGAATCGTCTGTTAAGGTTCATTTTAACCTCCAAACAATGGAATGATATAACTGAATACATGCAAATGGTCACTAAAKCTACGTTAGCAAACACGATCTCTGCAGGCACAATCAGTACAGAGACTTCTCACGATTAAGGGCTGGAGAAAATCACATTTAAACTCTCAGAAAAACCTCGGCATTCCAGAAAAGAATGTGAGGGGTTAATCTTTTTTGTCAGTGTAAAGCTTATTTTTGTGCTACATTCTAAAGAGCAGGCTTTTTTAAATTAAAAAGGCTGAAATTCTCCAAATCAGTCTGCCAGAACACTCCAGGACTGCTGCAGGCTAAATTTCTCCATATACATATACAGTGGAAAAATTTAACAACATATAATTAAAATGATTTAATAAGCCCATTTGCGACACATCACACACGGTGCTGTTGAAAGCACTTTGACATTTCCATAGGAGATATTTGCCTCCTGTCCTACGAGCGGAGCCGTTCTTTGGATACTGCACACGAGCAGCAAAGGGAGCTATTGTTCGATCCTAGAAGATACTGTGCAGTGAAGTGCAATTTCCCCTCCTGCCTCTAAGTTTTATAATGTTCAAAGGTAGAAGCGAATATTTAAATTTGATGACAGTCAAAATCTCCAGCAGTAGTTAAAACTAATAGAAAGACTCACTTGTAAGAGAGCCTGATGAGATTCCAATGATTTCACCACTAACAATTTTCTCGCTCCCTCCCTGCTTCCCGCGGGGAAGCAGGATTATCTGTAATCCCCCCCGCAGACTCCATTCTTGACGCATTTTACCTCCTGAGCAGAGGACACGGAGAGCATGCATGCCGGCGTGCGAGACAGCAGATTGCTCCCCAGTCCTCCCAGACAGCAGAGCCTGAACGATTTAAGCCTGGCCCACTTTCATACCTCTCCTCGTGCGACTGTCGCACCTTTCCTGGCACCCATCCACAGTGAAACCCGGTGAGACGAGAGAGCAGACGAGGCAACTGCCCTGCCCGCTACCCGTCACGGACCGAGCAGCCCCCGTCCCCGAGGAGCACTGCGGGGCAGAGGGCTAGCCGACACCCGCTCTCGGGCAAGCGCAAAACCGAACGCCGATAAACAAGCTACGGGCCTTTCTAGGCGGGAAGAGGGATGACGTCCGGCCCTCAGCTCCCGGGGCACGGCCGGTTGCCGCTGGGATTCGCCCCAGATGCTCCCAGGGCAAAGCRGGAAGCTGCCCTGGGGCGAAACCCAGGGCTAGTAAAGGAGATGGAGAGAGGGGAACGGAGGAGTGGGCTGTCTTCTAGGACGTCAGCCAGGGAACGCACTGGAAGGGACTGGCAGCGGGATTTAAGTGCCAGAAGGAATCACTGCCTAAGCAGGAACAAGGAGGCGCCGAATCGATGCTCTTTCAGTCCGCCAGTAAAGCTCCAACACAAGCTGGCCGAGCTGGGCTCCTAATCGAAGACACTGAGAGACCAATGAGCCAAAGGCAGTCGCAATTCCAATTTACAAAACCAGGGATGCATACAGTAATTGTATTCAAAAAGGCAGAGTAGTGCCTAATAAGCACTCACATTTTTAGTAGTTTTTACCAAGATTAATAAGTCTGTTGTTGGGAGAATGCCTTTATTCAGTGTGCTCTCTCTTCTGCTTTATGTTCCCCATCTGTCAAGTTGCAAATCTGAGACACTAGTCAACAGTAATTTTTAAAAAACAAACAACTTTTTTCCACTAGTGCACTTAATGAGTGAGCAGAGCACTGCCACAACAAAGACCGATTGTGGGGGGAARAAACAACGGGAAGCGAAGAAGAAATTTATCAAGCACTAAGATCTTGCGATTGCTCCGGCTAATGAAAAACACTTCATTTTTCAGAAATAATTAAAAAGCAGCGATGTGTTAAAATAAGCCAGGAAAAGGTACAAAATACTGAAACCCTGCAGAAACTGGAGTTTGGATAAGAAAATGCTGCAACTATACAACAGATATCCAAGAGAATTCTCAAGAAATAGCAAACGTTTTCAGCTTTGGTTCTGTGATTTTTGAGGTCATTCGAGTTTGAGTCTGAAGGGCACAACATCTTTTCTCCTACATTATCAACCATTTCTGTGGAAAATGGTGTATTTGCTTCCTGAAATATAAGACAAGATCATGGTAGGAGTTGGAAACGTTGAAAAATAACCCAACTATCACTGCTAAAACCAGCAAATTTTTAAACATGCTTAGGGGAGGGAAACAAAACAAAAACCAGAAACCTTTAAGTTACCATTGTTCATCACATTTATAAAAGGTTGCTCTTTTTAAGTGTTAAAAAACCCTCCTCACTATAGATGTTGCAGGATGTAYACTGTTTATCTGAATCATATTTTCACTTGAGCAAAAGGTGAGGCATTCAACAAATTCCCTGTCTTATCCAAGTCCCTTTTATTTAAGAAATTTTTCACAAAATTGTTTCTTGCTTCATTTCAAACTGTCCGGATGTTAATATGGGGGGGGGGGATCAATGGAGTTCTGAGAAAAAATGGCTTCATTAAAATAAAGGTAACCTATAATTTTGAACTGCAAGGGCAGTGCCCCTCTCCCATTTTTCTCTCACCTARACATAGAATACTAGTTTAGCAGGTTGAAGAACCTAGAATTATTGTCTAGCTAGACCACATGCAGCACAATTCAGCATTTCAGAAGTCAGAAAGCCACGCACTAGCAAGAAAATTCCATTTTTCCTTACARGACTCAAGCCCTTAACCTTTCAGGAAGGAGCTATTGAATGGATAACACGTCTCAAAATGCCTGCACTAATTATACAGCAGACAAGAATAGCTCAGGGTGCCATTTGTCTCATCTTGATAATACAGGATGGTGAAATCTGGGCAGAATATCTAGTTACTSAAAAGGACTCTGGTCCATCAGGTGCAGATTTATATTCTTTAATAATTCAGAGAAACTTTAGAAGTGTCACTGAGTAGCCARAGCAGCTGTGAAGCAGTCACTGCCGTCCCTCGGGGACGTGTGACTAGTTAAGGATTGTCAGCAAAGCCTTGACTGGTTTCTAAGGCTTTTCTACGCTTCTAGATGAAAGATAAGAGATTATCTGAGGGCGCAGTTCATCCCTACCTTCCCGTCGGCTCCCCCCGACGCACAGAAGACGTACTCGAGCTGGAAGAAGATCGCGAACGCCGGGTGACGAACCATTTCGGTCAAATGAATGCGACTCCTCAGAACGAGAGCTTGACCTGCCCTGCTGTGTTGGAGCACAACAAAAGGRAGGATTAAAAAGCAATTGCCAAAAGTATTTATTCGGGATGCGCGGTTGACTCCGCTTTGCGAGGCACTGAGCAAAGCACCAGAAAACAGCTAAGAGACAGCACAGGGAGTTATCCAAGCTTCGGTCTAACAAAAACATGCCGGGAGGAGGGAAGGGGAGAGGCAGGGTCGGCAGCTCTAGCCCTGCAGGCAGGAGCCCGCCAGGCGGGAGAGGACAGCGACTGGGGGCCTTGGCAAAGGTGACAGACCGGCAGCAGCTACGGGTCTCGCTCTTTACCTGGCGCCGGAGCTGGAGCCCTGCTTCCCGAGGAAGCTCGCAGAGTGCCTCCGAACCACCTCCGCCTCCGGCACCAGCACGGCCACCTGGGGCGCCTGGACAAAGCGCAAGCCGTTGTGAACGCCGACGCGCAGCCGTCGCTCCTGGACGGYGACCGCGGTGCCATCCGGCGTGGAGTTGGCCTGGGACACACAAGTTTTCCAGAAAGGATAAGTTGCAGCCTTGAACGGCAACGCGCGCCTGGGAACGCGCAGCAGCGGGATGGAGGGCAGGTCCCCGGGGCTGAGAAGGGAAGGAGGAATCTTCAGCCGAGGCAGAAGACRCAGTAACGCCGCGGATGCCGTTCGGCTGGATCAGCCCCTCCGCAGACACATGGCCCCATCGCCCCTCCCTCCCCAGCGCTCCGCAGAGCGGCGGTGGGCTGCAGCTCCCACCCGGGCGGCCCCCGCGCCCGCCGGGGCTCCGGCGTCTCCCTGGAAGAGGCCTTGCACACACCAATGAAACAAAGCCTGGGGAAAAGCAACGCCCTGGGTCTAATCCTGACTTGGACTCCAGGCACACGCGCGGGGTAGATGGGGGGCACTCAGCACCCGCAAGGCCGAGCCTTCAGRGTGGGAACGGCCCGAGACGGGGCAGGGAGGCACCCTGCAACGCAGCCACGCGCTCGAGCGGCTCGGCTCCCCGCCGGGGCCTCTTCCCGAGCCACTGACGTGCGTTCGGGGCTCGAAGAGAAAAGGAAAATTTAGGCAATCAGTCATAAACTAATAAAAATGGAACCTGCCCCAGAGTGACTGCTGGATATTAAAGTGTTTCATCTTAACAGCAGATTCAGGGCAAATCTGACAAATAAACAAGGACTTCGCTTGAGGTCTCTGTTGCTCACCAAACGGTATGACTCTTAAAGAGACTTAGTAGAACAAACATTAAATCTCATCTTTCCACCTTCAATACAGAGCTGACCAAAGTTCTGCTTATTAGGGTTTGGCTATTCAAAACAAAACCTACATAGAATTCCTGTGTMCTAACCCCCAAAAAATAAGTAAAGCAAGAAAAAGACTTTCATGGCAAAAATAGGATACTCCAGGCAAAACAAACATGCTAATGGAATTCATCTAAATGTTTTCACTCCACCTGAAAAGAAAGCACTGACATTATTGCTTATTTATTTTACTTTCTCCTATTGTAATTCTGTTGGCACTACCTTAAGTAAACRATCACTGTTCAGTAAATCCAGCAGTTCTTCCTCGAATTCCTCCAAAGAAGGGTACAGATGGATGGAGAGCTTATCCAGATAGCATGTGACTGATTTCATGAGCCGTGGTTTCAGAAAGCAATCATCTGGAAAGACAAGGCAGCCAGCCACACGTTACGCCGCGGTCGCAGGAGGACTTCATCGGCAACCGGAGGGGCTCCCTCGCCACCCATCGCGGGCCCGCTGCCGCTCGGGGGGGAACAGCCGGGAGAGGACGGGAGCAGAGCCCTCATCCTTCCACAGCTCAAACAAGAGGACATCTCAGGGCAGTTCATGTTCTCGTTAAAAATGCTGCTAATAATAAATTCTACCATTCAACCATCTGATAAAAGTGCATCATACAGACGAAGCAGCATCTGTTACCATTCCAGCTAAGTTTCCTGACACTACCTATATTCTTCTCCAGCAAGTGTAGCGTGTTCTCCCCTCTCCTGCTATTAAATTTACCATCCTGAGCCTAATGAAATATGATAGGCATCAAGCCTCCTCGTCTCCTCAAGCCTGACAGCCCGACAAGCACTGCAGGGTGGTGCTAAGGGGAGGATGGACTCGGGCAACCCTTGCCGCAGCAAAATGACCAAGCAATTTCCCATCACATCAGGCCGTGACAAGCGCTCCGAATCTCACACTAATTCTTAGCAGAGCCGGCTCGTCTTCCTTCGGAGCACAACCGCAAAGCAAAGGAGCCGCGAGGGCGAAACCCAGGGACGCCCGGGTGCCCGCGCGTCCCCGGTGCCTGGCTGGAAAGGGCGCAGGGCCGCGACGCGACCCCTCGGAGCTCCCTTCCCGAGGGGCACCCAAACGGACGGCCCCAACAAACCCGCGCCGTGCAAGAGGCRGAGGCCAGGGAGCTCCTGAAAACAGCATCAAACACAATGAGTTCACGGGCTGGAGAGGAGCTCTCAGGGCTCCGAGGAACRGAGGAGCTCCTAACACATTAGGGCGAGCAAAGCTGGAATCGGCCTTAATGTGATTTCAGAAATCAAATACACTTTACACGTTCCATATCCTCTGTTATCTTATGTTTCAGTCTATCAAATTACAGGGTACATTTTGCCTAAACTACCTCTTGTAAACCAATTTCAAGCATCCTCTTCCTTTATATCCAGTGTACTACTGCTGTTTATTGCTTGGCTCTTTCGCTTAAGGGGGGAAAAGCAGAAGCAAAGGAGTCTGCTAACTCCTGCTAATAAATCTTTCCTTTAAAACACAAATATTAAAAATCTTTGTCACTAAAAACAGTAATTAGAAACTTTAGGCTTTTTGCAACGAATTAATTGAGCATAAAGTCACTAGCTGGAAGAGCGACAATGAGCAGCATTCGGGATGCCACAGTCACGACCCTGTGCACTTGCGCAGCAGTCCCACATTTAGCAAGTCCCCCAATCAAGCATCGCAGTTCACCCAGACTCCCCAGCACATCAGGTCTGCGAACCGCCTCCCGCACCGCCGCCACGCGGGAGGCTGCAGGAGCACGAGGCAGTCGTCGATTAGCCGTAATTCCGGGCAGCGCACACAGCTCCATGGGGGCTTTCTCCTGCTGAAGCCTGATGCTCAAGAGAGGGTTTTTGGCAAGAAAATACAGTCATCTGGCCAGGGAAGCAAAAGCAAAAGCCAGGAAAGCAACGTCCAAGGGTTTGTGCGATTTTAATGCCAAAATAATACTTCTCTCATCAGCCACAAGATGGGACTRACGCTCTGCGCTGCTGGGGGTACTCAGCTCAACGCACACACGCAGATGTTTACTAAGGACGCCGGGAAACCTAACTCCTACCTGCTAGCAAGGGCAAAGGCTCCAAAAGCTGGCAAAACGGTTAGAAATGCTTCAGAGGCCTMAAGCCTTTTAGCCTGTTACAAGTGGTTCTGCTCCTAGATTTTCAGACTATCGCCTGTTTTCTGTCTACGGCCGAGGGCTCAGAGGAGGCTGCTGCTCCTCCGGGCACGCCGAGCTGCGGCCATTTCACCGTTACGCTTTYGCGCGGTGGTCTGAACAGCACTGGGGGCTCGACTGCTTTGGAGAGCTCGCTGTAACATTAATGGTTTTAACATTAATTGATGCAAACCAAGAAGTGGTCATCAGCAGGGTTTTCTAAGCAGTAAGCTGAAGAATAATTCAGCTGAAGAATTGATACTGTCTTTTTATTCTCTGACTTTTCAGATCCCATAATTTTAGTGGTATCAGCTCAAACCACAACGCTCTGAAATTCACAGGTAAAGATGTATGAGGGTTCAGTGTGCCAGAATCTCACCCCTCCGGACTCGCCAGATCTCCAGCTATCCAGAACACCATCAKGAACAAGGACAAGTTTAAACAGGTTGCAAAGGCTTCTCCCAAGACTSAGCTGAATGACTGTAATTAAATGAACCGTTATTTATCCACAGAAGTTTCCAGGCAGTAAAGCAATTAACAGAAAAGAGAACAGAATGAAACCATTTTGACATTTTTAAGGATTAGACACAAAATGCTATGACTACATCTCTATGAAAGGAAAATTCCAGAGAAGTCCGTGGTACCTCTTTCCAAGTAAAAAGCAGAGGGAATTCGCTCAATACTTAATGTCGGAACTCAGGAGAGTTTCCAACACCCTGAGAACAGTAGCTTCTGACACGGAAGTGAATTTTCAAAGTCGGAACAGMGCAGTAAGACGTGCTGCTCGACTTCCACCACAGCACAGACCGAAGATCCTCAGCTCATTAGTGTTAAAGCGCTTCCTTGAAGAGACCTCCAGGCTGACGGGCGCCAGGGATGCAGACTACCGAGCCCCTAAGCAGGCAATTCCAGCGCTGAACCGGGACTGCTCGCATTCCACAASCCGGACAAGTCGGACACTTGGAGGAACCGTCCTCCGAATCCCAGGTTTGCAGTGGGACCTGCTCCCATGGCTTTTCTCCGGGCCCTGCCACCAGGCTTCTCTGCAAACGAAGAGCCCAGCACGCTGCCCGGGAGCTCATTTCAAAAGCACTTCAAAGCAGCGAGGCCATCTCTTCCCGCTGACGTCACTGCCCGCTGGCGACGGTCCCCCGAGGCTTCGGACTAGCACAGATTAACGCCCGGGAGTTCTGGGAGGTCGGAGCGGGCATTACGCTGCCGCGTCGGGCGGGGAGCTTCCTCCCTTGGAACAATTCAGTCCCTCAGAGTTTCACAGTGGGGCTCTATTAAAGCATAAACGGTTTCAGACTACACATTCTACCATTACTGTAAATATTTATGAGCTCCATAGTCCCCGCTACAAGGCACTGCAGAGCTCTGTGGTTTAATTGCCCTGTGACAGAGATTACTCAGAACCTTCTGGAGTTGAGCGCTTGGGGGAACAGAACGCTGCAGGAGCGGCGAACGAGCGCCCGGCCACGCTTCCCAGTGCCCCATTTCATCGCCTTTTCACCAGACCAGGTCATTCCTTCTGCCCTCCAGCCACAAATCAAAACGCTGCAGTCTTTAGCACGGGAAGCTCACAGTGGGTACTGAGAAAGCCTTTATAGCAGATACATTCAGGCGCTGAAACGGATTGCTGGTGCGGGAAGGAGAAGAGAGGGGAAGAGACCGAGGCAGCAAGAACAAATTAGCAGATCTGCATGTGGAACAGAGGTACAGCTGCTCCTGCCTCGACGCAGGGCTCAGACCACAGGTTCTCCCAAGGTCTCCTCCTGCCCTATTTTCTCCAATCCAGTAATCTCTACAGCAGTTTGCATTTTGCATTATTCTGCTTTCTGGATGAAACGCTCCATTGTTTGTTYTCCTTGTATGAAGCAGTTAAAAGCAAATTCCGCATTTACTGCTGCAGTCCCCTTCGCTATTGCCTGCTTGCGTCACTGTCGGGCTCTACAAGGTTAGACGCTGCCTCTCAGAGCGGCGAGCACCCTCCGAGAAGGCCCTTCCCAGCGCACGCCTCGGGGGCGACAGCTGATAATTCTGATTTGCGACACGAGTGAGGGGTCGCAGGGTGCGAGCAGAGCGCCGAGGGGAGGGAAGGGCTGGCCGAGCTCAGCGTCTGTGCAYGAGCCCTCAGGCCATCGGTTCCCCTCTCACCCCCTCGGCTCCGGCTGGGAGCGAGGACGGACCTGCCTATTTGCCGAGGAGCTGCAAGGCTCCGTCCGTCACCTCTGCCAAGCGCCTCCAGATCCCGGAGGAAAGGTACGGCCGCATTCAGCGCGCTGCTCCCGTTACCGATGCTCATCGCTTCCACGGCTGCGCATCTCACCGCGTTCAGCAGATCCGTCTGACAAGACTCGTGCTGGACCTCCCCTTGGGTAACGCYCGTGATGCAGAGCGGATCCGGCAGGGACAAGGCTAGCCCGGGGCGCGGGCCTTCTCCCCAGCAGGCACCGTGTTTCCGCTCTCCTCGGGGAGGCCGCAGATGCTGCCCGGAGACGCGTTCCCGGCACGGCACCTGATGTCCCAGCACGGGCAGGAGCAGRGAGCTGCATCCGGGACTGCTCTACAGTCAGGATCCCGACAGCCTCCTTTCTGCTTCGGAGCAGCCTGCTCCAGCAGACGAGACGCGCTCGCACTTCTGAGCCTCTGCACCGCTGCATTACGCTTAAAGGAACTGGACCGTGGTATCGTGCACACGGACGACCCACCCGGACATCCGCGGTCCGGCCTCAGGCTGCAGGAAAGACACCCTGAAATTTCACCTGACTCTTATTTTTCTCCATCCAGCGAACTGCCAGAGCCATCAGCTGTATCCCCTTCTGTGCCACTTCCACGCATGCTGAGGGAAGGCCGCTTCCAAAGCGGCGGTGGGTGCTCCCTGCACGCAGCCTGAGCCGGGGACACTCCGATCTCAGCGCACAGAGTCCCCGTCACGTGCTGGCTGCTGCRGAGACGCTGGTTCCTCATCTCAGCAGCCTCTTGAGAAGTTCCTTATTACTTCTGAGGAAGCCCTCAACTAAGCACCCTATGATTARCCACCACCTTCCTGCACGTATAAATAACACAGGCATCTCGGAGGACAATTGACAGGCGGCCGAGCACTTGGACTGAGCTGCCTTCGCTCACAGCACCTGCACAACGCAGCAGTGAAGAGCCATCAAGGCAATAAAGACACTACTTTAAGCTCAAGCACCAAACACTAGACATTCTGAAATCACAAAGAAATAAAAAAGCAAGTACACTGTAAACCTTTCCTTTTTCACTTTCCCACCTATGATTTCTCCATATAATTCACAGAAAACAGCAAAAGCTGGCCCATTAAGACCAGCACAGGAGCTGCCTTTTTTAAAGAGGCACCAGCGACTCAAGCACACGTTGGTTCATAAAATCTGGCCGAGAAGTTCCAGTGGCAATCAACTGCGTGCAAGACATTATTGCAGCTCCTATTTATGACATTGCAGCAGTGAGATGTGACTGACTGATTGCTCTGTTTGTCAGGGCATTTTGCTAGCACAATAAAAACAGAGCCAACRCTCCTTGCACGTAGACGAGGGCGCATGCAAACGACAGCAGGAAGGAAGAAGCTGGCTGCCTGGCCTGGGAGGTCAGGCCRCTACGTTTACGCCCTGCTTTGCAGACGCGTTAGAGGTGTTCACAGAGGATCACTAACCTGACTACAGAAGCAGCCATTTAAGAGAGAACTGCCACCTCAAAGGGACAGACCCAGAAAGCAGTTTTCTCCCTGGATATCTGTACACAGACCTCAAGGCCCACTGGCCTACGCAGAGGGGAGCTTCCCTTTCCCAGTGACCATGCTGGAGAGAGAGGACACCTKGCCGTCCTCTGCTTGCCCACCCAGCCCAGAGGCACCGCCGAGCATTCATCAGCGTGCCCAGAAAACGGATGCCGCTGCCCGCCGGGCCCTGCCCGTCCTGCCCGCACCAGGTGCCCGGTGCACTCAGCGGCACGGGAGCAGCCCCAAACGGCACTGCGTCAGGCTGCGCTTTCACCGACACAGGCAGAAACGAAATGAAGGGGCCCTTACTTGTGTCTCCACGGGCAGACAGCAAGCCAGGAACTTTCTGCAGCCCAGACATCAGAAGGTTTTCAGGAAAGAGGTGGAATATTGCCTCCAGGGGCAGGTGGGGCCTTAAGGTGTATTGCAGGTGACTGTTCTCCAYCACTGTCATGTACTTATTCTCTAAATAAGAAAAAACATTATGAAATGATTAAAACCATGGGGACACAGTCTTAAAGCACTGTTGTCAGAGAAGTTATCAGTAAATGAACATTTTAGGAGCAAAGCAAAACCTGAATTTAAAAGTTAGTTAGTTTTTTTCCAGCTAACAATAACACATCCCTGAACCCCTGAATAAAGAGCCTTTTTCATGCTCAGCTTTGCGGGAATTCTGGCTCCACAGATCTTCACATTCTGCCGCTTCAGAACCACCACAATGAACGCCAAGCTGAGCAAACAGAAGTAAGCAAAGCAGCGGTGCCTAGATTCACACAAAGCTGCAACAACCTAGAAAAATTCAACCCCTTTTTCAATAAAATAGCTCTTGTTACTCCTTTATCTTGCAGTTTTTGTTGTTCCCATATAAGCAAATCTTCCAAAGAAAAGTAACAGAGTCCTTCCCAGGACAGAATAAGGCTTTTGCAGAACCAGTTAAAACACACTTTGGTATTTCTGTCCTTCATACAGAGAGGGAAACAAAAACTTAATTGAGTGCAGGTAGCCTCGGTAGGGCTATGTAGGACACTTGCTTTTAACAAAACATCTTAAATGTCCATTTTACTTCTTCAAAGCAGCAAAATCATGAGATGGGGAAAACTGAAATGACAGATGCAGTGCAGCTCATCCTCTGATCACAAGCAACTTGTTCTGGAGTTGCTGTGGAAGTTTAGATTCCCTTTCAGCACAAGAATGAAGAAATGACCCTTCTGTGCATTGATGCACAACACATCCCAAGCGCCTTCAAGAGTCTCGAGCTACGTCTCTGCTTTCAAGCTACCAAGAAGCATTTGCCATTCAYGGAATTAAGAAGTTATGACTGTTTTCACATCAAATGGAAAAATAGGGTGACTCTTTCTTTCTGGCTACAAGAAACACTCGCTATTTCTAGTGACTATGCTGGCATCCTGAGCGCTTGGGAAGGACTATTATTCAGATACCAATTATGCCTCTCAAATAGCAACAGATCCAAGTTGCCTTCTCTGAACAAAAAGCACTGTATAGACAGCAGAAAGCTTTCTAATGGGCTGTCACAGACAGACAATGTTCAGTATTTTTCAAACATCTTTACTGACCATCATCACAGGGCAATCAGAAAACTTATTCCTATCACTTGTCAGTGCATTCTCAGTCTTAGCTATAGAATACGTGCTTATTTCTAGTGCTAGGAGACTTCTGTTTCAATAGACAAAAATGGGTGTCTTTCACAAGGTGACTTTCTGTGAAGGGCCCCACCTGGAACAAGGCAGCTATCAGCTTCCGAATCCAACAAGTCTTCTTGAAACAGCACCCTATCACTCTTACATTTTATTTCCACTGTGCTGCTTATAAGAGCATTTCTAAATCTACCTCCACTTCCCTTGAAATGTGCCAGAACTGTACAAAATTTCTTTCACAGTGCAAAGGGGATATTGCTTCTCAAAATGAGACAAAATTATAACAATATATACAAATAAACCTATTTAGACTCACATTCTCTCACCTTTTCTGTCCTGGTACTGAAACCCACCAAGCAACCCCAGTGCTTGAAACCGAGGCATGTGTCTGCTTAGCATCACGAGGGCGCAGACCATGGCCACTCTTGTGGGTCACGTTAAGCTGWTTTGAGCCAAGGCTGCTGTAACCCTGCCTATCTGCAGCCCCTGCTAGACTTTCCCACCTTTTTCTTGACCGAGCACCAGCATTTTTGTGCCTGGTAAAAAGCAAAGCAGATTTTCTTTCCTTCTCCCCCCGGCGAGATGAGGTCACCTCTTTAGCCCCGCACACTGGCCAGACACGGGTGTTCAGCTAGCAAATTCACTTTCAGCCTTCAGGAAAGCAAGTGAGCAAACCGACAAGTACCAACAACATTCAGAAGGACAAAGGTCTCAGTTACACACTACGCAAGGCAACGTCCTCTTGTATTTCATCTTTTATGATGTGCAGTCCTTGCTTTGTGAGCCATGTCTGATCAATACCTACAAATAAATAACTGAAACCCATTTGTTTTGGGCCACAGTGTCAGCTTGTCGTGCCAGGATTCACAGAGAACCTCTTTTCTCTCCCCCGCCTAGTAGCTTCCACTCTGCCTGGCTGATCTGCRTTCTCGCACATGCAGCCAGAAGATGCCAGAAGCTTTGTACGCTAATACAGGGGGAACACATCTACCAAATAAAGACAACACATATTTGGAGAGCAAAGACTGCAAAGAAGTGAGTGACAAGTAATATCTTGCTGCTGCTTACTTTCTACAGGATCCTGGAAGAGTGGATGCAGTAACGCACGGGGGGTCCCATGGTATAGCTTGAGTCTGAAACCAAAGAGCACAAACCAAATATGAAATATTCAGTAAACTCATCCTAAAGCACATTTTCTGCAATGCCTCTATTCATTRATAAGAAACCCATCCCTACTTTGTTACCATGAATTCTCTGTTAGGGGACAACCCCATTATTGCTTTTCCAATAGTGCAGAATTCCAGTCTTAAATCCTAGGTTTGTTTTTGCAGTCACAGGACCACCTTTTCCATCCCCAAAAAAGTAACTGTGTATGTTGCCGTAGCACTTTACAGCATCCAACAAAACGCTAGTGAGCTCCATTTCCCCCATGCAGAAGGTACCCACCCTCTGTCCTTGGCAGCCAGATTTGTCGGCTCTGACTTGCTGTTGAACAGATGAATGATTCCGAACCCGCACGACAGATCCTGCGAGATCCCATCTTGTTTCTTGGCTATTGCCACAACTTCCACAACAGCAGTGACGCTGGGGTGGTTTAACGAAGTGTGGAAGTAAACGGTCTAGTTGAGAGATGAGGGAAGAAGGGAGAAAGGAGATTTCAGATTTCAGGCCTGACTGGAACAGCTATTGGCAGACAAATTCACGTTACACGCAGACAGCAAGCCCACCGCAAAGAGAACAGCCACGAGACCTCCAGAGCAGCAGCTCACCGCAGATGACCTCCGGGAGGTGAGCTGAGCCTGCTGCTTGGAAATGAAGCCGAAACRGAGGCTGGTAGCCAGGGAATGATTCTCTGGAGCCTAGAAGAGTATTCCCCAAAGCTGCCTATTTATAGTCTCCATCACTTCTTTTTTTTCCTCCCCTTCAAGGGCTCCTCCTAAAACTTTCGGGGTAGTAAAGGAGCTCTCTCTGCTCCTTGGCATGTTGGCAGGTTGGTACAGTCAGTGCTACAGCATTTTTTGCTCTGCATTTATTTATGACTCTGAGGAAGAGCATTTTCCCTGGAAAAAAGGAAAATGCCTGTTTTCCAGGGCAATGCAGATTAGTAACGCTCAGGCTGCAAACTCCTTAAAAACAAGATTTAAATGCTCTTCTGACCTACAATTTCATTATGAGCCCTATKCTGGAAAAGCAAAACAAGCTAGAAACCCTCAGATCTGGGACAGCCTTCATCTGTGCTGTGAGAAAGGGAGATCAGAGGGGTTCAAGACCTAAGAGGGGAGGRGACAGGACACAGGTCTCTCCCAGGGACAGGATTTAAAGCCAGGTTAATCTTTCTACTAAAAAGTCATTATCAGTGTCCCAGAGAAAACATTTACTGTAATCACAGACTGTCAGGAAGGGATAACCGAGAGAGACATTAACACATCGTCCCAGAGAAATAAATCATTATTCTATTATCTTTTATTGCAAAATGTTGAAATAATGACCGCTAGCTGCTGACAAGCGGCTGGACTGAGAGAGACTGATGCTTTGGCTTGCAAAGAACCAGAAAGCCATTAAAGTGGATCCATTGTTAAACTAAGTTTACCGTTGTCTTCTCAAATGCTAATAACTGTTTTAATAGCACGTTCTTCTCCTCCGAACTCTACAATAATGCAGTACGAGTCTTCCCAACAGAGGTCACCTTGAGTTTGCCCCACTTGCGCGGGCTGACTTTCCCTGCCCACATTCTTCCTGCGGAGAGCCATGTTATGACTTGTTTTTYGGTTATGCTGCTGAGAAGGCAGGGCAGTCGAAACAACACCGCAGAGCCATTTAGTTCCTGCAGCCAAAAGCTCAGAATTTAGCGTGTGGAGACAGAGGATTTAATTCTCCCCTCACACGCTGCTAAATCCTGTGAAGCTGCTCTCCAGCACCCAACAGTTACCTCCGAGCAAGGAACAGCGCCTTCAGGGGAGGGCTGCATGGCCGGCAATTGAGGACACAACGCAGTTTAGTCAGCTCTGAAATGTGAAATCCGGTCCTGTAATATCCAGATGGTCCATAACAAAAGCTCCTGCTAACTGTTCCCAACTGCAAAACACACACCTGAAGTCTGCAGATGTCACTTTTTATAGGGAKGGCATTCAGAAAAGCAGGCGCGCGCAGAATCTGGCAGCATGTCAAGCAGTGGTACGCTTCTTTCTTTGCAGCACTGTGCCATAGTTCTTCCCTGTCTCTTCAAAAAGCAGAGGCTGATTGATGATTAAAACAGGGAAGAAACGCACATGCCAATAAAGTACCTCTGATACTGTTACTGATTTAAATAAATCCAAGGAGCACACCTATAACGCATGCTAAACTTCATCCTTGGCACAATGCACTAGTCAAAATGGAAATAAGAATTATAATTAGAAGAAGTCCTGAGCAAGGAGATGAAATCTCAGCTGCAATCAATGTCCAAACTGCAAGGATCTGCAGTCTCCCTCTTGGCTAATTGCACAAAACTAGCCATTGCTCAGAGCAGAGCAAAAGGATCTCTGCCAGCTGTGCTGTTAATCAGCCCCAATGAATTTTGCAATTTCTCATCTCACAGCAGTGGGAGGGAGAAGGTGCCATGCTCTTTTGCMGATATTCACAATGGATAAAAACATGTTTTTGTTTAAATTTAATACCAAGGTAACGAGAGAAAACAGCTCTGCTTGGGGGCTACCATTAATTCTCTTCCCATTCCTGAAGAAACACTGCGCTCTGCTGTCAGCTCTGCAGCACAACAAGCGGCACACAGCAAAACAGCCGGCTGCTAGCTACACCACTACCCAAACTCGGAATTAACAGAAGACCTGAATTCTCCCCTTAAAAATAAATCAGACMTGCCAGATCAGAAACCACCTTAATGTACAAGATCTGAGATGAACCGCAGTCAAGAGATTATGAGCATCAGAAGTAAAAAAGGTTTGTTGTTGTTCTTTCCTGGTACAAGGGCATATGTAGGAGAGGAACGGTGATAAAATGAACTGCCACAGAAAAGCTTCAAGAGAGAACAGCCATGGCAGAAGACAGTGGACCAGATCCTGCAAACGCTTAGGATCTGATGTTTTAAAGTGCTCATGTCTAAGGTGCAGGAAGCAGGCACCCAGAGGTYTCCGAGAAGCAAAGAGCCACGTGGGATTTCAGTTTCATTAGAATGAAGGATGAAACCAAAGACAACTGGCTCCTRTGTAAGCTCAGAGAAAAATGCCTTTTCCTTGAAAGCATTAAAAATCTTGATGGCTCACACTGCTAGAATCTCCTTTGTTCACTCTCCATCTTACATTAACTATTGAGAGAGTTCACAGGAAAAACTCTTGCCTCTAAATGAAGATGCTGCCAATCTCTGCAAACAGCAGCTTCCTTCAGTGACAAAATCTCAGATGACCTAGCAGGTTTTAGGTGTTCTCCTGCGCCACTTCAATATGAAGAAAAACTAGTGAGGTTAAACCACTCTCCGGAACTTAAACCACTCAGGCCCTGCTGTGAACAACCGCAGAAGGTGCTCTGGGTTTGCTGGGAATCCTCCTCAGCTTACCTTATAGCTAAAATACTGCAGCACAGTCCATCTAAAAATACCTCCCTGTTATTAACCCTGTACACCCCACTGAAACCTATTAACCACGTACCTCATTGAAGACAACTCTGGCGGGCTGTCGCGGGACAGAGTGGAGAGGCCTCCGACTGCTCTTCCATGTCTTCCCAAAGAAGTGGCGATATGTGACGTCGAAAAGGGACAGGCGGAGCTGGTATTCAATGTCGGACCAGCCTTCTGTCACTCTCTGGAATACCAAAAAATACATGCCTAAGCTTTAAGCCTGTCTCAGAAACATCTTATCTAAATTACCCCCAAAAATGCAGACAAAACACTGCATTATAAAATGACAAATAAATCGTGTTTTTAATTGATGCTCCAGAAGCATAAGTGTGGCCAAGTATACCATACTTGATGAACTCCCTTCATCCTGCTTGCACGCAGAARCTGCTGTTCTGAAGGCAAATGGAGTATCTTTTCAAACCAGAGATTAAAAACRCAAAGCAAAAGATGGAAACTCAACTTTAAGTAAAGTGGCAAAGTACTTTAAAAAACATTAATGCCTAGAGTTTTAAAAATGCTTATCTAAGTTAAAAACTAACACATAAAACTAACTCAAATTTTCAGGCAAAAACATAAAGGACTTAGATTCTATTTATGGTATGGGGAGAGCTACAGCTAGTTCCTCCAAAACAAGCTGACCTTGTCTCAAAAGCCTCAACTTTTCTGAGCTCTGGTCTGAAAATACAGCAAACAACACTCAGCAGCTGTAGCAGTGTCCTGCTTTTCTAACGGGAGTGCAAGAGAATTCTGAAAGAGGTTGCTACTTTTCTGCAGAGGCTTGGAGGAGGGGAGAATGATTTTTTGTTTTGTTTTTTAAGCCAGCAAACAGGCATGACTGCACAGCCCAGAGGCACAACACTCCTTTACCTGTTTAACGAAAGCCCCTTCGACGTACTTCAGGACACACTGAAAAGCAGTCGACTCCTTCGGGATATTTCGTCTCCGCTGCGAGTGTGGAGGAACAGTGAGATTTTGCATAAAAATCCTCTCCCATTCACTCATGGTGCTGTTTAGGTCTCCTCTTCTTCTAGGCATCTGCTACAGAGTGTTCATCTGGAAAATAAAGCCATTTCAGGGAAACGCACGCTCAGAACGTGGAACATTAAATCTGGCACGAGGAGGAGCGGTGAGGCACCCCGCTCCCCGCGGGCCCGCCAGCAGCACCGGGCAGCAGAAGGCGGAGGTCGCTCCCGCGCTCGAGACCACAACAGGGAGCCGTTTTCCTCTAAATAGCAGCTAAGACTTCGGCAGCTCCACACGGACCTCTGCGAAAGCACAGGTTTGGGGGGAAGGAGAAAGGGAAGTGGGTGAACACAGGTCACGAACACCGCCACAGTCCTGGAGACCCAGCGTCCAGGATCCAAAGGACTTACGGAGACGGTAAAAACACCTCCCTTCCCAGCTCTCCTGCCGTGACTGCGGGCTCCACTGGCTTCCAAATTTGCACAAAGATGAAATGGATTTTTGACAATAAATGCACAAATTGCTGGAGAAGTACAGCAAAAAGGGCAAAGCCGGCTGCTAGATGAGAGATCTCTGCAGCAGTACTAGAAATGTAGGTGCAAAGGGTCCCAAAGACCACCGTGACCCAAGAGAAGACGGGCGAGTCTTCCCAGCGGTGCACAAAGCTGCGATGCTCCGTAACGCTGCTGGATGGCAGCATTTCTTGTTGCTGGAGATCGCGGCCAAAGTTTGTTCTCCGCTCAGGCTGTGCCCGGCGCCTCGGCAGCCTCAGGGAGACCGTGGGCAGGAGGCGTTCGGCAGCCCCAGCCGCGGCCCTGCACGAAACCTGCAGCTCCAAACCGCCCTCCGCTCCCCGCACGGCTGCTTCGGCCAGAGTTGTCGCGCTGACCAAAGCGGGCGACCTCGAAGGACCGAGCGGGCTGTGGCCAGCACGGCAGGCGAAGCTCTGCTCTCCCGCTTTCTGCGCTGCCTGTACCCGAGCCTGCAAACCCTGAACACCGAGACGGGGCATTTCCAGGCTGCACCAGCACGGCAGGCGAAGCTCTGCTCTCCCGCTTTCTGCACCGCCTGCACCCGAGTCTGCAAACCCTGAACACCGAGACGGGGCATTTCCAGGCTGCGCTGGGCGAAGCTCTGCTCTCCCGCTTTCTGCGCCGCCTGCAAACCCTGAACACTGAGATAGAGAGTTTCCAGAGCGCCGGCCCCAGCGTGAGGAAATTGTAACATACAAGGAAAACTAAACGCATACAAGGAAAACTAAACCCAGCAACTTCCCGCAGGCAGGTATCTGCTGGAACTGCATCCAACGCCGGGAAGGGCAGGGCAAGGCACACGCCTAGCGAAGGAGCGAGGGGGGGGCCACGCGTCCCGCTGAGGCCGTGCAGCCCGGCCCGGCGCGGCACCGCTCCGGCCCCCGGCAGAGGGGCCCCAAGGCCGGTCCGGCGCCCGGCGAGGCCCCGGCTCCCGCCWGAGGCGAGGGCCGCAGCCCGGGAAGCAGCCTGCGGGTACGCACGCCCCTGTACACCCCCTTATACACGTATATACCGCGTACACCCCTATACGCCCACGTATATACACCTATACACCCTATACGCCCACGTAATACCCCTATACACACACACACCCACACACCCCCACACACACCGCAGCTCCCCGCGCACCGCCCGCGGCCGGGGTCGCCGCCCCTGCGCGCTCACCCGCTCCCGCCGCCATCTTCTCGGGCGCGACCAAGCCGGCGCGGGGG
>PTFA01000161.1:60595-85500 GCA_003342895.1 Casuarius casuarius | reverse complement strand
TCCGGCTTCCGTGGGCTCCGGGGCGGCAGAATCCCTCCCAGAGCCGCCGGGAAACTTTGCGGCGCTGCCGCCGAGAGCTGCCGGGCTGCGCCGCCGGGACGGGAAGGAGGCGGAGGACGGCAGGCAGATCCCAGCCGGGAAGCGAATAACCGAACTTTGCTTTTTAACCCTCGGGCAGGCGGCCCCGGCGCTGCCTGGCGCCTCCGGGGGGAGGCTGGGAGCCGAGGAGCCGCGTCTCCTGCTCGCGCTTCGCTTCTGCTTTGAAATCTGCAAGTTTCCGGGGGGAAACGCTCCCCGCTGCTCTCACCTTTGACATTTTGCGGCGCTCGCGGGAGAAGCGGCGGCGGGCGGTGAAGCAGAGCGCGCCGAGCGGCGGCGAGGGAGGGCTGCTCCGCGCCCGCGCCCCGCGCCAGCAGCATGCAGGTCTCCTTTGTGTGCTCCGAGCACAGCATAAAGAGCCGGAGCGCCGAGGACCGCCTGAACCGGCAGAATGCCGGCAGCCCCAGCCTCGGCACGCGCAGCAAGTTCCGCGCCGTGGCCATGGTCGCCCGCAGCCTGGGGCAGCTCTCGGTGCAGAACGCGCCCTCCTCCAGCGAGTCCAGCGTGAAGCAGCCGGGCATGAAGTACAGGTAGGAGAGGGACCAGCGCCTCGCGCGGGATTTCCCCCGACTCGGGTGTGTTCAGCTCTCCCTGCTCCCCGCCGGTTTCCGTGCGTGGCATCCCGGCACTGCGAGCGCGGCTCTGTCCCACGCGTGCGCCTTCCGCCCCGCTGCGTGCAGCCACGCTGCTGTCAGCGCAGTTTCGGGCAGGGTTCCTGCTTCCATCCAGCTTCGCGGAAAAGCAGTGGGACGTGAGATAAACCGGGACCCTGCCGTGTGGCCGAGGATGTGGAATCCCCGTCGCTTGCCAGCGCGCCGGGAGCGGGCAGGCCCAGGCGACGCCGGGGCGGGGGTCCCCGAGAGGGGAGCGCGTATGCCGCGCTGCAGCCGCTAGCCGTGCGCGAGCCCGCTTAGGCCACGCTGTGAACGCTGTCAGGACGCAAAACGTGTCAGGCCGGCAGATTGCGGGGATGAGCTCAGCTCTCACCCGCTGTCGCCTTCCCGGTCAAACCACTCCGGCCTTCGTGGCGGTCCTGTGCTGGCGCCGCGGCCGGCTCGGGTTCGCCTCGTCCCGCGGTGGGGCGGGGGGCCCGCTGGCGCCGCAGGGGAGGGTTTCGGGCCTCCAAAAGTGCTCGTTTGGGAGTAAAAGGCCTTCAGTTCCCTGCCAAAAACCGATGGGGCAGCCGGGCGGCAGAGCATCGCCCTCGGGCTGCATCCGCGGGGCGGCCGGGCGGCAGAGCATCGCCCTCGGGCTGCATCCGCGGGGCGGCCAGGCGGAGGAGCATCGCCCTCGGGCTGCATCCGCGGGGCGGCCGGGCGGCGGAGCATCGCCCTCGGGCTGCATCCGCGGGGCGGCCGGGCGGCAGAGCATCGCCCTCGGGCTGCATCCGCGGGGCGGCCGGGCGGAGGAGCATCGCCCTCGGGCTGCATCCGTGGGGCGGCCGGGCGGAGGAGCCCCGGGCAGAGGAGCCCGGCGGGGGCCGCCGGCAGAGCATCGCCCTCGGGCGCGGGGGCCGCCGGCGGAGCTGCCTCCCGTTGCTATGCGACGCCGCGCGCTGCCAAGCCGCGTGCGCGGGCGGGCGGCAGCAGCTCACCTACACTTTATTTATTTTCATGCTTGTCGTTCGAACCTTTGTCATTTCTGAAACTCGCTCTCAGTCATCGCGGCAGAGGCGGAAAGGACGTCTGCCGGGCTGGACCCGTTCCCGAAAGCCTGGTCTCCAGCTCTTTGCGCCGGGCTCTCTGCCCTCGAGCCCCTCGGCGATGCCGGTGCACCGCGTGCGGCGCCTGGGGAGGCCGCGCGGGCGGCCCGGTCGGTGCCCGGCGTGGGGCGGCCCGGCAGCACGTGCCCACGGCAGCCTCCGCGCGAGGCCTGGCCGCCGGCGGGTCCTGCCGGGGCGTCGGCGTTGGCACCGCGGCCGGCCCGGCCCGGCCTGGCTGTGCGCACCGCCGCCGAAAGCCGCTGCCCGGAGAGAGCGCCCGGCGTCACGCTTCGGAGCTCGTCCCTCGAGCACATTTAATGAGGTCGCTGGCTGCTGCCACATGGAATCACCGCGGCGGGGAGAGCGGGGACACGTGGTGCCCGCTGCAGGGCCGCCCGGGCAGCCGTGGCCTCGCGCCCAGCACGCCGCTTCCCCGCGCCTGGCTGCGCCCGGGCCGCGCGCCCTTCAGCCAGGCGCCCGGGGAAGCAGCCGCTGCGAAACCTGTTGGGGCTGATCAGTGCCCTTGTCCCTTTTAGGGGGCTGATCGGTCCCCTTGTCCCTGTTGGGGGGCTGATCGTGCCCCTGTCCCTGTTAGGGGCTGATCTGTCCCCTTGTCCCTGTTAGGGGCTGATCGTGCCCCTGTCCCCCTTAGGGGGCTGATCGTGCCCCTGTGCTGTTGCTCTGCAGCCGAGCGCTTGTGAATTTAGCCGGTTTGTGTTTGTTTGTCGGCGTTCTGCAGTGCAGCCCCGGGAGCCCCGGGCGGTCGGGACCGCTGCCGGCAGCAGCAGCTCCTTCCCCTCTCCCGTCTCCCCTCTCGCTCCTGCTGCTCCGGGCCAGCCGTAGCCCTGCCTCCCCGGCGGCAGCGGAGCGGGAGGCGGGCGCCCAGGCTGCGGCCGCCGTCGTGCCCGGCTACGTCTCCTCTCTTCCCCCCTCTTTTCCTGTTTTAAAATAAATGCTGTAATTTTTAGCCACAGTTTGGGATTTGGAGATGTAACGGGAATCGTCTGGGTTCCCGTTTCACATGGTCACTTCTGCTCCGTCTCCAAATCCAGATGACCTGTGCTTTTGTGCCGTGTTTCTCTCTCTCCGGCCCCACCGCAGCGCTCTGGCGTGTTCCTCTCTTGCCTTGCCAGTTTGGGGGGTCGTTTCTGCTTTGCCCCTTGCTCCGGCAGCGCGCGAGGCGTCCGCCAGCCCCGGGCACGCGGGGACCGTGGCAGGAGGCACGGGGCCGGCGCCCGCCGCTCGCGTGCATGCGGGCGCCTGCGGGCACGCGGTCCGGAGCGCTCCCGGCTGCGGTGCCAGCGCGTTCCTGTCTTTCAGAAACCTCGGGAAGTCCGGACTGCGAGTGTCCTGCCTCGGCCTGGGTAAGTGAGCGGATTCTCCGCGGCCCCGCAGCACCTCTGCGTCCGGGGCTGGGACGCGCCGCTCCTCGCCGCGCCCCGGCTCCCGCTGCCCGAGGGGGCGGCCGGCACGCGAGCGCGGCGCGGGCACGGCTGGCTCCTGCCGCTGCTCCCGCTGCGGGCGGGAGGAAACTGGCGCCGTGTTTCCTTGCTCCCAGGAGCCGCCTCTGAGCAAGGCTCCGGCCTCGTCCCAAGCGCTCGTGTCTGCGCAGCGGGGCGGGCAGCGCCCGCAGACACCGGCCTGGCCACCGACGTGAAAATCTGCCCAGGAGCTCGCCCCGTGCGGGATTAAATGCCCAGACAGGCCTTCGCCCTTTGTAAGCCGCTTAAAAAAATTGATTTACAATTATGAAGCTGTCACTGGCGGCAATCTGTTTCTCTGACCGAAATGTTATCAATCATGCTGCAAAAGAGAAAAAGGGTTTTCTTCCGGGCTGGTGACAATTTTGAGAAATGGCCCCGAAGTTGTCAAACTATTTTCCCTTTCCCCTGCCGCTCGGCGCGGTGGAAGCTGGAACCGGAGCGGCTGGCAGAGGTGCTTTCAGGCAACCCCGGCAGCGGGGCGGCGCGGGGAGGGTCCCGCTGGCCCCGGCGGGCGCCGACGGCGGGGCGATGCCGCCCGCCCCGGCAGGGCTGGCGCCGGGGTCGCGGGCCGCCGTTGTGCAGCTCTGTGTCCTTTCTCCTTCACAGGGACATGGGTGACTTTCGGAGGGCAGATTACGGACGAGGTAAGGACCGCTCCCTCCTCCGGGTGTTGCTCCTGCCGCGCTCCCGTTCCCGGAGAGCGGCAGGGAGAGCGGCCCGGCTCGGTCCCTCCACCCCTGCTTGAGCGCGCGTCGCCCGCGGCCGCCCGGGGCTGCTGAATCCATTTTCGGTGAAGCCGAAGATGCGCGGGGTCTCAGCCGCCCTCAGTAGCAGGCTCCGGTTTGCTCTCCGCCTGCGATTCCGACGAGCGCCGCGCTCCGCGATCCCTCCCGCGCCGTTCGTTCGGCAGGGTCAGTTGTTCAGCAGGACACCTGACACCCTGTTCCTCCTGCGCGATCGAATGTCAGCCCGAGTCCAAAGCAATCCCACAGAAATCAGCTCTCTGAGCTGGGACTGCGAAAGCAGGAGGAGGGGGGAAAATCGCATTGCCGTGAGAGTGTGGGATTTTCTCCTTCGAAGCTGCTGCCTCCCGTGTGCCACCAAACGTCCCCGAAAGCTTCGCTGTACGGCGTGCCGGCGTGCCCGCTGCCCGGACACGGAGGCCGGCGGGGCCAAGCCTGGCTTTCTAAGGCTAAGCTCCTCACTGGGGGCCAAGGCTGCTTGTGTGGCGATTTGGGGCTTTCAAAATGCAGCTCTAAAGCCAAGCCGCACGTTCGGAGGCCCGTCTCTGCTCCCACTCCGCGGACTGGCTTCGGGCCGCCAGTACGAGCGAGCGTGCAGCGCACTCACGCGTGCGGCTGCTGCTCGCCCTCGACCGGCCCTGCCCTGCCAACACCGCCGCTTTCTCTTTGCAGATGGCCGAGCAGCTGATGACTTTAGCGTACGACAACGGCATTAATCTCTTCGATACAGCAGAGGTCTACGCTGCCGGCAAGTGAGTGCCTTCCCCTTGGTACCCGGGCAGGGCCTGCATTTCTGGTGGACGGGAGCCGCTGTCCGAGCCGGGGACGGCTCTTCCTCGCGGGGCTTCCCCCGCCCCTGACCGAGGGGCTCATCCTGCGTTTCGTCCTGCAGCATTTTTGATTAGCTCTTACGTCACCTAACAAGCGCGCGCCGCTGTATCGCCTCCATCCCGGGCGACGAATTCCCCAGGCCCTGCTCGCGCTGTCCTGCAGCCGGTGCAGTCGGGCGGCGCGGCCAGGCCGGGGCGAGGGCGCGAGCCGAGCGCAGGCAGGCCCCCGGGGCGCCGTGCCGCAGCGGAGGCCGGCAGCGCTTCCCGGGGCGGCGGGAGCCGCGGGACCAGCTGGGCTCGTGCCACGTGGGTCTCCGGGGCCGGAGCCGCGCGGCGCTCGCAGAGCTCCCGGGAGCGCGCGGAAATGCTAACCTGCGGTTTAGGCTGGAGAGCGCTGAAGCATCCTCTATCCCCTCGCAGCTGCCGCTGAGATATATTTAGCCTTAAAAGCATTAGCATGGTTATCGACATAATAGCAAAACCTCATTTTTCCTTCCCCAAATCCACTGCTGCAACATCAAGAAAACTGGGCTGCAGAGAACAATATATTCAGCCGACTTAGTCTCTTGGGTTGGCAAATTGCCCCCAAGCAGGCTTCAGCTTTTATGAAGTCGTTCATTACCCAGCGAATGTTTTAGGCAAATATGTTTAAATTTACAGAGCCCTTGAAAATTACTCATCCCAGCCATTGCGCAGAGTAGGAGCTGTTCGCAATCCATTGGCTTTGGATGATACTGCTGGAAGCCTCCCAGACCGGCAGAAATGGTCTGGGGTAGCTATGAAACGTCTGCGAGAAGAATCCGGCCGGGAGCGTTTGCTCGCCGAGGGTCTGCAGCCCAGCAGCTCCCGGAGGAATCCGTAGCGCGCCCAATACCTGCGAAATGACCCCGCCAGGGCTAGTTGTGGCGTGGCTGTATGTGCAAACGCCGGTTCTCCCAGCACGCTTGGTTCGCTTCCGTTTGAGGTTTTTCCAGATAAGGCCGTTCAAACACATCTGCCGTGGATGGCCCTGCTCATTCCCCACGGTGTTTGAGCAGCAGTTAAAGCGCCTCTGTACAAAGGCACTCGCAGATGCTTTAGTTTCTAAATATTTGAAAGCGAGTCTTGAAAGGGTGGATGTCTTCCTTAAACGTGCAGGCAAGCTTGTTTCCCCCGGAGAGCAGGAATAAGCATGGACTTACCGTCTTTGCGATGATTTCCTGCTCTCCGTTATTTCAGAGAGGAAAGCTGTTGTCATGCAGGTTGGTTGAAGAGTTTGGAGAGTGGAAATGATTAAATCATTCCGCTCTTCTGCACTCATTTTTGGAAGTCATTTCACATTTGCTAAAGCGCTGCGTCCCTTTGCATCCTCTCCCGCGAGATGCGCTCCCTCTGCCCCCGCGGCCACGCTCCTGCCCGCCCACTGTGGCCACGTCCCTCATCCCCGAGCGGGCGGCGGGCGGCAGAGAAGGCGGGAGCGTCTGCCTCCGGCCTCTCCCGCCGAGGTCCCCAGAGGAAAAGTCTTGAGGGGGGGGGGGAAAAATCTCACCGCAGTGCAGCGTCCTGCTGCTAATCCACGCTAGAGCAGGGAGAGTGGGGGCGGGGAAGGAGACCGGGGGAAGCGCATCAAATCCTGGCTTTTTGGGTAGAGTCGGGCTGCCTGTGCCGTCGCCCGGGGCCGGCGGGTCGCCCGTCCGGCTGGGTGGATGCGGACGTGGATGCGGGGGCTCCGGCAGCACCGCTCGGCGTGGGTGCCGGGGCTGCCAGCGCCCACCGTCCCGCCTCGGCGCCCGCCGGGGACCCCAGCCTTGCCCCCGCCGCTGCCGCCCGGCTCCACACGCCGTCCGTTTGCATCACTGCCGTGCTTCTGACCCGATTTCTGTACCGGCCCAAGGAACTCACGGCTTGCCTCTTCCTTTTCTTGCAGGGCTGAAGTCGTCCTAGGAAACATCATTAAGAAGAAAGGATGGAGGTAATTAGTGCTTTCCCTGGACAAGTGTTGCACGTTGCTTCGTGTTATGCGGCAGCTTTCCGGGCTCACAGCTGTGTGTGCGCGTTGGGAAGCGAAAGGGAGGCAGAAAAGCAAAAGCGGCAGGCCGAGACCGCGGCTCCGCGCGGGCAGCGAGGCCTCCGGGGCGCCCGCGGCTCCGGGTCTCCTCCCGCGGCCCCGCGTGCCCGGGGCCGGGCCCGGCGCCGCAGCAGGGCCGTGCGCGGGGGCCGCAGGCGGTGGTGCGCGGCGTGGGCTGGCGCTGACGGCGTCTCTCCCTTTCCCTTTGCAGACGATCCAGCCTGGTCATAACCACCAAAATCTTCTGGGGAGGAAAGTACGTACGGCCTCCCCCGCCCCTCGCCGCCGCCCAGCCGCCCCTCTCCCCTCCTAACCCTGCGTCTTTTGGTCTTTCAGGGCCGAGACGGAGCGCGGCCTGTCGAGAAAGCACATCATTGAAGGTATGGGGCCGCGCCGCCCGCCGCCGCGGCTCCGGACGCGCCGCGGCGTCCCGTGCTGCCCAGGCCGGGCCCGGGTGCAGGCAGCGCGATGCCGCGCCGCCGAGCCGCCCCACGCGCCCGGCACCGGGGCCTCGGTCCCAGCCCGCAGCCGCGCACGGATCTGCTGCCCCGCTCCCCCGAGCCGCGGCGGGCTGGCACACGGGCAGCGGCCGGTGCGCGCCACGGGCTCTCTCACCCCTCCTTCGTCCTAGGCCTGAAGGCTTCGCTGGAGCGGCTGCAGCTGGAGTACGTGGACGTGGTGTTCGCCAACAGGCCGGACCCCAACACGCCCATGGAAGGTAGGTGCTGCCGCGCTCACGGGCGCTCGCCGTGCGGGGCACAGCCGCGGCGCCGGCCGGCCGGCCAGGACGTGTGTGCCGAGCACCTTTGCTTTTCCAAAGAGCCCTTCTCCATCCCCGGCAGCGGGCAGTCGGGGACCGGCCAGACGGGGTGCCTGAGGTCGTTCTCAGTCCTAAACATCCCTAGGAACCGCTTCTGGCCGTGTCCTGCTGCCGGAGGCTGCCGTGGCCCGCGGCCGTGGCCCGTCCCGGCTGCCCTGCAGCCACGGCTCTTACCGGGCGCGGGCCAGAGCGCGGCTAACTTTCCTTACTTCATATCCAGCCCTTTTTCTGGATTATGAAGAGACTGCAATTCACCCACTCCGAGCAGGGAGAGTTAATTCCCTATTCATTAAATTCGTAGTAGTCTCAGTTTTGTTTTATTCCACGTCCCATTTTACCGCACTGTACTGTGTGTGTTGGATTTCACTGTCATTTGTGGCTCTCAGTCATGGTTTTCGTGACAGGCTTTTGTTTGGAGTGTGTTTTCCATTAGCTGGTATAAATCGGTCCCCCTGTTAATACGCGCAGCATGTGCACCAGATTAAATCCTTCGCAAAAACCCTCCTGTCTCGCCCAGTGCCAGGAGCTGCCTCGGGTCCGGCTCTGGCAGTAAGGAGGCTGTTTTAGCGGGGCTCGGGCCTGGGCTCCTCGCTCTGTCCAGCCCTGCACCTTTGTCATGCCGTTCATTGTAATGTGCCAGCAGCTGTCAACTCTGGTCTCTCTAAATCTTTCTTTTATCACCAGGGGACCCATTTAGTTCTTCCAAGGCAAGAACATTCATCATAGAAGGTACATCATACCCGCAGTCTCAGTACTGACCTCTGTGTCCAAGCAGCATTTTATGGGACAGAAGCTGTACTTTTCTTTACGTTTGATTCCTTCCCCTGAACAAACTTCTCCATAAAATGCGCAAAGGAAAACAACAACAGCAAAAAAAAAATACCCCCTGCCCTTTGAGAACATCTTGCAAGTAAAGGGGAAAACGCGACGTAGCTGTTAGCTCCCTCTTTCCTGAGCCACCTCATTTCATTCTTGTGTTCCTTTCCTTTGTCCTGTGCATGAGTTGCCATTTTCAGCCGTGCCTCTGTGTGACGGGGACACTGGCGTCTGCGAGCCTGCGCTAGAGTCGCGCTGCGGCGGCGCGTGCGGGGTGGCCGGGAGCTGCTCGTAACGCGCCTGCGCCGGGGGGCCGAGCCGCAGGTGGGGGCACATCGGCGGGGCAGGAGCTGACGCGGGGCAGCGTTTGTCGTCCGGGAGCCTTAAAGCCCGCTGGCTCGTGTGACATCGCGGCTGCCACGCGGGTGCTGGACTTGCGGGAGAAACGCTCTCCCTTCGAAGCAGGTCGGCCTTCCAAGTCGCCGGTGCGCTCCCGCGGAAGCCCTGCCGCCCTGGTGGCTTCGCCCCGCGCGGCGCGGGCGGCTCTTGCGCTGGCGCGTGGCGGGGGCTTTTCCTCAATGAGGACGTACTAGAGCTGGGCAAATCGCAGCTAACGATGCTCCACTTAACGGCAAATTTTACTTAATGAGGGGGCGCAAATGCTGGAGGGTTTCCAGCCGCGCTGGGGATCCCGCTGACATGGGGAGGGGGCTGCGGGTGCAGCCGACGGCTGGCCGCGGCCAGGCACCCGCGCGAGCGCCGGTTCTCGCCGGTGCTGCCTGTAAGTCGGCAAAGGCACGCTGAGCTTCCTGCCTCCGGCCCCGTTTCCTGCCGGCCCCAGTGCCCGGCTGCCGTTGACTCGCGGCCAGTTTTCGGGCCGGTCATTCGCGCTCGTCCCGCCGCGGCGAGCCTTCGTGCCGCTGCATCTGCGGCTAGTGACCAGGTGCCACGAGCTGCCCGCAGCCTCCTTGGCCTCCGACCCCGAGGCGCCCGCTTTTGCCCATCTCTAGCAGCCGCTGCTTTCCCGCACACGCTGGACTCGGCTTTCGCCCCTCCCGAGTCTTGTACGAGAGCTGCGACGGAGCCGCCAAAGTTTCCTCTGATCGATAGAAACCTTTGGTCGCCACGAAGCCAGTGCTTGGCTAAGGGGCCGCCCCATCGCTGCGCGACGGCCGCCGCAGCCGCGCGTGAGGCTCTCTGCTGCCGGCATTTGGCGTGACCCCGTGTACGGCTTGAGCTCAGCCTGCGCGATGCAGGGCCGGCTGCAGGGCCCGAGCAGAAATCCCAGCAGTGTTTCTAAAAATCGGACCGACGGAGCCAGGCCAGCGTGAGCGGGGCGTTTCAGACGAGCTCCTGGGGGCCGGGCTCACTGGCGTGACCTTGGCGAGCCGAGCGCGGCAGAGCCGGCGCTGCAGCCGTGCCCTGGGCCCCGGGGCAGCGCAGCGGGGTGACACGCGTGTGCATGAGCCCTCGAAATCGAAATATTTATCTATTTGTGTATTATTTGCATATAACCCTATGCTTGTGTACTGCTGTATCGCTGTGGCCACGTGCACCGCGGCGCGGCGGAGCAGGCAGAGCTGCTGCAGCGGGCGTGCGGCTCCGGCCAGGCGTTGCCAGACTGTTTTTAGAAACACTCGTCTGCCGGCTTGCCTTTGTATCGCGCCAGTCGCACTCGACCTTGCAAGCACTGTATCACCGTAGCTCTCCGTCCGCCCGAGCCGGGGCCAGCCCCGCGCCGGCACCCCGGGCCGTGCCGGGCGGAGGTGCCGCAGCCCGGCACCGCTCGCGGGAGAGCCCCGCGGCGCCCGGCTCGGCTCGTCTGGTGGAGCCTCGCGGTGGCTCCTCCCTACCGGGGCTCAGCAAACTGCCCCGGTTGGGTTGGATGCCCTTAGGTCACGGCCCGACTGGAGCGCGCTTAAAGGCCACGAGTGGGCTTTTTCGGAAAAGCCGGCGGAGGATTTCACGCTGCCCCTGTGCCGGGAGGGGCTGCGCACACATCCAGCCCCGGCGGCGCCTCTCCCCGCTGCCCGGCCTCGCTCCCGGCCCCTCCCTCGCCAAGAGCCTGCCCCAACAGGGCCCCCGCCATAAATCGCATCCTTTTTGTCACTCTGCCTCCTCATTTCAGCATACGCGCACATAAATATGTCAGCTCCCATCTTCCTCTCCGGTTCGAGTTGGCTCTTTTTTAATAGACTGGGAACAGGAGTAAGTTTGGCGGGGCGATTCCAAGCGCAGTCTCTCTGGCGGGTTGGTCTCCCTTTCGTGTTGTTTTAATCTCCTCGTCAAAGTCCTGCCTCCACGTTTGGTGTCTGGCCGTGCACTGCTTGCAAGATGTCTGTGCTGTCGCGCTCCCTTCGCCTTCCGGCGCCGTGCTGCCGCGGCCGGGCCCCGCGCTGACGCCCGCCGCGCTCTGCCTTGCCCCCGCAGAGACGGTGCGCGCCATGACCCACGTCATCAACCAGGGGATGGCCATGTACTGGGGCACGTCGCGCTGGAGCTCCATGGAGATCATGGTACGGCCGCGCCGCGGGGCGGGCGCGCGGGGCAGGGGGCGGCGCGCGGGGCGGGGGCAGCGCGGCCCGGCGCCCACCGGCTCTCCGGCCTTGCAGGAGGCGTACTCGGTGGCGCGGCAGTTCAACCTCATCCCGCCCATCTGCGAGCAGGCCGAGTACCACATGTTCCAGCGCGAGAAGGTGGAGGTGCAGCTGCCGGAGCTCTTCCACAAGATAGGTACCGACCGGCCGCGGGGCGCGCTGCGGAGCCGGGGCCGCGCTGCGGAGCCGGGGGCCGTGCTGCGGCCGCGGGGACGCCCGAGCCCGGGAGCGGCCCCCCGGCTCGTCCCCGCACAGACCTGCCCGGCGCTTACTTGCCCTTCTGTCTGCGCCCCGAGCGCGGAAACGCTGCCCCCTCCGTGAAATCGCGCCCCGGCAGCGGTGCCACCTCCCTCCATGCCCTCTGCCCTCTCTTCCAGGCGTCGGCGCCATGACCTGGTCCCCGCTGGCCTGCGGCATCGTCTCGGGCAAGTACGACGGCGGCATCCCGCCGTACTCCAGAGCCTCGCTGAAGGTGAGCGGCCGGGCCGCAGGGCCGCGCGGGGGCCGGCGGGCCGCGGGCGAGGGGCGGCGGGCGCCCAGGCCCCCCTGGCGGCCCCGGGCCCCTCTGAGCGCCTCTGCCTCGGCCCCCCGCGCAGGGGTACCAGTGGCTGAAGGACAAGATCCTGAGCGAGGAGGGCCGGCGGCAGCAGGCGAAGCTGAAGGAGCTGCAAGCCATCGCCGAGCGCCTGGGCTGCACCTTGCCGCAGCTCGCCATCGGTAAGGGGGGACGCGGGCCCGGCACGGCCGCGGAGGGGGCGGCACGGCGTGGAGGGGGGGCCGGGGCCGCGCCGGCGCTCAACTCGCCCTCCCTTTCTGCCGCCCCAGCCTGGTGCCTGAGGAACGAAGGCGTCAGCTCCGTGCTGCTCGGTGCCTCCAACGCGGACCAGCTCATGGAGAATATCGGAGCAATACAGGTCAGTGCCAGCACGCCGCCCCCGGCGGCTCCTCCGGCCGCGCTGAGCCCCCCCGGGCCCCCGTCGCTGGCCGAGGGGCTCGCGGGCGCTCCGGGGTCCGCACGCGCCAACGCGTCCCGCTGCTGCCCCGGCGCGCGGTGCAGGAGGGAGCAGTGACGAGCCGCRGCTCAAAAGAGGACGCGCAGCTTTTGCCTCATCAAAAGCCGAGTCAAAGATCAGTCCCTCCCTTTCGGAGCTGCAAGCGAAGCCCCCAAAACCACGGCTTGTTCGTTGACTGACGCAGTTACGAAAATCCTGTCGTGGTTCGTTTACTGCTTTATTATACGCAGAAATGAGGTCGTCCTCCCGTCTGGATCCTTGGGTTAGCTGCAGTAAAGAGAAGCCTCATCTTAAATCGTAAAAACCTTAATCATCTTTCTTTGGTTGCGTACAGGTTCTTCCAAAGCTGTCATCTTCCATTATCCATGAAATCGATAGTATCTTGGGCAATAAACCATACAGCAAGAAGGACTACCGATCCTAATCGTGCATACCGTCCGCCTGGACTCACTGTCAAGTCCTAGTCTCCCGTTCGCTTGCTTAAGCTTTGTTGAAGCAAAGTGGAGAGTGTGGTTTGCATCAAGAACACAACATGTCAAGATGTTATAGAGAAATTGTTTAAAACGTTGCTGCAAGACAACATATGCTTATTATGTAACATTTTTTTTGAATGCGAGAAAAGTCACTGGTTGGGAAGAGTGCGAAAGCAATTTCACCCTAGCTGTTTAGCCTCTGAGCTTCCTTTTTAAAAGAAGAAACTACCTTTTTTTCCACAAACACACAGGACCTCACTGTTTTCCATTAATTCAGGCTCATGTACAGTTTGCTTGAATATTCAGCTCTGGCATGCAACGCATTTAACTGGAAGGATGGTGGCGTCCGTTAGAAAGGCCGGCTTTCCAGTGAGCGGGCTAATGCGAGCTTGGAGGACTCTGTCTGCGAGAACCATCTAGGCATGTTAGAAACAGCTGTTTCGGACTATTGCATGCGTCTCCCAGCTGCTGCTGTTCTGTCGTTTCCTTGTTCATGGGGCTGGATGAGAAGATTTTTGTTTTGGGATGTATCCAGAGCAAATCGGCCAAGCCGTTGAAAGCTGTAGGAGTTCAGGGCCCCTTGTTCTGCACCTCGCGAGACCCCAGTGCTGCCGTGGCGCCGCGCCGGGCCGCGGCTCCCTTTGCGCAGCGCTCGGCGACATCCTGGTCCTCCCGGGCGGTCGGACACGTCCGGGCCCCGTCGGGACCCCTCAGCCCTGCGCCCCGGGCGGCCCCCGCGCTGCCTGGCCGCGCGCCGTGTCGGGGACGGGGCTCGGGGCATCACCGCAGCACGAAGCCCTGGAGAAACGTGGTGCTTCAACGCAGATGCCGTGCAGGATTCGTTACTTTTAACACATTAATTTTAGGTTCTGATTATAAACTTTCAGTCGATCGGTTGCTGTAAGACACAAAAAGCTCTTTTCCGTAACCTGGGTGCAGGAGATGCCGGGCTCTGTCGTTAGCCGCTTCGTTTCCTGAGCCCGCGGGCTGCGGGAGGTGTCGCGACAAGCCCCGGCGCGGCGCAGCCGGCCGCTGCGGCAGGGAGGCGGGGCGGGGGGCTGCCCTTGACGTGTGCTCGGAGGACGGTCACGGCGCATCGGTACCGGCTGCACACGATAAGCGACGGCAACGAGCAATGAAGCCGGCTGCCGGCTGGGCGGAGGCCTGGGCACGACGCCGCCAGCCTCCGGGCGGAGCGGCGGCCTCGCGGCGGTGGCAGCGCCAGGGCGAGCTCTGCGGGCGCTTCTGCGCATCACACAAAGACCGTAGGGCACGGGGTCCGAGAGGTAACAGCCGCAGGGATTTATGTTCCATTATGCACAACAGATAAATACGTGTATGGTTATTACAGTAAGTTAGCGTCTTCTCGTAACCTCTGCATCCTAGATGAAAAGCAAGTATCCCCTAGGAGCAGCAAAAAGTCTCTTCTCTGTAGTCTACCATGTGATCCAGGGTGCAGAATTATTCCAGTGCTTAAGGTCAACAGAACCATATCTAGTATGAATCTTCCATTAAAAAGGCAGATTAATACTAATAAACAGTGATAAAAGCAACTGTGTTGGGAAATTATTCTTTCCTGGCAGGGTGACGTGTCCCTGTACTAGCGCACAGCATGGATCGGGGGCGGGGGGGCCTTTTGTGAGCGGGTGAAACTCGAGACTTGTTTTATTATTATTTTTGGTACCTAGAGCAGGAAAACTGCAGCATCCTACAGCCTTTCCCCAGGCAGCAGACTGACCAAGGCAGAGGGCCCAGCTGCCGGGGGGGGGGGTGGGGGGGCAGAGGGCCCAGGGCAGCCAGCACCAGCCCCAGCCGCGGTACCGCAGCAGCCGCCCACCCCCTCCTGCCCGGCTCTTCGCGGGGCTTTTCCCGAGCGTCGGCAGCCGCCGGGCCGAGCCTCCCTGCGCGACGTGAAGCCATCCCTCGGCCGGGGCCTCGGCTAGCGCGGGACAGTTTGCACGAGCCCTTTCTTCTATGAAAATGGGGACAAAACAGTTGTCAGAGGGTTTAAAGCTAGACTGAGACGAGCCAGAAGGAATCAGAAGGGTGGCTGAGACGTCTCCTTGCTTTTTGCTCCGGAAACGGTCAGGACTGGCAGGTTTTAGCATGCCAAAGCCAAGGCGAGCTGGCTTAGCTCGCGGTTCAGCCTCTGGCCTAGGTTYTGTATCAGGACTCCCAGCCTGGTGCAGGCAGTCAGATAAGATCTCGCTTGGTACAAGCCACTCTGTGGTAGAGCCCGCTAAATTCACAGCGAGCTCAAAATTAAGTGCCTAAGTCAAAGCATAAAGCATAACTGTACCTCAGATATTAAAAAAAAGAGGCAAAGATGCCAAATGAGAGCAAAGGAAACAGCAAGATTGCTGAGTAAACGATGCTCACAGGACTCAGCCCCCAGCAGCCACCACGGCAAAGAGGTCTTCGGGGAGGTATTTCAAAAAAGCTGTAAGATAACGTGGGAAGCTTTTCCCAAATGTAAAGGGAAGGGAGGGGTGAAGTCCTTCCCTTACCTACCACATTCCTCTCTGCTGCAGTCGCAGGAAAAACAACAGTGCTTTTGTTGGATCCTTTTTAAAGGATTTATTAAAACACAGAAAACATAAACCAAAACACACAGAGTACAAAGTAAATGTGATTGTGTCGGTTACAGGTGCCATAAACCTTCCTACAAAAGGTCATTGCGGTGCAGCATCACAAAATAACCACGGCGGCACGACAGCAAAGTCGCTTCCGTCCCCCCCGCCGGCCCCGGCGCGTCTCCTGCCCTCGGCCGCCTCCCACCCGAGCTTTAACGCCGGCCGGGCAGTTCGGCACGCCTGCTCCCGCGCGGAAAGGCCGGCTGGCTGCGGAGGGACCGGAGCAGCACCCCGGTGCCTCCTGCCTAACCGGAGCCCGGCGCAGCCTGTTGCAGTTTGGGGCCCGGACTGCGGTGCCGGAAGCCTCCGGGCAGCCTCTTCCTTTCATGCATTTTCGATGACACAGAGACCAGCAGCCGCCACAGGAGAAGGGCTCAGGGGAAAGATTGGCACTCGAGGGCAGAGGGACAAGAGGCGCCAGACAACTGGCCGTCGTCTCACCRGAAACGGAGCAGCCTGCTGCAGGGAAGCCGCTGCTCGGGAGGGAGCGGGGTGGGGGCTGCGGCGGCGAGCCGCTGGCGCTCTCCTAACGCCGGGGAGTGCCAGCTCCAGCCCCACAAACCCTTGGAGGTCCCAGCTTTCCCGGGCCGGAGGCAGCCGGCGCGCTCAGCCGATGCCAAACGCCTGCAGCCCGCGGAAGGACCCCGCAGGCCCCTCGGATCGGAGCCGCTCCGCCCTACCGCGAGGGGCCTGGGGGGCTCCGGCCCCGTTACGCAGCTCGGATCAGGATACAAGACGAATGAACAATTTCGAAAGCCAGCCTGCAAAAGGGCGCGGCAGCGACGAGGCATTTCGCTAGGGGAAAGGGGCGGGTGTGCCGGCCTCGAGCCGTTCCCCGGTGGCCCATGGCGCGGAAGGGACAGTCCCAGGAGGTCCCGGGCCTCTCTGCCCGGCTTCAGCGCACGCTAACTGGTCCTTACGGGGCTGGGACTGTGCCCACATCTGGGTAAAGAAGCGACGATGCTCCAGGTTTGACCCTGCTGCTCCAGCTCACCTCGCTGCACACCAGCTTTTCCCCCAGCACCACAGGGACAAACGAGGGCACAACCGTTGCCAGGACTCGGGCTTTTGGAGAAGCGGTCAGTTCCCCACGCAGCAGAGAAACTGCTCCTCTTTCCCAGAACAGGGAAGTGCCACCGCTCGAATCAAACCGCACTGATTTCCTGCGCTACCCTGACGTTCACCCCCTCCTCCCCGCAGGGAGGCAGGGAAACGGGAGCCGCGGCACCTCGGGCAACGCCAGCCCCGGTCACCGCACAGGCAGGGCAGCCCGGACGTGTCCCCGCACCGGCGCCCCGAGCCAGCGCCGCAAGGCAGAACGCGGACGGAAAGTGCTGCAGCGCCTGGCACGCTGCCACAGCCGGCCCGGCCCTCGGCAGAGGCTTCTCCGTTATCCCCCTCCTAGCTCCAGCTTTCACCTCTCTCCCGTGTCTCATCCTCTCACTGGCACTGAAACGTGCCCCGGGAGCCCCTGCCCGACTGCTGAGCCCCAGCCAGGGCGCGGGAGCTCTCGCCCCRCCGTGCCCCTCCGGCGCTGCCCACGCAGGCTCCCGGCACTGCAGCACRCTGCAGGCAGGCTGGAAGCAGCAGGGAAATCCAGGGCAAAGCTAGGGCTTAGCAGCTCCCGGCGGGCACTGAGCCAGAGCGCGGAGCGGCAAAGGAGAGCGCGCTGCAGCAGGCATCGCTGCGAACGCCCACGGCTTCCCGCGCTCGACAAGAAGCGGGTCAGAAGAGCTACCGCCCTCGCTCTGCCAGGGGCAGGTACCACGCGTGTCCTCAGCCTCACAGCAAGCCAAAGCCGAGCCAAGGCCAGCACGTGCAGGGGAAACACGGCGTGGACCCATCCCTCTCCTGCCCACCAGCTCCTCGGGAGCTCTCAGCCCTGGGGCGGCAGCCGCGCTCCTCGCGCCGCACAGGGAGGGCCGGCAGCGCGGCGAGCGTCCCTGTGCTCGCCGGGGACGCCGGGCAGCCCCGCGCTGCCGGCAGGCTGGCAGCGTGCATGCATTCGCTCAAACACAAAATGGACGTGAAAATAGAACTTACACAGAACAGAATTAAGCTTGGCTCCTAACGGCCACCTCCGAGTAACTGGACTAGAAACAGAGCTTCCAACAGGTCTCCCTTTAAATCTGACACGTCAATAAAAACAGACATAAATACTGATACTCTATAACCCTTCTTAATTCATCCCACATTTTCCAGACAAACTCTTCAAGTCTTCAATAAGAAAGTGCAAAAAATGTACAAGGAAATGAAATCCCCTTCAAAGAAGTTCTCGCAGTGGTGAGGGGTCGTTTCGTTTGAAGCACACTTTAAACACGAGCAGGACGGGCCGGGAGCGCCGGCACGGCGGCAGCGGGAGCTAGTCTTCGATGCAGATAACGTCGCCGTGCTTCCCCTTCCGCTCCGCGGCGGCGCCGTCTTTCAGCGACTCTGCTGCTCTCGGAGCCGGGTGGCTGGAGAGGGGCCCGCTGGAGGCTGCTGGGGGACAGAAATGGAAGCGTCACCGGCAGCCGGGCGCCAGCGCCCTCCGTCTCACCTGCTGCCGTGAAACCAAGCATGAGGTGAAAGCACTGACCTCAGCGGGCACAGAAAGCCGGTCAGGTGTCCAACCCAAAGTCAACACTCCTAAAAGCGGAGAGGCCGTTCCCACGCTCCTCCCGCACCGCTGAGCCTACGCGCGCGCGAGCCGCTTCGGTCCGCAGCCCAGCGCCTCCCTTCCCCTCCACGGCAAGGTCAGCGCCGCGTCTGCGCGGGCAGACGCCTCGGGCCCCGCGGCTTCCCCAGCTCGCGGCTTCGAGCGCCCGGAGAAGCCCGGCTGCTCGGGGTACGGATTTGCCRGCCTCAGCAGCAACTGGGGCTGAACCACGCAGGTGGGGACAGGGCCCCAYGGAGGGGAAGGGGCAGCCGGAGAAACAAGGCCGTTGGCACCAGCTGGAAAGCCAACAGGGTCGSGACAGACCGGCGGGAGCAGGCCGAGGAACAGCCGCACGAAACGCGGACTGTGTCCAGGGACGCCGAAAGGCAGCRCGGGAAACGGGACCCCTGCTCCTCTCCGGGGTGCCCGGGGGTCTCGCGCTTGCTCCTCGGACCGCTGCAGGCTTCCGGAGCGGCAGAACAGCCTCAGAGGGAGCCCGAGGGCCAGGAGGAGCCGGGCGGCTGCTCCGGAGACCAGAGCGCGTCACAACTCCTGCGCTGTCCGTCTGGCTCCAGCCAGCCCCTACCTCGCCCACCAGGGGCGAGCAGCCGAGGCTTAGAGAAAGATGAGGAGAAACGAGATCCTCCTCCTTCCTCTGGCCATTTCTGAGCTGCCTGTGATTGCTGTGGTTGCTTCTTGAGCCCCACAATTGTCTCTGATGGACACTTAAAAAACTGGGAGTCATCCACAGCTACGACCTGCAGGTTCCTACAGCTACTTAACAGGACAGCACCGGGTCCCAGCCATAAATCCGCCCGGCCCTCAAGAGCCTTTTCCATATCCTGGTTATTTAAGAATATAAACGCTCTCACTGGGCCAGAAGAGAGGCCCATCTCAGGCAGCTCCGGAGCACGGTGCGCGGCACCACGTGCAAAGAGCCGACTGCGCTGAGGACGGGATCTAAGGTGTCTTCCAGGAGCACTGCCCAAGGGGGAAAGGTCGTTAGCGACTCGTGTATTCCTGAACGCACAAGAAGCCAAAGCAAGGAACAAATAGGAGGAAAAGGAGAAAACCTTGGCTGGGCCTTCTCTCCGTAACACGCCGTTTGCATTTGGAAGTTGAATCAAGCACACGTGCTCCATTCAAGCCCTGGAAAGGCAGGCAAGGGCAACCCAGAAGCGACTGACTTCCCCAAGCCTGAGCACAGACTAGGCTCGGCGTAAACTCTGTCTCTTTTTTGTTTCTTTCCAGAATTTGCTAAGGATGATCCCAAACAGATTACACAGAGGCAGATATCAAGTATTTCCACACAAGCATGTTTTCAAAGCAATATGACACACCAGTCCTGGCGCTTCCTTTCCTCGGGGAGGAATCGGAGGCTTACTTAGAGGATGTGGCATGGAAATTATTCTAGACATAGAAAACACGATATGAAAACTGCAAAAGCAAAAACCACAAATGAATCTGGTGCGCTTGGGAGCTAACTGCTAACTGCACTTAACGTCATGCACATAGAACCGCCCACACGCGAAGGACGGGACGTTACGGAAAACAAAAACCCCCAGACGGGTGGGTATGAGGCGAGGAACCCCACTAAAGTGACACCTGACAACGACATCCACGCGCATCCAGCCTCTGCCGGCACCCTTTATCCTGCCTCTGGGGAAGTTACGTGGAATTTAATGCTGGACCGTTAAAGATGGGCGCATCGAGATGCCTCCAGCGACAGCAGCACGCTCACAAGGCTCCATGCCCAGGGGGGCTCCAAGACGCTCTGCATTTCGCTTTGTGAACGATGCGTGCGGGAAGGCTGCCCTGCTCTGGCTCTCTGAGACCCCGGCACTCCTCTGAGACCCCGGCACTCCTCTGAGACCCCGGCACAAGGGCACGGGACGCTGCTGCACACGGCTGTGGGACAACTGGCCAGGACCCTACACAGGGCCGAAACAGAGAATATCCCCCGTGAGCTGACTGCCTCACGCCTTGCTGACACGGCACAACACTTCAAACACGCTGCTGCAGATGCGTGGCAGGGAGGGCCGTTTTACGGTCCCTGAGATGCAGCAAACTACCACCATTCAAGGAGGCAACAAAAAATGACACTTCATACATTTTGAATGTATTTATTCATTCCACCTTGTCACYTGGCTGAACTGTAACCATGTTGCTACAAGTGCCCTGACAAATGAAGCGATGCAATGTTTAGCAGAGAGAAAAGCGTAGCCTTACCTCAGGTGGAAATGAGAACTGCAGAAGAAAATCTTGGAAACGGCTAAATATCTATTGATAAGAGAGAAAACATCTTGCTTGCCCACTGTCCTTTGGCTTTGCTTGTGGCCCACTGAAATTTGCCACTTGAATTTCTCTGCCAGAGAGCATCTGCTAGAAATCTCAACCTACCGGTCACATACGGTCCCAGAGGCATCTGACTGTAGTTGACAATCCCACCTGGTCCAGGACCTCGGAAATTTGGCCCAAAGTTGTTGTTGTAGATCTGGGAGGAACCGAAGGAGCCCTGAAGAAATGAGAGAGAAAAGCGGCTGTCCCAGAGCGCAGACGGCAGCCCAATTCTGCCCGCGCGCTGGCCAAACCCCGAGCTTCCCGCCTCCTCCCCTCTCCTTCACCAGGCCAAATTCCCATTGGATCTGCTGGCCACAGGACTGGATGCGCTCAGAATTTGGGACACCGCACGCACAAGTCAGCGCTGGCAAAGGCCGGCGCCTGCACCCCTCGCCATCGCTCCCCAGCACCATCTCCTGCTGTCCGACTGCCGGACCCTCGCAAGCGGCGCTGCCCGCAGACGGGCTCCACCGGCAAGAGCCGGCCACCCCCGCGCCACGTCCGAGCTGCCGCCGCGGCGCTTCGGCCCCTCTGACCTGCTGCCCGGCRGGGTCGCCCCCGCGGGTGGTGAGGCGGCTGAGAATGCTGCGCTCCGACATCTGCAGCCGGGCGGCCACGGGCGGGATCCTGGACAGCATGGACGGCAGGCGCGTCACGTCCGCCTTCATGTCGCTCAGCAGCTCCTCGAGCTGGTTCAGCACTGCAAGGCACGCGGAGCCCTGAGCTGGCGGGACGCCCCGAGCCCACGGCAGGCAGCAGGGAGAGAAAGCRCCCGGGGCAGGAGCGAGCTGAGCTCTCCCGCCGCAGGCAGAGGCRGAAGCACCCGCAGCCTCCCGGCCCCGGGAGGACACGGCTCCAGGGAGCAGGCAGCAGGACGCTCCGGCAGCCGGGAGCCGCGTTCGCAGAGAGCTGCGGAGCCGGCGGCTCCGGGGCGGCCAGGCTGGGAGCTGCTGCCGGCACAGACGCCTGCGGTTCCACCGCTGGGCACTGGCCTGCTGAAGGACGGGGTTCCCACAGGGGCTGGGCCTCACGACCCCCTCCCCAAACATCTCCAGCGCTTCCTTCCTCCCAGGCTCCCCAGGAGCTGCCCCTGCCTGTGCATCCTCCTGAGCCCGCCCGCACGGCCCCGGCAAGCTCTGCCCCTGCCCACAGCAACCGGTGCCTGCATAACGCACGCTTTTGGCCAAAAGGAGAGTCACTGAAACACTTTCTTATTTTAGAGCAGTTCCACCCGCACGTTCCTGTTGCTCGCTGGCCCGAAACACAGACCGAGGCCACCCTGGAGCTGTGCAGTGCCATTAACTCCGGGCTTTGGTCCCAGCCATCAGGTTACGCAGGTTATTTTGTCTTTTGTGCGTGCATTTGTCAGGGAGCTCAGTGGGAGAAGGGAGACCTAAAGCCGTTTCCTACCTACTGCGGCACCTTCTAACATATCACAATCTCCCCAGTAAAATCCATTCTACGACGTAAGCCAAATGAATGAAATGACGCTGCATAGGTCTCTTTATGCTCATCTATCGTCCCCCCAAAAAGCTCAGACGCCCTGTGGCTCTCCGGTAAGAGCTCTGCAGAGACCCCCCTGCGGGACGCACCTTTGTGCAGGACAGCATTCGCAGGCTTGTTCCCRGCAAGGGACTCTTTGGAGAGGTGCTGGTGGCTCTCGGCAAGGCACTCCACTTCAGCCAGACGGGCGTTCAGCGCCATGGCCGGGTGATTGGGGTCTTGAGTCATGTTGAGGTACGCAGCCCTTCGCAGCTGCTCCTCTATCACCAGGGCCTGCTCCAGCAACTGAGGGGTACAGAAGGATTCAAGACCGGCTCCTGCACCAGTGTAAACCAGTACCGCTCTGAAGGCTCCCACTGCCCGTGCTGTTCGCATCAGCAGACCCCTTGGCCCGCCATCCTCCCCCCCACCCGACCCTCAAGAGCTCCTGGGGGAGCAGACTTTGTCTCCCCATCCCAAATGCAGGCCCACGCCGACGCTGAGCATCCCGGCAAGGGACGTTCAACCTGAAAGGCCGCGGCAGTTCATTTTGGCAGCACTTCCACGCCCTCCTCAGGGAGGACCAAGTGCCTGGTGCTGTGGGTWCAGGCACGGGAGCCTGCTCTCCTCCCGCCACCACGGAAACTACACGGCTGCTTCCTCCTCCTGTACCAGAAGGCAACGGTGGACTCTATCTTCACCTCGGGCCACTGCTCTAGTCTCCACCACTGCTACGGACTCACCAGTCCTGCACCTGCAGCTCACCTTGAACCGCCGGGCAAGGAACTTGTTCTTCATCTCGAGGTAGTTCCCCTTGTGTATCTCCGACTTGAACGGTTCATTGAGGATGACGTAGCGTGGGTCGTTCTGGATGTCCTGCCAGCGGGCATAGCCGTGACTGGGTGCAGTGTGTTAAGGGAAGAACTGGCCAGCTAACAGCACTTCTGTCACCCGTCAGCGATACGGCACCTCCAGCCCCGCTTCCCTGCTCTAGCACYACCACCGTCACACCAGCTCCCGCCTCGCGGCACGGCCTCACGGCTTCCCGCTGCTCCACGGAGGCCTCCCTCGCCACGCAGCCTCCCCACAGCCTGATGCTTGGAGACAGTCTCCCACAAATCCAAAGGACACGTGACGATTCCTGCCAGCAGCCAGTAGTCGTGTCGCCGGTGCCAGATATCATAGATCTTGCCAGAGGAGATGGCAGCTCTTTCCTCGTTCTGCCACAGCGTGTGCAACTCTGTAGAAGCAGAGCAGAGACAGCCTGGTCAGCCAGCAGAGCCGCTGGGGACATCACACGAGCACATCGGGCAGGATCAGCCACGAGATTTCCCAGGCAGCTATTGGCACGGTGCAAAAATGAGACATTTTGCTGCGAGGCTATAAAGGGATCACGCTAAAGCGCTATCAGGTTTGCAAACTCTTTAAATGACTGTGCARATTCTTGCAAAGGTTCTGAGCTTTCACGCATAAGCTCTGCAGGAGTAAGCAAAGCCTTGTCTCTTCCTGTTACCTGTAAAGCCGCCATCAGCAATGTTGAACATGAATCTGAAGTTTGCATTTCTCTCATCCTTCTTTCCTTCCTCCTCTTCCTCTTTTTCACCATTTTGTTGAGTCTCATTTTGCTCCTTCTCTTCCACCTTGGCATCCTCTGCTTGGTAAACACAAGAAATCATGCCTGTCTAATCTTACTTTGCCGAAAAGACTGAAYAGTGTCATCGTTGCCCTATTAACTGCAGGAGGAACTCCCCTGCTACAGTCCAAAACGCCACCAGCCCACTTTGCGCTCACCAGGAGCCACCATCTGCCCCTGCCAGCAGGTCCTGCTGTTTTCATCACAAGTCTGAGCAGTGCCCACTATAACGGGGTCCTTTTCCCTGCTCATGGCTTCCAAACATCACCATTACACAAGCATTACGTACTACAAGTGCTGTCCTCACCACAGCCCCGCAGGCACAAACTCCCTCTCCTCCCCGGCCACACACCCGCCTGCCTGCAGAGASAGTGCGCCCAGCGCCCATCAGAGCACCTCACGCCCCTTCTCTGAGCAGGTCTCCTTGCACCTTACCTGGTTTGACCTCTTTGTCCTCCCCTTTACCTGGGCTGCTGTTCAACTCCGACTTTTCCAAAGGCTTCTCTTTTTCTTGAATTGCCTCATCTGCAGAATAGAACAGGACTATGAGAAAAGCTTTACAGGCAAAATGCTGTTCAGAGAATAACAACTTACATGTCTGGATTGACTTTCTCTTCCTCTTTTAGTCTGAAGTGATTATATTGTATGGACATTCAAGCTGCTTGAAAAACTTCAGACAGAATATTCCTCTGCATTTTATCAGGAAAAAATATTTATTTTTTCCCTGTTCCTTGAGATATTATGAGGAACATACTACCATCAACAGAAAGCRTCCCACAAAATGAGCATTTCACATAATTTACTTTGTTTTGATTTGCATGTTATATGAAAATAATACTTCAATATTATAGCATACTTTATAGTTTATATGCACACTTACATAGTTTATGTTTAGATACTGACAAAACGTTATCAATCCAAAAGTCCAGAGTTGAGGGCTTTTTCAGAAATTTCTTTCTACAGGACACTTTGACATTTAGGTTTTCCATTGCAATTCAGAGAAAAGAAAGACCAAAACAACATCCAAGTGCCAGAACTTCCCACCAGCGGAAAAGTCCGCTCGTCAAGAGCACTAGTGTATCTGAGACTGTTACAGTACATGCTCTGATGTCTACGCAATTCTAGGTGCAGAATTTCTGCAGTACAAATCAACATCACTAGTAAGTATCACAACCCTCACAGAGGTCCCAACAGCTGCTCGCAGCGGAGCCTGCACTCGGGATCCCGTTCACACGAGCCACAGACTCACCTTTCACCAGAGGCTCCGGAGAAGGCGCAGCCTGTCCACTCTCTTCTTGTTTCTCTTCTGCCACTTTCTCTTTGTTTTCAGAGCCTTCTTGATGTTCTTCTCTTTCCACCTTCTCAGCACTTGCAGGCACCTTAATTTGCAGTGACCACATGGGATTAGCCCAGTGCTCAATGGGATCTGGTTTGTTTCCCAAGAAATGCTGCAATGTTTCCAAGAACCCTTCCCACATTTCTGCAGAAGCTGCTGGTCAGTGGTGCAGGCTTAGGTTCAGGACCAAACTTCTCACCACGGTATTTTGCGTGGGGG
>PTFA01000161.1:24688-60555 GCA_003342895.1 Casuarius casuarius | reverse complement strand
GGGGGGGGGCACAGTCTAGCTAGCCCATACGATAAAAGACTGCAGAAACTCATGGGAGCACAGGGCTGGGATGTTCACACGGACTGCTGCCGCTGGCCTCGTCTTGCAGATCTCGGCTGCTGCGCAGCTCCCTGAGCAGTGACACTGCCCAGGAAAGGAGAGAGCACATGTGGCACTTTGCCCTGCTCTGCCCCTTTCCCAGGGAGCGCTCCGAGTGTCTAGGCAAGCAACGAGAAGGCCTCCCAGAGGAGACGCTGAAAGAAGCTGCCCTACCTGGCTGTCAGGCACCTTCTTGGACTTCTGCTCCACTTGGTCCTTCTCCTCCTGGAAGCCCAGTTGTGTTTCTATTTTATCTGTAACAACAGCAAAGCAAGGAAGCTATAGGCAGGTACCCCAGAGTGCCATCTGCACGGTGCCAGGCACAGGCAGATACCTGCAAAACCTTTCGGTGCCTTGGCCCACCTCCCTTTCCTTAATAAGCCAAGACCAAAGCCACGATCACCCGGCACATTTACCTGCGAGGGCAAGGGGCCCCGTGTGCATATGCGCTGGGCTGGCTGGGACAGGGGTGTTGGGATCTGAAGAAACGATCTCACTGGACTTCTTGCTCTCTGAGCCTTCAAGAATCAGATCTGGGGTGCTGTACTTCCCGTTGACATGCTCAAACTCCTGGACCTGGGGCAGATGCACATTGGCGAGTCAAACAGAGCGGATGACAGCACGGTAAGGTGACAGCGAAGCCAGTCCACTCTCTCTGGGCTTTTCTCTGCCTGCCACCCCGTGGTGGCACGTTTTACGGAGCAGCAGTCAGCAGAGTCCACGCTGGTGTGGGCTGCCTACATCGTGCTGCTCTGCAGACTCCTGGGTGCTAAGCCCCCCAGCCAAATTACACCACAAGACAGTCTCCCTTTGCCCAAGACAGCAGACTTGAGGTTTAYGTAGGGAGTTCCCCATGCTCCAGCAGGCCCGCTGCTCCTGTGTCACTGTGCAGACGTAAGGAAGAAATACCGAGTTAGACTATGCGCGTGGCTCTGTGGCGGGGACGTGGCAGAATGACAGCATGCGAAGGACCATGCCAGCGCTTACACGAAGCCTCTGCACGCATGCGGGGAGAACTGTAACTGACCGTCGGGAGTGCTCATGCAATTAGGTCACAGCCCTGGCCCCCAAGGGCTTCATGCCTCCACATGAAAGCTCTTCGCTTCCACTCTGCTGAGACCCCAACAGTGTGGCCTTCCTGCTCTCTTCCTTTTCCACAGAACATGTTCTTTCCTGCCTGTCCCATTCCCTAAGCTGCAGTTTCCCTCTTCCTACACAGCAGAGCAATAGTCATTGCTCAAGACACAGCATAAACCAAGTGCTGTCACCTTCGACATTTCCCCTTCCACTTTTTCACACCAGGATCAGCTCCACTATCACCTAAAGGTTATCCTAGGATAAGCCACGGTGTCTTACTCATTAGTACGCATACTGCGATGTGGGGGACCCAAGACTGATGATAAAAGAATTTTGACAACGGGTTTGGCAAGTACTCCATCACTTGCACTCTGTGAAAGCCCAATTCAGCAAGATCCTTAAGTGCGCATCTCATTCATACGCCTGCCTAACTGCTGGCATCAGTGGGGCTCAGCACATGCCTGGGATTAGCCACACGATTTACTAGCTGAATTCAGTCCCAAATCGAGACCGGATGTCTCTCTAAAAGACATGCTCTGGTTCAACACCAAGATGCTGGGCACAATGCAAGACTTGGCAAGTGAAAGTCTCTGGCCTGTACGGTACAGGAGGTCTGAGTAGGTGACCATAATAGTCCCATCTGAAATGAAAAAAAACTATAAATCTAAGAATTTTTGCAAGTTCAAAGCATACGATTTTTTCCAGGATTTTTCCCCAAGTGTGCACTTCTACCTCCGACTGATCTAAATCACTAAAATACCACATGCAGGTCTGTGGAGTTCCCGCTCAGTCCGGAGCAAAGGAAATCCTTGAAGAGTCTCCTTGCCCGACATTTCTAGTCCAGTTCTGCAGATCCTGCATCTTCAGACTGCTTAAAAGCAGACTCACTAAGCGGCAGGATCGCCACATCCACCCTGCCAGGGACATTTGACACTAGTGATTCTGAGACTCACAGCTCTGTGGGACTGAACACAGTCTCAGTGGCATTTCAGTGTCTCCAGTAGCATTTCTCTTTTTTGCCATTCAGACTATTAAACATCTGCTCATCCTATGCACCTCTCAGGTAAAGAAGTGGCAGGATTTGAAAGGCAATTCGCTTTATCATCACATATATGTTTATGACGAAATGAACGTACACTGAGTCTTGGAGATTCAGTAACGGGACCCCTGGCAAGAAGGCACTGAGCAGTCAATGACACTCGTAAGCGTCCAGAACATACCTGAAATGGCACATTTAAAATTTTACTCACCCACCTTCTTCCTTACTAGTGACATAACTCCTATCCTAGTCAGCACGTGCTGGCGCGACAGCCCTTCCCGGGGAACGCCATCCGCAAAGGTTTCAGCGCCGTCTGCTCCAGGTTCACACAAGTGTCTCATGAACAGAGACACGTAGGCCCTGCAGAAGGACAGAGCTTGGTGTAGCATCCATGGACTCCGTGGTGAGCAAAGCACCCATATCGCCTGCTCTCGCCAGCGTGGAAGGGCAGAGTCTTATCACCATTTACAGGACGGAAGCTGCCGCCTATAGCAAACCACATGCTCTGCTCCCTTTCTATTCATTTTCACACTTTCGCTCCAATTCCTTGCTGGTATAAATGACAAACATCGATTGTATAACAGCAGCAAGGAAGATCACGTTGCGTTAAGTTCAGCTCTGCACACGCACAATAAGATATAGCCTGTCCTAAAGAGATCACAGTCCTAACAACAGACTTTAGCACACAGAAAAACCATTCGAATGACAGACTTGACCGTGTCTGCCCGAGAGCCTCGTACCTGAACTCCTTCTCACTCTTCCCTCGCAGATCCCGGACCAGCCAGTGAGAATTGAAGGCATCCTGGGGGGGCATGCCCCAGCGCATGATCGCGTTTAGGAAAGCCTTGCGCTGGCGGGCGTTGAACCCAAGAACCTGCAGGCAGCAGAGGGTGTTGCCATGATCGCAATGCGGCCTCGGAAAACACGTGGCATCTCAGAGCCTGCCAGCTGCGACGGGTGGGCTGAACCAGGCCGAACGGGCCGGCGACCCGGCACAAACCAGCCCAGCCCACGAGCCCAGGGCAGTCCTGGCTCTCCAGCTCCGCTGGACGTGCTCCAGCTGCYGCTGGCTGCGCCCACATCTCACAACCGCCGCTCACCTCGATATTCCCCCCGACTCTTGCCAGCAAAGGGGGGAGAGGCTTGTCTCGGTCACTCTTCAGCTGTCTCCGTGATTGTCTTCTGCCACCTAGAGTCAAGCAACCTAAGTGGTGAAGGGGCCCAAGGACGCCCAAAGAGCTAATGCTGACGGCTCTGTGCCCCTCCACAGGCGCCGCAGAATCCCCTGGTCCTCTGCTGCCCCTCCTGTGACAGCCCGCAGGAGAAGGCACTGCCACCACTGCTCTGTCTCCTGCGCTTCCCACCACGGAGCGGAACAAAGCTTCCTGCGCTCCCTCCCGATGGGACACAGACCAGCGAGCAACGGCTACGGGCACAGCCCAGGGGTGCCGGGTCCTTTCCGTCCATCGTGCTGGCCTCCCCAGACCAGGGGCGCTCTTCTGTGCTCACCAGGCAAGGAGACACCGTGCCTGCTACTTCTGTCATCGCAAGAACCAGACCAAGGGCCTGCAACGGCCAGAGGAACAAAACGGCAGGTCGCTTTCCCTGCCTGGAAGACTCCTCCTGGCCGAGCAAACGTGAGTCTCTCCCCTGAGAAGGGAAGCCCAGAAGCAAGCCAGTCCCTCCAACCCAGATGTTTCTGCTGCATTTGAGAGCCAGCCACCTGAAATCACAGGCTGGCGCTGTGGAGGAAGGGGAGGGGTCCGACAGAGGGAAATACTGGAGTATTAAATGCMTTAACTCACTCTGACCTTCTGGTCTTTCTTCAAAGTCTTCGTCCTCGTCCTCAGAGCCAATGGAGTACTCGGACTGGTTGTCAGAGAGYTCATCCTGCCACTCTGCAGAGAGCAAGGGAGTCGGGTTAAGACAGCGCCAGGGCAGCAGGAATCCGCACACGTGCCCAGGAGGGACACGCAGGACAGAGAAGAGGCTGCCCTTGGGGCRAACACACAGGTCACGCAGTGCTACTAGCATCGAGGGCAAGGCAGCAAGAGAGGAGGAAACAACCACCAGGAAATCACATTCTGAAGCGCTCCAGAACGAGCATTCTCCTATGCAGAAAAAAATCACTTTCAAGTATTTTGCCCACAGACATGTTTTTTCCTAAACCAATGCTATTTCCTGCAAAAACAGACTTTACTGACCAAAAAACAAAACAAAACAAAAACTTTGAAAATTTTCTATCCTGGAAAACTTAGGCATCTGGGAAACACGGCTCAGATCCATGCAGCCTACCAAACCCTGGAGAGAAACCTCAGRCAAACCACATTACAGCCATTATATTCAGCACGGTCCCTGTCTGTGCCTGCTTTTTTTGACAAGCAGACGTGCAGGGACTGCTGCCCAGCTGCGAGCCCCTCATTCAGGAGCGGGGCGGCAGAAACCGTACCTTGGTCCTCTTGTGAGGCATCGTTGTAATTGACCTGCTTGCGAATTCTCTTCCCTTTCCCTAAGTTCCTGGCCAGATCCTCCTGCTGCTGCTCATAGTGGTGYCGCAGCAGCTTCTCCCAGTAGTCAGGGTCTACGTTCTCCTCCTGCTTGATGATCTCACGTTCTACCTCCTCCTGCAAGACAAAAGACAAGAGACTTGAGATCAGGCAGCCACGGACCTCCCCACATCACCCTGCTGCCTGTCCTTCCACGGCGCTCCGGGGAAGGAGGGAGGGAGGGCACCGAGCCACTTGCTGGCAAGCAAGATCTTCAGACAAGCTCCGACCGCCAGCGGTTTGCTGCCTTCACCCCACGCTACTTGTACAGACGCACTTAAGATTCGGCTCCCAGGTTTCTGCCCAAAGGTACTGACAGTGCAACCTCCCAGCCAGACATCTGTACCCAGAAATAGCTCCTGCAACACTGCCATCCATCCTGCCCCGGAGTGCCCATGCTCGCAGCTGGGGAAAAAACCTAAAGATCTGCAGAGGCTCCCAGAATAGCAGCCTACTACCAGCCTGAGAGACACATGAAGSAAATAAGTCAGTTAGCTGCTGGAAAAGTAAGCTACAGCAGTACAGTACGTAAGGAGCACCGTGCCCGTTCCTAGACTCCAGGGGGAACTGCCCTCAGGAGCACGGAAGGACGCCATGCGGGTGGGAATATCACATCCTGCGGTTGTGGGAATAACTAGAAGAGAGACGTCGCAAGAAAGAGACCCAAATCCACACGGTACCTATCAAAACGGATGTTTCGCACTTCTTCAGGTGCCCATGAAACCTAGCCCATCGCACCTGGGAATTCTTCGTGCATCCCTCCTCGCGACAGCCCACTCTGACGCTTTGCGGATGGCTGCGAGGCAGACATGAACTTGGACAAACCGCCTTGCCTGGCAGCGAGCCTTTCTCCAGACGCCAGGCAGAGGTCTGATCTGCTGAGGTCCCACGTCAACACGTACAGAGCACAGCTTCCACCGCTGATCGCACAGGACTAAGGCAACTTTGCTTCCTCTGCCTACGGCCAGTCCCCACCAGCCCTGGGTTCCCTGGGTCTTGGACACACTAACGCAATCCTGCCAGTCGCACTGTCACCGCTACCATCGACACAGAGCAGGGAGCAGTCCTGCCTCGCACAGAAACGCTTGCGAAAACAACAGGCAAGGAGGAAGAAACGCAAACAGAGGGACATACAAAGAGATGCAATTAGAAGACATGATACTAGTCACATTACCACACCATCCTCTTCTCTCACAACATACTGGGCCACTTTAAAGGAGCTCAGATACTCGTTCATGTTCTGCAGCTCTGTGTCATCAGTCGCATCCTGGTTCCGGTCCAGAAGCTTAGAGATGGCAGCATCATCATAGTGAATCACGCTGCTGTCATCCACATCCTTATTGTCCCCTGGAGGGCAAAGCCAAGGGAAAGGAAAGGCAAATCACCGTGCTGTAGAGAGCATGAGCCACAACAGCCCACTCCCGGAGCCAGGGGAGCTCAGGGTGGATGCAGGGCCAGGGAGGGGGGAAGTCGCACCAACAACCGGGGCTACAAACCTGGTGGGGTGCCACCGTGCTTCTTTTTCATGCCAGGCGTCACTGCACCGCCTTTGGTTGGCGGTGTGTCAGAGAAAGGGGTGACCGCATCCGGCATGCCAATCCGCTGGCCCTGAGACACCATGCCTGGAAGTGGAAGAACACGAGACTGAGCCCTCGCAGCTCAGAGAGGGAGTTGTCCTGCTCAGAGCATCCCCAGCCCCTTCCTGACCTCACCTTCCACATCATCCTTAAAGAGCTCTTCGGTCCCAAATTTGAGGATGTCATCCAGCTCCTGCTTGGTCATGGAGCCGGACTTCGAGCCAAGCCCTGGACGGACGACCAAATGGGTGAGCATCATCTTCCTTTTGGCCACCTGAGTGATGCGCTCTTCGACGGAGGCTCGCGTCACGAAGCGGTAAATCATCACCTTCTTGTTCTGCCCGATGCGGTGAGCTCTGCTGAAGGCCTGCGGGCGGAGAACGGTGCTGCTAGAGCAGCTGCCGGCGGCTGGTCCGCAGTCAGCCTCACTCCGCTTTCCAGCGAGCCGAAAGAGCCCCTCTCCCCCACAAGCAAGGGCAGCGATGCCACGCGCTCGGCGCAAGGCTGGGAACTGCTGCCCTCGCTGCCAGCACGGCGCCATCTGAGCAGCCCAGGTTTCTGTTCCCTTCGGGCTGCGCTGGCAGCGCGGAGGCACCGCCACGGGCAAGGCTGAGTTCAGCATTCGGGCTGCCGCAGGGCAATGGAGAGAGAGCGGCTCCTCAGAGCCAGCCTGAGATGCTCTGAAGGAGCTCTCCTTCCCTCTCGATTGACTACAGGCGAGCCAGCTTCCTGATTTAGGCCTCTCTCTGAAGTGTCTGAAGGCAGGCAGCAAAGCTAGGTTCCCCCCAGGAACTCTCTGGCTGCAGATTCACCAGGCCCTAACTTCTCCTCACTGTCCTGCACCAGCATGTCCCCCTGCCTCGGCCTCAGGAAAAAGAAATGCTGGCAGAAATGGATGATAATAGCGTGTGAAACTTCGGARAGAAGACCTTTTCCTGGTTATTCCCTCCTCCCAGCAAGGAAGCAGGGGAGAGATACTTCTTTTCACTTTTCCATTATTTTTAGGGGCATTCGATGCTCACCCACTCCAGCTGCTATTTCCCATTGATGGTCACCATTAGCTAGGGATCCACCGTGGGCTTTTGGAAGCATAAATGCAAGTTCTCCAAAAGAGGTGGTTATAAACAAGCAGCAGGAAGAGGTGAGAACCCCAGGGAACAAAGCCAGCGTTCACATGCCAGACCTCTCCTGCACTGCAGACAGGCCGGAGCAAGGCCAGAGGACCCAGGCCTCCTAAACAGGATCACGCCCTGTAAATACTGCAGAAAACGTCAGCAACCTGAGAGAAAAAAAACTGATTTTGGTCTACATTTGGGATCAAGCTAGTGTACAGGATGTGCAAACAGAGGGCCCAGCCAGAAAGGTACTTACTATACTGGAAGGAAAAGAAAAAGTAATAAACCTGGATGTCATTGTGGGGATTCCAGTCAGAATCATAAATAATGACTGTGTCGGCCGTAGCAAGGTTTATGCCCAGACCACCAGCGCGGGTAGAGAGGAGAAAGCAGAACTGCTGAGCGCCAGGAGCTGAGAAAGACAAACCCACAGGTGGCAAAAGGTGAGACAGAAAGGAGCTTGGCTTACTAGGAGATGTGCAGTATTGTGCTTTAGTTATACAACTGTGGGAACCATCAGTCTAGACAAGAAAGCAAGAGGCAGGGAAGGCAAGGAGTAAGAAGTACATCATTCCCTGGAAATCACTTACTGGAGAAAATACAACTCCAGACCTGAAGGGGAAGTTCTGCAACCTATTGAGACCTTTAAAGGAAATGCATGAGTCTTTCGGACTAAGCAGCCTGTCTTTAACCCACTGGAAATTTATTGTGTGACACAACTGAGACGGCTTAATCATATGGAGAAACGACTCAGTGCCATGCTTCAGAAACTTTGGTTTAAAAAAAGCCGCATAATAGCATGCAGCCCCCGCCCACGACTGCCTGTTCTGTGAGCAAGCGTGGGGTTCTTCGGACACAAGTGGCCTCACCCCGCAGCTGGCTGCGTGTTGCAAATCACCTCACTGCACAGAAGAGATTTAAGCCCATCCTGGAAAGTCTTTTGAGTATTTTCCCCTGGCAGTGACCAAGAGAGGCACTGTAAAAACACTTCCCTCAGTCTCCCACAGCTGCGTCAGTCAGCGTCAGCAGCTCTGGAGAACAACGCAGGCTGGCTGCGCTCGCAAGGGAAGAGGGCTTAGAAACGAGCTGGACTCACGGGCTTGTTCCCGCTGACACGGCTGCGCTGGGCACCGCTTCCTCACCGGGGAAACCCAGGCTCAACTCCGTGAGCAGGGGTAAGGGAAGGACGGGCTGCCCCGAGCGGCCCGCTCCTCCGGCAGCCAGGGACCCCGCGCTTCGCACCGTCAGGGGCACCGCGGTGAAGGACAGCACAGGAGCCTCCCCGCTTCGCCTCCTCCCACGCGCTCACACCGGGTCCTGGGGCCGCACAGCACGCACCACCCGCACCCGCACCCACGCTCGTCAAGGGGGAAGAAAAATGAGTACCATTAAACCTGTCTATGGCTTCCTGGCGCAGGCCTCCAGTGATGCCCCCGTCTATCCGCTCATACTTGTAGCCTTCGTACTCCAGGAAATCCTCCAGCAAGTCCAACATCTTCGTCATCTGCAAAGGCAATCCCGGCGTGAGCAGCTCGGAGCAGCCCCGAGGAGCGGTCCGTGCGGAGGCCCCTCTCCGAGCACGGCTGCCCAGGGACTCGGAGAGGCCGCTCCGAGGGAAACGCTCTTCCCGAGACACAGGAGCAGACAGATCCCGGCTCCCCCCTCTCACCACGTCCTCCGGGGAGCACAGAGCCGTGCACCAGCGCTGCCCGGGCCCAGGCAGCGCCCATGCCCACAGCCCAGGGGCACGACGTGGGGCAGGGGKCTGCTGCACGCAAACGGCAGTACTGCAGGCAAGGAGCCGCCACAGGAACACCACTTACGTGACATCTACAGGCAGCTCGGAGGCTGCTTGGCAAACACAAGGGAACWGGAGCTGAACAGCCTCACCGAAGTGGAACGCTGTTGCTATTATCTCATTTTTATCAATAGATTAAAAGAAGTTTTGAACATTAAAGGAACTCTCTCAGGAGAGAGCTGGAATGGAGTCCATCCATCACGATGGCCAAGAGCACTGTACTATCTGTTATACAAGCTGTCACCAACTCTTCCATCCRTCTCTATCTGTACCTAATACAAAATTCTCACTTAGAGCAAAAATATCCTTTAACAATTTATTCCGGTTCTTCATTAGCACTTCCCCCTTACTCACCTGGGAGAAGATCAGAACCCTGTGGCCYCCGTCCCGTAACTTCTTCAGCATCTTTTGGAGAAGCATCAACTTTCCAGAAGATTTAACTAAAGAATTCCCATCATAGGATCCATTGGGCAGAACCGGTGCCTCCTGTGAAGCCATTCTTAGTTAGTGGAGATATTCCTTGCTGCCAGACTTACTAGGAACAGTCCCACACCCTCTGAATTAGATGACAATTCAAGCATCAACTGAATGAAGCAGGATTTTGTCCCTAAGAAATTCTTCTGAACAAGGTACTCTGTTGCGGAAAGAGGCCGTAAGGAAAACTGTGCCAGAGAACGGGAGGTTTCCTGTGGTCTGCAGTAACAGACTGCAAATTCGGGAACACACTAGCCCTGGACTGCACAAGCCTCTCAGAGGGAAAAAACAAACCATTAATTTCATGGAGAAATTCACATGTGTTTTCAAGACAAAATATCCGCATCAAACCACTCATGCCAAAAAACATACCTGCACCAAAGGGAGATCACGGAAACAATCCCCGCTGATGGCTGCACACACATATTCACATATTCTGAGAAACGTCTCTAAGGTGCAAATGAAGTTCACTTACCACAGCTGCCACAGGAAAGAGGTACGGATGATTACAACATTTCTTCAGATCCATCATGATGTTGAGCAGTGAGACCTGGTTCCCACCACCTTTTGAATTCAAGGCTTCAAAATTTCTTGTCAGTATAAATTTGTAGTACTTCCTGCATGAACGGGGATGGGATAGACAATATTGTTAATATGGTCAGAGATGGGACCAGCATAAACAGGACGGCACTGCATTAAATTTTACTAGTCTCAGTGAAGCTTCAAAAGGGAAATTTGGTATGGGTACTTTTGAAAAGTGATGCTTCAGCATCTTCAGCTGGGGGACAGGTTTTGTTCAGGTGCTCTGTGGATAACACAGCCCCGTAAGCAGGATTGACTCCGGGGATACAGCAGCCAGGAACACTCCTGCTGCTGGACGTGAGWGGAGTCCTGCGCTACGGAACCAGGAAGAAGCAGCGTGCCTTTCCCTGCGAGTCCCCCAGTCTCTGGGGAACGTGCCGGTGAAGCTGGAAGAGCCAGCCCACAAGAAATGCASCTGAGCAAGCATCCCCTGCGGCAGCAGCACCGCAAAGCCGGGAGCCAGGGCAGGGCCTCCAGCCTCAGCAGCGATGCTCCAGACCGGCACTAGAGGAGCTCGCGGCACAGGCTGGTGCCCAGGCGCCAAAATGCTCATCTCGCTCCACTGCCACCAGCACACCCTCCGAATCGCTGGGTACAAAACAGGCACTTTCCTCCAGGGCAGAGCTGGAGCCTGCAGCGTAAACAACGCTGTTTTAGTGCTCCCAAGACCACAAGAAGCAGGAGGCGGTTTTGGCCTCGATATTTTCTCTGTGCCCCAGAACTGGTAAGGGCCGTGCAGCCAGGCTGCCATGCATCACATGCTTCCCGCTGAGCATCCAGGACTGCGTGGAGCCCAGTTTAACATGCCTGAACGCGCTAGGCTGGACTCCCTGGTGACACATAAAGCACTTCAGCTCTTCCCGTGGCAGATCCGAGAACAGAGCGATTTCTCTGACCTATCGAACCCCACTGACGCCTCRCTGTGCCGCAGACAGATGAAGTAATGCGAAGGAAGCCAGCCACGCTGCACCTCGTGCTCCCAGGGGAGCCAGCCACAGGCTGCTGCGACGTCATCACTTACTTCTGCATCTGGCTAAGCTCCACTCTCACAATCAGCTCAGTCTTGGCTGGCATGTTCTTGAACACATCTGCCTTGAGCCGCCGCAGCATGTGGGGACCCAGCAGATCATGGAGCTTTTTGATCTGGTCCTCCTTGGAGATGTCTGCAAACTCCTCCAGGAATCCCTCCAGGTTACTGTGAAAGCAGCCAGAACCACACAGTGCTGAGTTATAACGGGACACGCAAGAGTAAAGACATTTGTTTCTTTATGACTTAAACTCAAGAAAAGAGCTTTTACGGCATACGATGGGGTAAAACTCCCACGCCCATATCTGAGTGAGCTAAAGCCAGACTGAGGAGCTGTACTGATCGCTAAGGGAGAATTCACACTAAATGCACTAATATGAAGCCTGAACAAGTTCCCCAGAGTATCACTGTCCCCTAAGACAGAGGGGAAGAGCAAGCTAGATTTCAGTCCCTCACTCACAAATCCACTGACTGACTAATTTTAAGGCAATAGCTACTCACAGGGCCCAAAAAGAAGTATTCGATGTGAATAAATTTTGGGTTTACATAAAATGCCCATGTAGCTGTTATGGCAAACCGTTGGGACTATGTGCTCAGCCATCTACCTGCCAGTGCAGATTAGTGACATTTGCACAGCAGAATAGTTGGATCCAGGCATTACCAAACAGATGGAGCCCTGCTGAACTGAAAAATCTCTGCTTAGCAGCTCTGCTGGCCAAAAAGACAGCATGTCCTTGCTGCTCTCCCTTTCAAGGAGAGAACTGGTGCAACTTACTTAAACCTCTCYGGAGTCAGGAAATTGAGCAGGTGGAAGAGCTCTTCCAAGTTGTTCTGGAGTGGAGTCCCCGTGAGCAGCAGCTTGTAATCGATTTTGTAGCTATTTAATACTCTAAAGAACTTGGAAAAGAAATCAAGTTAGATGGAAAGAGCTCAGGGGAACTAACCAGTCACCTGGGAACTCTTGGTGCTGCAGATTTCAAGCACAGAGACACCGGAGCGCTCTCTCCTCCCCGCTGGGCACGCAGAGCCAGACCACAGCTTGCACGTCCCAATCTCAGCCATCCGCATCGAGCGCTGGCTGCAATCCTCAACGCGCTTGGCTCTAATCGCCTGGCCCTTTCTGTGCTAGGGGCCACGTGAAGGTCTCGGAGGGTCTCCACACCGACAGCACCCAGAAGTGCACCCAGCCTCAGGTCAGACGAAGAACGAGAGGGAGCGATTCATTTTCATGAGAGCCCATCAAAGGGCTTCTCAGCTACCCAGGAGCGACCACTGAAGAAACCAGAGGGCATATCCACCAGGAACAGCCTCTCTCTAACATTAGAACTACTCTGCGATCTATTATCTTTTATTGTCACTGTGCACCAGCTCTGAAAAAGCAAGTTGATTTTTTTTTTTTTTTTTTTTTTTTTTTTTTGAGAAAAAGCAAAATGCAAAGCTCCACTATGCATTCTACTTAGAAATCAGTGATGGGTTCTCCCCTTCTTTTAAAACAACCACCCCTGCATCTTTCCCATGCAGAGCTGGAGCAAGACATAAGATACATGGAACTCCTGACTAGATCGGACAACACTTCCTCCTTGTTTCCCGAACCCGCCTTGCTGCAGGGTAGCGAGCAGAGGYTTAGCCTGCTGCCTGTATGACTAGCCGGGCTGCCACCTCCTTCCCAACTGAAAGATTTTTAATGCCAGAGAATGTAAAAGGCAACAATCCTGCTGAAATGAGGCTGCCAAGCAGAGCCTGTGCAAGGGGAGGATGTCTTTTGATTCCCAGAGAGAAAAGAATGGGAACAACAGATTGGCTGTGTTTGTGGTACCGGCTGCACTAGTGTGCTGGGGGAATTGCTCACAAATATCTGCCACCTACTTTGGACTGGTTGTTCTTCAGCCTGTGCGCTTCATCCACCACCAGACAGGCCCACTCTATCGAGCCCAGCACCGCCTGATCAATAGTGATCAGCTCATAGGACGTGAGCAGGACATGGAACTTGATCTGGGCTTCCTTCTAGACRAACAGAGGAAGAGAAAATGCAGGATAACAGCGAGCATGCAACGGGCCAGCCCCCACCTCTGGTGCTGCTGTAGGTGACACCTATTCTGACACAGGGAGCTGCTTGCACTGCGCTGCGCAATGCCAGCAAGCGGGGTCTAGAAACAAATCATGCCCACAGAAAATCTGCATCCTTCTGAATATTCAAATGAAGTAAGGGACTACATAAGCAGAAAAGGGTCAGGCAAAAATCTTTTAAGCCCATCATAAATCTCCTCCGCTTGTAAACAGTGTCAGCYTCTCTCTTTGGAAAACAGCTGATTAGGAATCCAACAAACTTCTCTCTCTGGGTCAAATTCTGCTCCAAGTCCACCAGTATAAATGCTGAATTGCTTTCACGGATTTGGGGAGCTGCATCAGTTTGAGACTGCAGCAAAGTGCAAACATTTTCCTTCCATCCATACTGTCTTCTCCCTTCCTCACTGCTCTTCTGAGCCCTGGGCTAGCCAGGTCATCCCTTCTAGCATTTTTCTCCCCTTCTCATTTCCTGTTAGAACCAGCTGGGTATGGTACAGACGGAGCTCATACCTTCATCCGGAAGACCTTCTTTCCGCTCCGGATGGCATTGTCCTCAAAAGAGAACTCGTTTTCCCTGATGACTGACCGGCTTTCTTTGTCCCCCGTGTAGGTGACGACGTAGAAGTCAGGCGCCCACATCTCAAACTCGCGCTCCCAGTTGATGATGGTGGAGAGAGGGGCACTGACCAGATACGGCCCTTTCGAGTGGCCCTGCTCAGGAAGACAAAGTCCAAGCCAGCTGCTGTTAGCGCTGCGCCCGAAGGCCGAGCAGCTCACAGCCACCTCGGGGAGTGCTGGACGCTCACCTCCTTGTACAGGGAATACAAGAACACGATAGTCTGCACGGTCTTCCCCAGCCCCATCTCATCAGCCAGGATTGTATCAGTCCCTTGGGCCCAGGAAAACCTCAGCCAGTTTAGCCCTTCCAGCTGGTAAGGATGCAGCGTGCCTCCTGTGGCATCGATGTACCACGGCTGTTTGTCAAACTTCACCGTAGGCTGAAGGAAAAGACACGCGATGCAAAGCAGTGAGAACCAACTCCCCCTCCTTCGAGCCAAGCACTTCCCTCTTTAGACCTCTGACACAGAACAGCCCCAAAAGAGATGCAAACGCAGTCCACACCACAGCCCTGCTCCTCAGCACACAGGCTGCGGGGCCCCGCACGCGGTGCTTTGCTGTGCGCCACCAAAGTACCCAGGAAGGGGTGGCATCCACCCTCGACCAGCTGGAAGACAAGAGAGTCGCCTTGCAGCCTCCTCCTCTCSATTCTTTTCCCACACTGAGAAAATCTGGAAGGGGCCACCCAGGCCCCCCACTGCCCAAGTCCAACTCTCCATTTGCACGCAAGACACGCAYGTTTGGGAAAAAGAGACCCCAAACACGCTCCTTCAGAACCCTCCTCTTGCACTTAAAGAAGGGCTCCACAATACAGACTGCGCTATCCCCTGCCTGTGCACAGGATGAAACCGCTCCAGGGTTCTGGATGAAAAGGGCAGTCTCTCTGAAGGAGCCAGGGGAGAAAAACGTACCAGGATGGAGGGCCCAGACAGACCTCCCTTTCCCCGGGCTCACACCGTGTGCTGCGCCTGCCGTTCCCACTTACATCAACAATAGGAGTTTCTGGGGGCTTCTCTAGCTTCTCCTCTTTCAGCTTTTTTCCTTTCTTGTTCAGCTTCTTTGGAGGGCGCGTGTCTTCCCCCAGCATCAGCTCCCTGGAACAGCGGGTGCAGATCAGGAAAAGGCAGRGACATGCCTCTCCCAGCCTCCAAGCCAAGGTCAGAAATGCCTGTCAAAATCCATCACCTTTTTCTCCTCAGGAGCTTTTCTCGCCCAGTTACCACTGGGACTCACGGGGWATTAGTGATCCCCTTCCAACAGTCCCTGTGACATCATCCCAAATGAAGGATAACAATTTCCTCAAAATATTGTGTTTTTCCCCTAAAACAGACAGACCCCAGCAACACGGAACCTCTCTGAAGTGCAGTGAAACGCTGCATATTAGTAACAGTATAAACACAGGGGAAGGGGAGCATAGGCTGGCAAGCAGCAGGCGGACAGGACTACGAAGCAGCCTTGAAACGGTGGGGGATTTCGTGAGAGCCCTTCCCAAGGCCCAGTTTTCAGAAAGTGCTCAGCAACGGCCTCGGAAAAGCGGCCCCTGCAAGTGGTTCCAGCGCATTCAGAAACGGGGGCACCTCGAAATCACTGCTTGTGTGGAAAGCCCGAACAGGCTGCTACGGCGCTGCCTGGCTCTCCCGGCACTGCGACCCTGCTGCCCAGCTGGCTCCTACCTGTGATTCCAGTAGAGCTGTTTGAGGTTTTCGTAGTAGGGGATGTCTATGTCATCGATCTCCCAGGTGCACTGGTCATAGGGCAGGTCTTTCCACTTGATCAGGTAATGAATGTCTCCTTTTTTATCAAAGCTAGAAGGCACAACACAAAGCATATCAGTGAAATGACAAGACGCAATAAATACAGTCCGAGCCAGTGTTTCACCATACTGGCATGCTGCTCAGCAAGGGGACCGTCTCCCTGGCGACACAGCTTCCTCTCGCTCTAAAGTGAGCCCCAAGCCTTCAAAGCTTGCGAGACACTAATGGAAATCCCTCGAGATGAAGAATCCTACACGCAACAGAACCTGAAACGCTAATGCTCCAACTGCTCTCTCAAAAAAACAGGAGMTTCGCATGTGAGCCTGCTGAAAAAAAGAGACATGTATGACACCTTTCTCTCATGCTCAGCTAGCTACGTTCACATATAAACGTTCACATATAAACACTGACTGCTGCCAACAACGGGGCGGAGGCGGCATGTCAACAGGCAACAAATCCAGGAGCATCCCTCTGCGAGAGCATGGCGGCTTCTTCAGCCAGATCTGACCCCAGCCAGGTAAACAGCCAGCCATAACCTGCTTCCATGAAACTGGACACTTCACCCTCCTCTGCTTTTACCTACATATAATGACACCCAAGCAGAGCTAGCACAACATCAAGAAAGAATGGGAGAAAAAAGCAGAATCAGTTAAATGCTTTTAAATTCAAAGGACAGCTATCAGACAGGATGGCAAGCAACACGCTTCACCCATGAACGAAGAGCCAGGCCAGTGATGACTGCAGTCAAACAGCCGGGCTGGGAGGACACTCAAAGCTTCAGAGAACACTGCACAAACACCTGGGGAACAGCTCTGCTCTGGGAAGTCTTTGCTATCTCCCTTGAAGAACAAGTGTTTATACCTGCACTTTGTTCTCTATTTTATACATTTATTAATCCCATACTGCAATTGTGAACGGTTGTTGTTTATCGCATGTAAAGGTATCTCCATGGCTTAAGCTTTAAAGGCTGCTCTTCCATTTCACCGAGAAACCTTGTGTTCCTGTTTTATGGGACTGGATGAATACCAGAGCTCTGTTTCTTCTGCAGTATTTATTGCTCTTTGAAGTTTTGGTTATGCTGGAAAACGAACWAACACACTAAGGTCTGATTATTTACATCTGGGGAACAAAATCTTACCTTATTAGTAGACAATGTAAARCTGGCACGGAAATTAGCCAGACAACTTTGGTTTTTGTCAATCACCCTTCAAGCACTGCTGCTACGCGAGGCGTGGAAATTGAACAAAAAAGGTGTCTGTAGCTGCTTGGTGTAAAAAAATATATGCACAGCAGAGTTCCTGTGCAGGATATTTCTTCCACGGGAAAAAAATGCAAACGTCAAGGCTTCATAACTGAAAAAGGCACTTGTCCAAATTCTTCTCTTTGGGCACAGTTCTTATGAGCACTAGGGGGAGTGAAGTGAGCATTACCCACCTCTCCTGGGTACACGTAATACTCAAATTCCTGCTGATACCTCTCATTTGAGTGGAGGTGGGAYGCACGGTTTCTGAGAGGAATAAACGGCATGTACAGAAATGGACTGGCRTCTGAGAGTAGTTTGGGTGAGTAATAGCAGCTGCAGGATGCAATCGATGAAAGAAAGACTGATCATCAGGTCACAGCAGAAATTTATGGAAATATTAGACTGTATCAGGGAGCCAAATAATGCATGTGGGAAGAGTTTAACAACCCTACGCATCCACTTCTTGTTCACTTTTTCTTACTTACCTCTTTTACTATCTCTATATTTAATGTGCAATGTAACAGAAATAAAAACAATGCATCAATTCACTTCCGGCCTTGGTTTCACCTTGGGAGCAGGCATCCAAGGCGATAGCGGCCTTGAAACAAGCCAGCAGTTAAAAACAAACAAACAAAAAGCACCCCACAACTCTAAAAGACTGAGAAGGCAATGCTGCAGAAGGATGGCATTAGCTTTCCAGCCCCGGGGGGGAGAACGCAGCCAAGCTCCTATCTCACAGGAACAGGCTGGCGTCTCAGGATGCTCCCCAGGAGACCCAGGGCACCGTCTTGGGACAAACAGCAAGCGTGCGTGAACCTAACGTGAGCGACCTTCCCTGCCRACGCCGCAGCCCCTGAGCAGCAGCGGGGGACGAGCCTGGGGACCCCTGCGCTCTGGACGTGTGACATTCAAGACTGGAACAAYCCAGGCAGCAAACGTCAGCTGCTCTGCACGTGCGGCTCCAGGCCTCCGCCACCCAGCCGTGCTGCAGGGCCTCAGCAGGAACACACCCAACTACTGCCGAATTAACCGCTGCCACTCGGCCTGACGCAGAAATCCTGGAGCAGGCGGTGTTGTGAGGTGCCCCAGAAGCTCAGCTGACCACCTAAACCATCAGCGTAACGGCCRTGCAAGAATGGAAAAGCAGCGCAGAGGACAGACTCGCTGCTTGGAGCCCCATTTGCAGAACTTGCACAGGGCCGGGGGAGCAGGGCAGGTTTCATCCTTGCCCTTTCTTTCCCTGGATTTCAATGACACCGCCCAGTGCCAGCACCACCAGGGGCTGAGGGACCCCGGCACGCACCTGTCCTGCGGCCCACTCACACGTCTAGCCGCACCGGTTGCTCTCACCTGTGGTTCAGGATGCGGTGGATCATCATCCACTCSGGCTTGATGCCGTAGCGGTAGAACCGCTCCTCCATCTTGGCATACTGCGGATCTTTGTTCTTCCGCTTCTCCCTCTGGCTGTCCTCGTCCCCAGAGCCATAGTCAAAGGCCGGCGGCTCGTCCATGTCATTCTTCCTTTGGTAGTTGCGGTACATCACAGTGTGGTAGAGCTCCAGCTGCAGCAGGACAGAGCCCCGGTCACCCCTCGGGCCGCCTCGCGAGGGGCCGCGGCGCAGGGGCACGAGGCAGCCGCCGCGCTCACCTGCAGCTCCTTGACCCAGGAGCAGTGCCAGTAGGAGAGCCCTGCCCACTTGACAAAGAACTCGCGCTCCGGGATGCCCTCCAGCGCCTTGGGCGGCGGGACGGCCAGCTCGGCGTCCGGCAGCGGCAGCACAGACGGGAGCGGGGCAGGCGGCTCCTTCCAGGTCCAGTGCAGGATGCGTTGCACTTTGCCCTTTAGGGGAGGGCACTGAGGATAAAGAGGTAAATACGCAAGGGCGCAGAGTTTAGCACGAGCCCCGTCAGCTTCGCATCCCCTCCCCTACTCCTTCCCTTCAGCCACAGACACCCACAGCATCCCACTGACGTGCCGCTCAGCAAAATGCCCAGCGCCCTGTTAGGCAGGCTCTGACACCCCAACGCCTGGAGCGCCAAGCAGGCAGGACGCRGGGACCCGACCCGGCGTGGCAGGTGGTCTGCGGGGGCAAAGTGCAGGGCTGGAAGGCAGAAAGGGTCTTGCGAAGTCGAGCAGGCTGGAGCCACCCAGAGATGGCAGGGAGCGCGCTGCCAGGGCTACAGAGCGCRCGCTGGTAGAGCCTGTGCCGAGAACTGGTTCTAGAGGGAAATCCCAGGGAGCAGAGAGGAACAGTGGATTCACTGCCGGCCAGACCAAACCCAAGAGCGACAAACTGGATGACTTGAACAATCGCAGAGCCAGAGCGCGTTTAACGCACCCAGGAAACAGAGTCACCTCCCTTAGGCACAAGCAAAATGCTACCCAGCTCCCATTTACTATTTCTAACRAGGCAGACAGAAACAAGGTGGTGAGGGCAGGAAGAAGCGCATGGGTGGGTGAAGGCCGGCTGGTGCAAGCGTGCCCGAGAAGGATGCCCGTGACACTGCTGCRTCCCCACTGGGGAGAGGCCTTGCCACCAGGGCAGACTGCGACATAATAAATGTTTCCTTATTCCCACATTTAATTCCCCAGTGCAGCTCAAGGCCCCACAAATCACGCCTGCCTCTGCAGCAAGCCTGCCTCGGGTGGAAAGTCCCTCTGCACAGGACATGCATCAAACGGGACTTGACATCCAATCTAAAAACCAGCAGGGAAATCGCCAGCAACCCGCGTGAGGCAGACTGTGCRGGCGGCAGAGCTGCCCGGAGACAGGCAGGGCCCTCAAACGGGCAGCGATGCCCTTCCTGGGAGGGGATGTTTGCAGCAGAGGGCAGAGGACACCAGCCGGCAGCAGGTCCGTCAGTGGCAGGAGAGTGCCCAGAGCAGGGGYGGGCAGGCGGCCGAGGCCCGCAGAGCCCGGCTGCGGCAGCACCGGGGAGACCTGGGACTGGCTAAGCCTCACCCCGGAGCCGGGTGGGTGCGGGAGCAGGACGGGGTGACGAATGCTGGTAACACTCACTGTACAGCGCGGGCAGAGCCATTCACCGTTTGGTATTTCCGGCAGCGGTGGGTTCAGGCAGTGCAGGTGGTAGGAGGACGGGCACGTGTCGCAGCACAGCAGCTCCCCTCCATCCTTACAGACACGGCAGAATTCCATGTGGTCATCTTCCTCCTCTTCAGCACCGTCCTCTTCCTCATCCTCCTCCTCCTTCGGCTCCCACTGGATCCCCTCCTTCTCCTGGGGAAGCCCATCCAGCACAACGCTGAGGGTTTATGTCGACGGCCTGCCTGCACCCAAGGAGCAGCAGCCGCGTGCGGGGGCCCCCCCCCGGGGAGCCGTGCCCCGGGCCTCACACCCCGAGCCCTGCTCTGCCRGGGCCCCACCGGCGCAGGCACCCCGACGACGGCCGGGGCGATGCTCCAGCTCTGCCGGGGTCCAGCACCCATCCGGGCAGGCAGCGCTTCAGTGAGTCTAAGGCTCTGCAAGCAACGAATCTCACAAACAGCTTCCTCTACCCATCTAATTCCCCACGGCGCGGCCTGACACGTGGTCTCGGGTAGCGACCACACGGCAACATCAACGAACACGGCTCTTGTTGCAGCGCTGTGATCTGGTTGCAAAGAAATGACAATTCCGCGTGGCACAAGAGGTGGGAGAAAGGAAACCGCCGAGCCCCAGGTTCTGAGGGAAGGTCCCAAGGAAGGCCATCGGCAGTATGAACAACTCCCCGTCCCACAAGGCCTGGAGCCCTGCAGCGTCCCCGCGCAGCCCGCTCTGCGCAAGCTGTTATTTTACAGGAAGCCACGGCTACAGAGGCGAAGGGAAGACGGCGACGTGTGCCTCTGAACTAGTTTAAGAGCCATGCCACAGCTCTGAGCAGTCTCTTGATGTCACCAAGAGACATTTCACTGCCGCTCCCCCCGCCACCRCAGCAGCAAAGCCCTGCCGGCACCCCAGGCACTCACGCAGTGTGGGCAGCTCCACTTGCCCTCGGGGGCCTTCTCCAGCTCGGGGTCCAGGCAGACGAGGTGGTACGCGCGAGGACACGTGTCGCACAGGATGATCTCCCCTCCCTGCTGGCACACCTCGCAGTAGTCCTGGTGGTCCGTCTCRTAGCCATCCCCTTCTTCARCTAGAAGCAAGGGACACACGCACAGTCAGCGGGACAGCAGAGCTGCCTGCTCTCCCGGGAGGGAACGGGACAATTGCTCCTCTACGTTATAGCTAAGGAAATGAGGAAAACATTTCATCTCAGTCCCCGTCTGTTACGTCCCCCTACCTCTCTGTCCCTCAGCATCACAGTTCTTTGCACACAGCATCATCTCACCTCTGTCTCTCTTTCTCTTTCCACACTGTATCATCCTTTGGTTCCTTCAGGCTCTCAATGGAGAATGCCAGAACCTGGAGAGGTTGCAAGGGAGGCCGGTCAGAGAAACCTCCACGGATACCAGCGCCACCAACTGCAAACGTACCATGCAACAACAACACAGCTGAGAAGGACTCTTCCTCCTGGGACTACTCTGCTCTTCCTGGGTGCTCACTAGGCGCAGAGGCAGGAGCTCACTCAACTCGGGGCAGAAGGAAAGACGGAGGGGAAGGACACCTCGGAGGCGTGGGCGAGGCTCTTCTCAGTTCCCGACTCTGCCAGGAACTCCCTGGACAAACCTCTGAGCTTCCGCTCCTCCAGCACGGGCAGTGGAGAGCAGTCCCTCTGTCCTCCCGCAGGACGACAGTCTGACCCGTCCAGCCCGCGGCATCCCGGGTGCAGGGACCGTTGAGACGCAGCACGAGGTCCCCGGAGCAGTCAGAGCCGCCGTGTACTGCGGTTGTACACTAACGAGCCAGAAGGCAAAGCGATGCCCTTTGCACACGCGGTGCTAAGCCCGACAGCCGGCCCTGCCTCACATGCTCGACCCACCGACCTAAGAATGCGAGCCTCGTGCGCTGCAGGCAGACGGTCCCATTTCACATCCTAACTGTCCCCAAGCCCAGAAGCTGCCCTTTGATTTCTCAGAAGCAAAAACCTGTCAGTAAAGGTAACAAGAAGATTCCCAAATCTTAAGCCTCTCGTGCCGAACAAGGACCTAAGCTAGAAAGGCAAGCGACTGTCCTGCAGCCGCGCAGGCGGCAGAGAGCACGGCAGGGAGCACCACGAGGCCGGGCCCGCCCCGGAGCAGCGGGCGGCTGAGCTGCTGCACCCGTCTACGGCCCAGGGCGGGAAGCCGGGCAGCGTTACAGCRGGCCCTGGCAGTCTCCTGCCAGAAGAAGAGCAGAGTCCAGGGCAGCTCAGCGCAAAGGGACTTCTCTCCACAGCAACGAAGAGAAAGAAGTGCCGTTAAACAAAATTAACTACAAAGCCCTCCACAAGCGAAGAAATGAAGGAATACGCACACAAGTGTTGCCACACAGCCACTCCAAGACCTTGCCAGATGCTTTTCATTGCTCTTCACATGCCTTCCTATTCCTATGCCATTATCACACATCTTCTACCTGCCCAGTGCCTCACCACACTTCTCACATAGGCAAAAATAAGTCCACTTTCTTACATTTTCTCGCTCACGCCCTGGCCTACTCCACTAGGATCTTGCCGAAACCTATGTTTCTTCATGGGCTGTTCCTGTGAACATCACTTCCCTTGAAAGACTTGTAAATTCTGGAACTTTGCTGCCATAGGACAAATTCTGGTGGGACACACATGCAGCCCTAGGCAGGTACCAGCTGCCCACGCCRGCCTGGGATGCGAGCTGCTGCCCAAGGCGCAGTTTCCTCGGGTGGGCACGGGCCTCAGGCTGCGCACACACACCAGGGTGGGGAAGGCTGCTTCTGTGCCGTGGCACTGCACCGAGGCAGGTCTCTGCAGCAGCTTCTCTCCTGGAGCAACGCGACGTCAAGACACAGAGCGGGTTCAAGGGGAGGCGAGCCCCGGACGGCGGCTGGTAACTGGAGAGAAGACCGGAGGGAAAGGCGACGTGGACTGGCAGAAAGGCCCCGAGGCCAGGCTCCTCCTTCGCCAGCACCCCCAGCACCGGAGGTGAGCCGGGGCCCGACGGCGGGATCTGCTTGCTGCCGCCTCCTAGGCACGGCCCCGCCAGCAGCGGAGCTCGGACACCAAGGAATCAGCTCTCATCCCACACACACAGCCAAGCACAAGCACACCTCCTCCCACCGAGCCAGTGTCGGGCACTGCTTGGAGCTGCAGCGACCACGAGAGCGCGCATCTGAGGAGGGAAATCCGAGCAGAAGAGGAACAGAGTATAAAGGAATGGCCTACTCCTCTTTTTCTTTCTCCTCCTCTTTCCTCTCTTCCCCAGGCCCGCCGAGCATTCGGAGCGCACTGAGGAGCTGTTGATGCTGGCGCTGTCAAAGTCGGACTCTTCCCGTTCTTCCTCTTCACTCTRCAGAGGGGAAAATCAAACCACACAGAGTCTAAGTGAGCAAAGCACCAGCGACGTGCAGAAAACCACACGGGATCACCGAGCGGGGCTGAGCTCCTCAGGGCACGCTCAAGAGAAACGCTGTATGGTTTCCACGTGAATTGATGAGCTGCTGCCTCGGGGATGCTGACAGTGCTACCGCACCCCTGGCACCGAAAGACTGRGGTCACAAGAGTATATCATGAAGCGCTAGGAAGCGGGTAAATCTTCTGTATCAGATCGATGTCCCTGCCATGCAATCAATCAGCGCAGGCCTGGACTAGAGCTAAAATCTGAAGACAATTATTTCGCATTGCTCAGCACAGCACAGAGACAGCTAGCCGCCCAATTCAGCAGCACCATCGCAGTACAATCGCTGAGCAAATCTCGGAGCGCATTTAAAATGTGTGAATCAGTATGTCAAGTCTCCGCTCTGCTTATCTGACCAGAGGTGGGCTCTGGGTTTCCCCTGCAGTCTGTCATCCTTGCTAGCACACAGCTATCTTATCGCGCAGCTGGCCAGGCACTTCCAGAAAGGCTCGGCCTCTCTCAAAGCACAAGGCATCCGCCAGCTGCACGACACCACGCTACCCGCACCCTGCGTGAAGCGCTTCGGCTTCATTTTGCCATTTCCCCTCCGGCACAGCTATGGCTGCTGCAATCCTGGGGCACAGTWCGGGTGGATTATACGTCTGAAACACTGTCGCACAATGCCAAGGAACCAGAGCAAGCTCCGGGCTCAATGCTCCGGGCCCCTCTGCCATTCCCAGAAGAGCCTCCCACTGCACTGATGCCATTTTGGGTACAGATGTGTGCGCACAGACACCCAAGACAGGCACACACGCCGGGACAACTGCCTCATGCCACTCTCATGCAGTGAGGGTCTCCCTTCCCTGCTGCTTGGCAGAACTTTGCTCTCCTTCTCCCGAGACACTCGTTTCAGTCTGCGTTAGTCTGTCTGTGCATGTAGGTGTTCCTGCTTCATCTTCTTTATAACATGAAAGAGTTAAACAGGTCAAGTATCCTGTGGTATCAAAACATAATAATATGTCTGATTTCTTATTCTGGAGACGAGACTTCTGYATACAAATCCCTGATTTGTGCACATATTAATGGTGTGCTTAGCACTGCAACTGCAGGAGCAAGTCCAAGCTCTTAATAACTCTCAGAAATGCAAATGCGCAAATCTAGAGTCCATCTAGAGACACATGATTAATTTTCTGTGATGTGTGATTGAAAAATGCAGCAGTGAATGACTGCCTCAAATCACTCTTTTCACCTCAACCTCTGATGCACAAAATAATTTACAAACAGGTTATGTAGTGAAATAGATCTGGAGAGTTAGCGAACTCCAATAGGGCGGAATTAATGGGATTTTGATCACTATTATCAAGACCTACAGGAGTTCCATCCCCAGTGAACAGTTATTTACAAGATCTACTACTCTTCAAAATGCCCTGCACGTATCTGATATTCACGTGCTGACAAACGCACAGCATGCAGACTGCAGCAGAGCTCCTTTGCCACGCACTCACTCGGACGGTCTGGTATCCCAGGATTAGGCTGCAGAATCGCAGATGCTTGCAGACAAGCCATGGTAATATAATTAAAACATTTGATAATTCTCTTTGACGCACAGTTCAGCTGGAGTGCAAACCCTAAAGAATTCTTTTGCAAATGAAATCTGAAATGATGGCATTACTGAGCTCATCACTGGAAGTAAAAGCGATTATGTGGTTTTTAGTAGAAAACATGCCCAGACATGGCGTCTTTAGAACTGTGAGCTCGGACACAGCTCTCTATCAGAGGGATGGAACAAACGTGCTGAACAGAGACWGGCGTCTCGCAGAGCACCAGGAACAAGGCTACAAGGGTTCTTTACAGCAGCCTTCCTCCAGGGTGACCACAGCAATTCCTTGGCCAAAAGCGACTTGTCACCTCCCTTGGGTGGGATGCCCCACCACACAGAGGGCCAAGGCGGGAAAGATGCACCACCGAGGCTGGCGGACACAGGCAGTGCGGAGATTTGTGATACTCGTTCTCTCTAGCAGGTGAATGTCACCGCAAGAGGAATAAACGAGTTGGCAGGCACAGTCCAGTCCTGCTGGAGAAMCACGCGTTTGCCTATACGAGGGAGACTTCTGGGGGAAGAGGGCTCGTCTGGCCATTTCCTGCCATGCACCCTTGATCCCAACGCCCTGTGCGGAAAGAGGCAGTGCACACTTACGGAAGAGCTCTTTTTCCTTTTGTTGGGGATTCCTCCAAACCGGAACTTCAAGCCCGCCATCTTTTTCCCCTTGCCCTTTTTCTTCCCGTCTTTGGAGCCTTTGATTTTCTTCCGTACACCTGGACCTGAAGAAGCAGAAGAGTTGTTTGGTACTCGGCTGTCCTCAGAGTCACCCCGCACCCCAATTGCGGAGCTCGCGTGAAGGGTGGGAAAGCTGTGGGGCCCCCACAGAGCAGGGGGGTGGCTGGCACTGGCCACAGAGCACGGCCCTTGGGGCAAGAGGCCAGTGCTGCAGGCCCAGAGCCAGCGCCCGAAAAGAACCGAGAACCTGGGGGCAACTTGTCCTGGGAGGAACGCCTCTGCCCAGGAAAGGGACGGCAGCTCAGAGCCCGCAGGGCTGCGAGTACCGCAGCGTGAGCCTCGTAGGGGTCCGCAAAGGGCAGAGAGGGCCGCGCTCTCCCCCCAGGGCAGCCCGGGAAAGGCAGGAACGCTGCGCTAAGCCAACGGAGCGGGAAGGCTGCTGCAAGCTGCACTCTTGGTTAACTGCCAGCTCTGAGCTGCTTGTTCAAAACCTCTTGAGGCACCAGGAATTGATGACTGCATAATTGGAACAGAAACCTTCCTGAGGAGAAACACAGCGCAAACAAAGRGAGATCCCTCCCTTCCCCACTACTGGCCAGCTTCTACAGTGATTCAAACAGCCCCTTCTAAACACGGGGAAAACATCAAGAGTTTGCTGGCAGAGACAAGGAAACATTTATAGTAAGAGACTCATTTCAATACAAATAAGACTATTTCCATAGGAGCCACTGCAGATTTAGATGTTCACCTCATTTTTTGCAAATCTTCATTTCTCTGAGGACAGTCACCTTGCACCCAACTGCTAGGAAACTGAATCCTTTTTGAAAAAGGACTGCAGCCTTACAGCGAGGGTTTTTCAGTCAATGAACTCCTCGCCATCTTAGAGAAGAACACCAGGCTGCACTGCCAAACGCTGCATACTCATCCGGACAGACCCCACCTGCCCTGCCGGCACACCCCAGCCCAGTTGCTAACCCAGTTTACCGAACCCTGCCTCYGGCCTGGACATGCTTTGCCCTATTTGCGAGCCTGAAGACGCGTCCAGCTCTGCGCACCCAGCACGGCCCGGCGGACGGAGAGGATACTGCGAGCGAGTGCGGCCCCCCGGCTCAGCCCACCGTCGCTGGCACCTACCCTTGCCCTCCTTGGTCTTAGCCTTCCTGATGACGGTGGGCAAGGCGGACTGCGGGGGGCTGGCGGCGAGCGGGGGGGCGATAGTGACGGTCTCCACAGCTGCAGCAACCGCCGCCGCTGCCGCCGCCGCCGAGCTGCCCTTGAACGGGTTGTTGGCGCTGAACTCTCGCCACTTGGCACCAAGCACAGTCATCATCTTGGACATCGGGATCTTGGGATTCTTCTTGGCTATTAGAGGCCTGAAGGGTAGGGGAGAGGGAGAACAATGTGTCAACAGAAACTCTTTGCTGTGCGCCTGCTCCTGCTCATCAGGTGCTGTAGAAAGGTATTGCAGCCCATCAAACGGATCAGCAACCAGTGCCTCTAGCAGCAGGTTGGTACAGTCCATTGGCACCAGCTGCACCGAAAAATCAGCAGAAAACAGAGGTTTCTTTGGAAAAAAGTACATAAGGAGAAACACTTAAACATTCTCAGAGGCTGATTTTCCCCTGAAGTACCTCTTGGGTTTTGAACGGCTCACAGTACAAACACAAAAATTGCTATCGTTACTCATCTTTTTCAAATAAACRCACACACAAATAGGATTTTAGGGAGACGGAAAGAGAAACATTTCCGCTGTTTTCTAGTCAATCCTACAAATAAAACTGTGTCCTGAGTACTGTTTCTAGTCACACAGGGAGAAGCAGCAAGGAACTCATGATGCCTTAGAGTATCAGCCATGCGGTGTTACAGAGAGTTCATTAGAGCCAGAGGCAGTTATCACCACCGTAGCAGCAAGACAGGTAGGTCACCATCTCGTATCTCCAGGGCGGAAGTGCCCAGGAATCACGCCACGGCTGCTTGCGCTCACCCCAGCGCCAAAAGGCACCTTTTGGGGAGGAAACTACCCTTGTGAGCAGAATTCCCCGTACCACAGACTGCTGGATCCGAGCGCAGCGCCTCACCAGTCCCCCGTTGACATCGCCACGGCACACGCTTGCAGGGGATCAGCGGAGTTTCCTTTACAGCTTTACTTCCTTCACTGAGCAATGGCCAAATCTCAAACACCACACAGGTCCACAGCCAGACCGTGCAGGTTCCTACCTGAGAAACTGGCTGAAAGCCTTGTAATTAGTCAGAGTATGGTAGTCTTCTTCTGAGAAAATGTAATCCACATCATCCAGGCCCCATTCTTCCATCAGCTGGGCCGAGCTCTTGGGCTCCTATAGATTTACAGAGAGACATGATTAAAGTAAATGACTGCGGCTCTCCAAACAAGCAGYGCGAGGCTAAATCCGTTGTATATTCTGCACCAAATTTCTCCCTAAGCAGCAACACATGGGATTTGTTTCTGCAGTTTCAAAGACAGAGCATGCACAAGTGCTTGGTAGTATATGAAGCCTTAGTTTACTAAGAAGCAAATGAATGTGGCACCTTCCAAACGCTTCCCTAACCATGCAACAGAGTGCAAAGCCTTTGCGAGTTCCTGCCTCCAAGAAGCACGATTTCTGTCTGCAGATAAAATAAATAATAGGRAAATACAACATTTGATTTGCCAGTAAAAAGGCAAGCCTGTGCTTGCGACCCCCTTGTGAGAGGCCTTCCCAGGCTGGGTTGCTGCTGCAACTACAGACACACAATTGTTTAAAAAATTAAACCCACTGCGACATCAGTGTTATTACGGCTGATTTTCGGTTTGCTTTAAATAAAATAAATTAAACAAACAAACCATTACTGTCAATAGCATTACTGGAAACTGTATATCAAACATCTCCCGAGACCAGGAACGATAGCAAATCAGGCGATACGGCCAGAATGAAGCAGGCCAGGGAAGTTTCAAACCTCCGCATTTTGTACAGAAAAAAGCTGTGTGAAAGGGGAGATTCCAGAATATTAAAACTTTCCTTTTTGAATTTTTTTTGTGTACAACATCTTGATCTTTCATTTTCTGCAAGTTTTGATAACATTGTATTTCTTTTTTCCCACTTTTTGCTCTAACTGTAAATTAGTTTACATTCTGAAATCTCAAAATCCTCCAAACACAATTTTCACTTCCATCCCAGCCACACTGAAACGAGTGCAGGAGCATGCTGAGCTCACCATGCAGCTCTTGGAGCATGCAGAAGCAAGAACGCTCCACATCCTGAAGGATCAAATCCCAGAACGCAAACACAGGTGAGAGTTCATCACATTGATCTCTTCCTCGTCAAAACCAGGAAAAGCTTCTCAGGAAACCCCCAGTCCACCTTTTCTGACAACAAGCTGCATGGAACCGACCTGCCGCTACCTGTTCTCATGTTTAGAGAACAGATACGATGAATCTCCGTTATTCAAAAGATGCGGGCAGACGATCCAAGCAATCGAGTTGCCTCAGTTTAAGAAGCTGCTGTTTGTCAGATTATCCACTGCCTGGGATCTCAGCCCATGCCCACGTAACATAAAACACACCGGCTTAAATCATGAGAGAAGGTAGAGTTGGAACTTGTGAGCACACATCAGCAAGCAGCTAAATCGGTGAGCCCACTGGTTAGCGCTTTGCTCACRCTGCCGTGGTTTAAACACATGCAATTTATTCGTAAGTGCAACCGTGAGTGGCCAGAAAACACAACCTGGCTCTCACGCAGTGACCCAYCGAATGTGGTAACTCAAGCGTTGGCAGGGATCTAGCCATGCTCCAAGATTCCCATCTCTAGCACTAGCTCTGGGTAAACGAATCTTTGGTACCTTTAAACCTCCATCCTCATTATCATCCTCCTCTTCATCCTTCTTTTTCCGTTTCGGCTTTTTCTCTTTCTTTTCTTTCAGTTTTTTCTTCTTCTTTTTGTTGGGGGAATAGTCACTTCCTTCACTCTCCGACTTCTCCTCTATCTCCTCTTCGTTGTCTGATATTTCATCATTGCTCCCCTAAAACAGAAAGTGATGATGGAGAAAAAGCAAGACCTGCCCTTCCTCAGCTCCCTTCAAACAAACCTTCTCAGACAGCGGGAACCAAACTGCTGTCACCAGCCAAATGCAACCACTCCCTCTAGAAAACCCCTGCTGTTCCATCGCGGGTGGTAGGAGGAAAATACCATAAAAAAGCAGATTTGGAAGCTGTGAGAAGCAGCAGACCRTAGAAGACACACAAAAAGAAATCTTTGTTTTAACTGGAACTGTTGCTTCAGGGAAGTTCAGCGATCCCTGTTCGGCCTCGTGTCTCAAGTCCCCACCTATAAAGTGGGGACATTCTGTCATCTAGGGAGACATTCCCTCTCTCCATTCCAGGAGCGCTACAAACACATCTGATCGTGCAAGGTACTCCAGGCCCCAGGGAATCACCAGGGAAAGGAAAAAGAAAAAAAAAAAAACCACACAGGAGAAGGTAATGCAATACAGACAAAATTACATCAGAAAAGTTTGTCTAAACCAAGATACATGTAATCGACTCTTTATGCTTTTGCCTCATGACTTGGGCTACAGCGTGTGCATCGAGGGGGACAAGAGAAGCCATATTTTGCCACAGTCATGCAAATGGATGCTTATTCTGGCTCCGTATTACAACATGCTTCTTTAAAGATGCTCACATGCTATAAAACCACAGCACTCACACACCATTCTGATAAGTGGTGGTGTAAAGCAGAAAAGCGAGACAGCAAGCCAAGAGCAGTAAGTGGATGTATATATTAAAAACAGTTGTACAGTAAACAAAACAGCAGCCCCTCTGAGAAGCAGCTAATTGCTCTGCTAAAAGATCCTATGTTTTCAGGTAGACAACACTTCAGATTGGCACAACACATAGCAACTTATGATGTTCTGTCGTGGGTTTGCTTATAGCTTTACATGAATAAAGGAGCATTCCTATATGCAGCGCAAACAGATAAAAAGAACAGGAGAAAGGAAAAGAAGATATCTTTAGTCATATGCATCTCTTTCAGCTTACCAGACAAGACACTGTGCTAGAGTATTGCTTGGTTGCTGTTTGATTTTTCTGTCACCTGGGCATCACATATTGTAGAAGAACTGTGTGACTACAGGAAGAGTTCAGCTGTCCATAAACAGAATAGTCCTAGTCCTAGTGGTTGCACAGAGTCTTGAAAGGGGATGAGAGCAGAATAAGGCTCAAAAGTGAATCAGTCAAGTTTCCTCAAATTCCTAATTCTCACAGGCCTCACTTTCAGAGGCAGGCAGACACATGAAACCTCTCATGCGGCTCTTGGTTACGCACCACTCCCTCCAGATGAGTTGCACCTTCTGCGGCAAGGTAAGCCAGCCCCTTCAGAAAGGCCAGGGCCCTGCTGGATGGCTGAGTGATGTGGTCTGCTTCCCACAGTCAGAAGGGACCAGACTCAGACAGCTATATCAAGCACAGCAGAGACTGGTGGGGCGGAGCTTGGGTTCATTTCCAGGAGAGAGACTTTGACCTGCTGCACGACTCTGACAGCAACCGCACTACCACCCTGCTGAGAACCGCCAGCTGCTGGGTGGAGCAGCCGGGGCCCGAGGGAGGCTGCGGAAGGAGGCGGGGAGCGGCTCGGCGCCGGGTCAGCACCGCGGCCAGCGCCGGGTCAGCACCGCGGCCAGCGCCCCGGGCGGCCCCGCCAGCACCGCGGCCAGCGCCGGGTCAGCACCGCGGCCAGCGCCCGCCCGCCCGGTGCTCCGAGCCGGCGCCCGCCCTGCTTCGGGCCCGCCCGCTGCCCCGGACGGAGGAGCGGCCCCGCCGCTGCTAACGGCAGCCACAGCCCCGGGAACGCTGCTCCGCACGAGGCCATTTTAATCTTCCAGCCATGCTGCTCGAAAGAACCACCCTACCCCGTGACAGCCGGCCTGCTGCACCCTTTACCTGCCAGGTCATCTCCGTCTCTGTCTCCGGACTGGGGAACTCCCAACTTGTCTAGCATCGCAGCCACACGGACTTTAATTTATTTTAACACACAAAATCAACTGCTCTTTCTACAGAGGAGCATTTTTGTTCAGCAGCCATTACTGATTTCTGGTCCTTCTTGCTTCAGAAAACATTGAGCCTTTCGCCAGTGTTATAAACAGTTATAATTTAGCACTGAATAATTGGTTACCATGGTAACTACTGCAGTACAGGTTGAAATTTCCCCTCTCTCTCTCTGCCTCCTTGTCTGACAAGGACCTTCATCTACATATGCCCAGGTTCAAACTGCAGGCTGGCTACTGCACGTAGATTTTTCTCCAGATTTGCAGTATCGGTTCCAGCACCAGAGCCTCAGCGGGTACCGCCACAAACCTGCGGCTGAGTTACAAYGCAGCTCGGACAAACGGCTTCCCACAAAACCACAACGTGGCAGCACTCCTGCTACGGCGCTCTAATGACAGAAACACAGACGGATTTCAGAGGGCAGAAGCCATGGTTCTAGGCACTGGCAGCACGTCACAGGCTCGCAGTTAATTCCCAAAATCCCCTTCCTTAAAAAGGGTGAAGTCCACTTACTCTACAGAACTCCGAGAAGGAGCTTACGAGAACAAAGCCCAGGTCAAGGATCCCCTCCCTAACTGTTCTCTCCTCCTCCCAAAATGCAGCCCTCGTGCTGGCTAGAAACCCAGCTCAGTGCCCACCGACAGCTCCTGCACTAACTTTCACTGGCTTAGACAAAAGACCCATCAGTCTCCAACACAGGCAGAGCTCAGTTTCATTAACACTGCCCACACAAGGCATTAATTAAGAAAAAAAACAGTTGATGCTCATCAAATTATTTTCTCACCACCCCCAGTAATCAAGTAGTCAGACACCGCACGAGCTTCACGTGTCACTCCCTTAGTCTCAGGCAGGGTAACATTAACAGAAAATTATCAGAGGTGAGAATATCGTAGGTTTTTTTCCTCCCCCAGAAAAACAGCATATGAAAAAAACAATTCCCCCATGGGAAAATGCACAGGGAGTCGGACAATCCGAGACAGCTTTGTGCGATATCTGCAGAAAAACATTACCATGACCATGAGGAAAGAAAAAAAAAGCTGCTTCCGGGCTGTGCCTTCTACTCAAAGACTGTCAGAAAACAAAGTGCAGGACTGAATCAGCTTGCTTTAAATAAAGAGCTCATTACGCTCCCGTCAGTAGAAAAAAGCATTTTAGTGTGCTACCTCGTCTAGACAGTCTGTTTTCACAAATCCCACAGGGAATGGCAGCGGATGACCGGAAGAGAACAGCATCATTTCTCCCACGTTTGGCAACGAAAGGGGTGGGGATGCTTCTAGCTGTGCTGGGTGAGTGTATTTTATACATATCTCCAACCACAGATTTGCTGGGGGAGAGGGACGGGGAAGGGTCTGAGGAACGTGAGCGTTTCCCCCTTCCTTAGGGGCAGCGTATCCGGACCAGAGCAGACGCCGCGCAGGCACGCTCCGACCACGCGGCGGAAGCGAGCTCCGCAAAGCCGGCGGCAGCCGAGCCGCGCGGCCGCACCGGGCGCTCCGCACGCACGCGGCGAGATGGCCGCTCCCGCCTGCACCGCCACGTCCCGTTTCCCAAGGACGGGAGGCCACGGCGACACGCCTCGGTGGTACGACGCGGGCAGCACGGCCCTGCCTTGGGACCACGGCTGCGTCTGTCCTTGGATGCCCCCTCGCAAAGCGCGTGCGCCGCCTGCTTAAGCTTCCCAACCAGGTAACAGGCTCCGAACGCGTTCTCGAGAAGGCCCCGTCCCACGGCAAGGCACGGGAGAACAAACACGCGCCCACGCAAGCCTAGGCGGAATCAGCACAGCTCTGCCAGCGCTGAGGTTTCCCCCGCCAGAGCAGGTGCAGGGCTGAATTCTGGAGCAGATCCCACACCAGAACCCCCCGAGCAGCAAGGAGTCCTAACGCTGCCTCATCTAACATATAATTTATCRGTGATCTCATTCGCAGCGAACTGCAGTAACACAGTGCAATAGCTGGCAGTTTGTTTGCCAAACCTTACTTAATTTAGAGAAAGAAGTCTAACAAACGTAAGGAAAAACATTAATTATTAAAAAGATGAAAAGATAAAAAATAATAGGCAGATAAAGAGTGAAAGCTCTTGGGATATGCTGCCATGACCTATGTTCTCTGGTGCCTGCACCTCACTCACTGAAGTAGCTCTGGTGGCAGAGTTCTCACTCCCAGCAGAAATGAGGTCCCCTGATTTAGGATGTTTGGCTCCATCTGAGCCTCCCGCCTCTCACGCGGCAGCTGGAGCCCGTCCCACGCAGACACCAGTGCTTCCCAGTGGCACCGCGGCAGTCGCGGCTTTCATTAATAAAACAGGAGACTATAAACACGTAAAGCTTGGGAGAAGTTCTCCAAGTCAGGTACTGACCAGGCGGTGCCGTCATGAATCAGCTCTTCAGAGCATTGGGAGAGTCTCCGGGCAGCCAACGCCTGCTGCGGAAAGAACAGCAGCACCGCGCAGATCGGGAAGGGAGCAGCAAACAAGGGGAAAAAACCAAGCCACCAGTGCAGGCAAATGGGAAACACCGAGATGCAAAAGGGAGTCTCCCGCTGTCGGCAGGCTCACAGCCGCTGCGTTAAGCATCGGCAGCTGGAGCTGCGCTTACCTTAGCCGCTAAGCTAGGGAGAGCGATTATTCTGGTGCTTTTCAGAGCTCAGGAACAAACTGCCAGGAAAACCCACCACCGGCACGGAAGGGCTGCAGCCGGAGCTGTGCCCTCCTCTGTCCCCAGCCGGGCTCTCTGCCGCTGCTGCCGGCCCAGGAGGCGGTGGCTCCGGCACGCAGCGGGGGACAGAGGGGCAGCCGTGCCCAGGGCAGCACAGCCGCCCCGCCACCGGGGCCAGCACGTGCAGGAGAGCCCCGGGGTTCAGAACGGGTGAAGGCGAACGGATCGCCCAGGCGATGCGGGACTCTGCGACACGACGCCTTGTCTTGGCCTTCTTACAAAGCCAGAAGTCCTTCCACGTGCAAAACCCGAGAAGTCTCTGCTCTGTCTTGCTTAGAAAACGCCCTGGACAAGCGAAGCTAACACTCATCTCCAGAGAAACCTTCGAGCCCTGCCCTGGTCGCACTTCAACGCGTCGGTTTATATTTCTGCTGAGACGTGAGCCACGGATGACACGTCGGTACAGCGCGTGCCAGGACGGTTTACCGTCCGCCGCCAGAGACGACTGCGCGGGAGGTGCTGCCCTGCAGCGCGTGCAGCCCTGGCAGGAGGCCTCCAACGAGCAGGCAGCGACGTTATCGTCCCACGTAACGGCGGAGGCCCGACAGGCTGAACGAGAGCCCGAGCGCTTTGCCGCTGAGGAGGAGAGGGCGCAGCATCATCGCGGCCTGACGCGAGCAGAGGGGATGCTACAAGTCCCAAGGTCATCAGCACAAAAGCCTCTTCTGCAAACAAAGCAAAACACCTGCCTGCACATCTCCTACCGGTTCCAGCTCCTCCAGATCGTCTCACCGACGACGCCAGGAGACCTTCCTCGCGCTCACGATTCCCCCCGCTTGCAAGGCCTGATTGCCAGCTCAACATCCAACGTGTGAAGCGTGGGACAAGGAACAGGGAGAGGGCAAGATTATCCACGCGCCCCTCACGAGGTTAAGGACTGCCAGTAACACTCATCACACAGATTTCGAGCGTTAAAGGAGACATATTTGAGAGAACAGATTCTCAGATGCTGGCAACCAGAAAGAGGAAGGCTTRGAACACAGATGTCCTCTCCTTGTCTTTCGTTATGTCACTGTCATATCAATGTCACATCGGTGGCAGAGCCTGTGTTCCTGGCACAGCACTGAGAGGTACAAACATACAGAAGCACTAAAACATAACTGCCCTGCAAACGGTCATCGGGGAAGAAGAGCAACTGTCTGCCACCCTCCTGAAACGCACCCAGAGGCCCCCAACGACCTAACGGACTGAGAATTGTACCGGTGCTTTGTGCCCGCCAGCACCCAGCTCCGCAACCATTTCAAAGCACGCTCTTCACAGGGAGCCTAAGCCCAAGAGCCTCCCTGAAGAGCACAAACACGCACAGGCTCCTGCTCCCGACGCAGGGAGCACGCCGCAGGAGACGTTCCTGGCGCGATCCCCCTCCCGGCACGCC
>PTFA01000161.1:0-10934 GCA_003342895.1 Casuarius casuarius | reverse complement strand
CCGCGCACCCGCCTGACGCGGCCGCGGGGCGCAGGTCCACCTGGTCACCTGCTCGGCCTTCCTGAGCTCCGCCAACAAAGCCGAGTTCCTCGACCTGGGCTACGTGAGTGGGGCCGGAGGGCGGCGGGCGGCCGCCGGATCCCTGCACCGCGCCGTGCCGTGCCGCGCCGTGCCGTGCCATGCCGTGATGCCCACCGGCCGCTCCCTTGCAGCAACTCATGGAGCGGCTGCAGAAGATCGTCAAGCTGCCGCATTGCCTGAGACCTGCGCAGACCAGCAAGGTAGAGCCCGCCCGGCGCCGGGGCACCGTGCAGCACCGTGCAGCACAACGCGGTGCAGCATGGTGCAATGCAGCACGGCGCAATGCAGCACGGCACAGTGCGGGCGGCCCCTTCCCCGCGGTGCTCCCAGGCACCGGTGGCCGGCCGCGTGCCGAGCCGCCGCGCCGCTCGCCTCCCTCTCGCCCGCAGATCAGCACCGAGTACCGGGCCGAGTTCGCCCGCTGCCTGGAGCCGCTGCTGACGCTGACGCCTCGCCGCTCTGTGGTGGGCAGCGCCGGGGCCATCGGGCCCGGCATCGCCGCCGCAAACATGTGAGGCGCCCGGGCGCGCGCGGGCCACGGCGGGCTGGCTGCGGCCCCCAGCACAGCCGTGCGGCCCGGCCGGGCAGAGCCGCCTGGCCCCGCTCGGCACCGGCACCGCTGTGGCTCAGACCCCTCTGCCACCCCGGCACGGGCTCAGCTGCAGCGAGGGCAGCGTGCACCCCCCGGGCACCCTGCCATGCACCCCACTTTGCACCCTGCTTTGCACCCCTGCATGCACCCTGCCATGAATCCCCTTAGGTACCGTGCTGTGCCACCTTGCACCCCAACATGCGCCCTGCCACGCACCCCACCATGCACCCAGCTTTGCAGCCCCCGTGCACCCTGCCATGCGCCCCGCTTTGCACCCCTCCACGCACCCTGCCATGCACCCCATCAGGCACCCCACCGCGCAGGCTGCCCCCCACCTCGCTGCGCCCCGCGGCACGCCAGCCTTGTCCCCGGCGCTGCCCTTGAGCCTGTCCCCTTGGAGGTGGCCCGGGGACAGCGCTGAGCACAGCTGTGCTGATTAACAACAGGCACCGGGGCGTCAAGTGACAGTTCCGGGAAGCGGGACGGCGCGCGGGGGGCAGCGCGCGGGGGGCAGCGGGGCGCCCGGCACCCCGGCAGCGGCACACGGCACGGCTCGAGCGCCCCTGCGCCGCCCCCGCCGCCCCTCCGCCGCTCACTATTTTTATCAGAATTTCAGAGAACTGCCCCGGCCCCTGCCCTCGCCGGGGATATATTTAGGCCCGTTGATGTCAGCGCGCGCGGCCCCGCCAGGCGCCGCCGGCCGCGCCATGCAGAGGGCAGAAGCGGCCGCGCCGGGCCGGTGCCGCGGCCGGGCTCCGCGCGCCCCGCTGCACCGCGCCGGCACGGGGAGGGCCGCCGGGCGCCGCACGGTAGGGTCGCGGCCGGGCCGGGGGGCGCGGGGCTGCCGGGACCAGCGCGCCGGGACGGCGCAGCCGCTTCTGCAAAGCCGGTCGCCCGGGCAAGGGAGGGCGCGGGGGCATCTTCCCGCGGGGGCACCTTCCCGCGGCGCCGCGGGGGACCAGGGCGCGCAGGGAGGAGGACGGGGCGCGGCGCGGCCGGGCAGCACGTGCACGGGCGCCGCCGGTGCAGGGCGTCACCGGCGCCGGCCCTCGCCCCGCCGCAGGATCGCCGGCAGCCCCTGCTCCAAGACGCTGCTGGTGCCGGGCCGCCCGGCCGCCGGCGAGGGCATGGCCAGCAGCTCGGTGGTGCGCAAGCCCAGCCTGCACCGCTACATCAGCACCAAGGTGCTGCTGGCCGAGGGCGGCGACTCGCCCTTCACCCAGCACTGCCGCAGCTACGAGAGCACCTACCGGGTAAGGCCGCCGCGCCGCCGTGCCCGGGAGCCGCCGCCGCAGCCCCCCGGCTCCCGTGCCCGCCCGCGGTGGCTCGCGCGGACTCGCCGCTGCCCCGCGTCGCGCAGGCGCTGCAGGCGGAGATCCAGAGCCTGAAGGACCAGGTGCAGGAGCTGCACCGCGACCTCACCAAGCACCACTCCCTCATCAAGACGGAGATCATGAGCGAGATCCTGCAGAAGTCGCTGCAGATGGACGTGCAGATCGCCGCCCACTACTCCTCCGTGGAGATGATGCGCAGCGTCTTCGAGGAGGTGCGGCGGCGGGACGCGCCCCCCCGCGCCCCGGCTCGCCGAGCCCCCGGGACCGCAACGCGCCGCCCGGTCTCGTTGCAGATTTGGGAAGAGACGTACCAGCGGGTGGCAAACGAGCAGGAGATCTATGAAGGTACCGGCGGCGCGGCCGGCCGCTCTGGGGCGCGGGGTCTCCGGGCCCCGCGGGCGCGCGTCGCGGCGCTCGCCGGCAGCGCGCTCTCTTCCGCCCAGCCCAGCTCCACGACCTGCTGCAGCTCCGGCAGGAGAACAGCTACCTGACCACCATCACCAGGCAGATCGCGCCCTACGTCCGCTCCATCGCCAAGGTGAAGGAGCGCCTGGAGCCCAGGTAAGGCGGCGGCGCTGGCCGGGGGGCCGCGGGGCCGGGGGCAGCGCCGCCGCTCGCGCGCCGTCTCGCCGCAGGTTGCAGGAGTGCCGGGAGCCCAGGGACGAGCGGGCCGAGACGCTGCTCCGGGTCTGCGACGAGGGCCCGGCGCCCGGCGAGGCCGCACACAGGTAGGCGACGCGCGAGCGTCCCCGTGCCGGCTGCCTCCAGCTTCCAGCGCGGCCCCGGCCTCCGCGGCGCCGGGAGAGCTTCCCCTCCGGGAAGGGCCGCTCGCGGGAACAGCGGGTCACCTGGCCCTCAGCGCCGCTCGGCCACGGCGCCTCTTCCCCTCCAGGAGCGACGCGGCAGGCGGCAGCGAGGAGAGCGGCGCGAAGGCTCCGGAGAGCAAAGGCAGCGCCGCCGCTGAAGACCCGCTCCTGAAGAACAAGGACTATTACAGGAGCAAGCAGAAAAGCGGAGCGGACGGCGCTGCCCGGAAGGAGTTTGCAACTTAAAAAAGCCAAATGCTGAGGGAGTCCAATTGCTGTGCTCGTTGTAGGTAAACACTAGCTGATCAGAGTGTATTTAGCGAGGAGCTTCTCAAGCGCGCATACGGTAACGCTCACGTTGGCTGTAAGCGATCCGCTCGCTGGCATGCAAAGCAGCAGAATTTTTAAAGTTCAGTTTTTGACAAAATAGTCTATAGTTACAGGCTCGTGCTTGCGCGTTGAGTTCAAGCGTGGTCTTTGTCACCCCCGTAAGCGTTAGCAGAGCGCCGCTTTCTTGCCGAACGCAGGAGGTGGTTAAGCAAATGGGTTGCACGCTGCAGCGTGAAGAAACAGAGCCGCTTCCTGCTGCTGAGCACCAGACCCGGCCCGCCCAGCTCCCGCGAGCTGGGGACTTGGGGGCGAGCGGTGACGAGCGCCCACGCAGCAGCTCCCGCCGCACGGCCAGAGGACGGCGGCTGAGAAACCGGACACTTCACAATCAGCACATGAATGCAGATTATTCTGATCAAGGATATCTTTATTTAAGAAACGAAAAGTACGCTCAACATCTGCAAAAGAAAAGCTGAGACATATTGAGTGTTTCTTCACATAAAAAGAAGTACTAATACGTACTCGGTCTCGAGCAGGCTGTTCTCACACCCGACTCCAAACAGATGCGGAGTCCTTGTAGTAAAACATTCATCTTTTTCAACACAATTTCCTATCTCAGCTGTTGAGCTAACGGCCTCCTGCTCCAACAGGGATGCCTGCAAGAAGCGACTTCCCCATCAGACTGCAAATCTAAAGCTGATTTACCAAGCGAGAAGGGGCTAGATTAGAAGCTGCTCGCAACAGCACGGTCGTGCAGCAGGTGGCAATTGCTCGTTTGCAAATAAAAGCTATACACCGATTGTCTAAGAACTCTCATTTTGTGCCACGAGGAGAGATAAAAACCAGAGAATTCAGCTAATGTTCTGAAGTGTAACACGTATCAAAACCCTGGTTCAGGAATTACTTTCTCTGAAAACATGATTTACTTAATACCCCTGTCTCGTGTGTTAACGATGAGATAAAACAGCATGATTTAGTCCCTCTCCCTGTTCAGCAGCTCAGGACAAGAGAAACAGGCCCGTCAGTCCCGGGCGTTCCAGCAGCTCTCAGCAAACACATTAAGTTTGCAAACACGGGGCAGGAGGAATGATGTGCGCGCTAAAGCCAGGATGTCACATGAGGGTTGCAGAATGTCTTCTGAATTGCTAACAGGGAGCAGAATCAAAAACTTAAAGTGCAGTGACAGAAAGAGGTTCTCTATTCCTTTTAATATTTATGCTATTTAAAAAACTATGAGCTGCTGCAGCACAGAAGCGTAGTGTTTATTTTAACTACTCGATTTAGATTTTCATTAAAAATTCAGACACCTTCCTCTTGTCTGGTGAGCTCCTTTCTCCTAAGATTCCAGACACTCAAGTCACAGGACTCTCAGTAAAATAAAATAAAATAAAAAAGACTGTTTGTGGAACATAACTGCTAGCCAGCCTGACTCAGGGCAAAGGTTCAAAGAGCACCAAGTGAGCCTCGAAGCTTTTGCTATAGATGAGGAAGTTTTTCCCATTTTTCTGTTTCAACACACCTTGCCTTGGACAAACCCTACTGCCGAACGAGCTCCGACCTGGGTAAGAGTTAGCGTTAACGCAAAGAGCTGCTTCGGGGCGCTGCCAACGCGTCAGAGCAGAGCCGCGCTTTCGGCAAGCGCTGCTCCCCTGCCCCTCGCGCTGCAGCTACCGCTCGTCTCGTCAACGCGGCGAGCCAAGTTTTGTTTTAAGGAAAAGAGGGAAAAAGGAAGCGTTCCCACCGGGACAGCAGGCGCCCTGACGACTAGCAGGTGTATTCCACGGGACCTGAGGTTTAGTAGGCACGATTCAGCACCGCCGCGACGCAGCCTGAAAGCCCTCCCCGCCGTAACCGGGAGCATCCTGTCTCCACGCTGACACCCGTTATCTACTGAAAGCCGGAAGAGAACCGCTGGCATTCAACTCCATGCCTCAGAAACAGCAATCGCTACCTAAAAAATACTCGTGATATTCAAAATATCCGTGTGTAGACAGCCATCCTAAGCATGTGACACGATGCGTCTTCCAAAAAACAAGTTACGGGATCTTTGACTTGTATGACTGAGTATCAAACCACGGCAGAAGTATACGGTTTCTTAAATACTCTTTCAAACTAAGTAAAGAAAAGGACTGAAGCAGGTAAGTGCTGAAGATCTAACAGGAGTTTCAGTCCAGCGCCCAGTCACCCTGCTTTACCCGGCACCAGCTGCCTCACGGCCGGCAGGGAACGGAGGCCAGAGGGGCCCGAGGGCGGAGAGCCCGGCTGCGGGAGCCGGCCCTGCAGCCACCGAGAACCTCGCCGGCAGCCGCCTGCGAGGGGCTCGCGGCCGTAACCGACTGCGCGGAGCGGAGACCGCTCTTCCTGATGAGACATCGCCAGGAGCACCACGGGAAACGTGACGTCAGCTTAAAGCTCTTAAAATAAGACTAACGTAGCATCAACAGGTCTAGCTGCAATCGAATACTCGAACACGTGGATTTACGCGTGGTGTCTCACTCAAATGACAGGACAAAACTAGCTTCTTAGCGTAGTGAACTCACTCCCTAATACGTTTTCCACTACTTGGGAGACAAATTGTGCAGCTTGTGCCACATCTCAGTTTACTACAAAGAACAATCTGAGACTAAAAAACAGTTTCTGCTGTTAACTTATGTCAAATCCAAGTGATAATCGTTTTGTTTCAAAGTACATTTATGCAAGTTCACAGAAGATACATTTTAAGACGTACAAAAAATATTTTTAACTGAGTTCAAAACTAACTCGTCTGAGACATCTGAGGTATGTTGGCTATAAGAGCGAAAGTTACAGTTTCCTTGGAGAAGTATATCGGAGGCACCTCTATTGCAAAGAAAAGTCTGAACGTGAGCTTACAAATAACTACGCAGAGAAATCAACGCTATCCGGTTGTTATATTTTCATATTCTTTTCTTCCAAGCTAAAAACATATTCAGTAGAAGACAAAGTTATCAGTGAATGTTGTAAGCTGATATTCGACGCAGAAAGTACTCTGTAATACAAAGCATAACCTGGAGAAGGAAGGATTTCACATAGGTTAAGCGAGTGGAGAATTAAGAATTTGCCCCTATTTCTCTGGCTATGCAGTTCCACAGGTTATTGAAAGTCAGGGTCATACTTCAATTTAATACTGAAGTGTACTGAAAACCCGTTGGGAGTTATAAAATTAAGAATTCCAATCTCAGTGCTGTTACCATCACCTCGAGAGATCTCCAATAACAACCAGACAGAAGTTGGCAATTTTTCCTTTCCTTTTTTCTTTAAAAACAAACAAAAAACCAGTATTTCCATCAGTGCCCTTGTTCCTGAGCTGTACTACAGTACCTTCGTTAGGGAATACTGCAAGCCCAAAGCGTATACTGACAAGCAGCAGAACTTCCGTCCCAGCAAGGAAGAATTATGTAAAACCCAAGAAAACAGTGAACCTCTTTGGTATATAATAACAGAAGAAGTTATACCACAAAACTTGAATAGGAACCATTTCCAAAATGGTTACATTTAAAACAGAGTTAGCAAGCCAAACTTTTCCTCTCTAGAGAACTTCCCTAGCAGCACGTCCTATTCACACAAACAATCCCAGGTTTAATTCAAAACTAGGCAAGAATCTTAAGTGCTAAAGCTCTTTGCAAGCTTGACAGCTACAGTTCTTTTTCCGACTTTCCAAGATCTGGAAAACAAAAGCCAAACCAAAAATCTTGGGATCTCTGCGAGACAGAGACTCGACTAGTAACGGTCCCTGACAGGACAGGAAGCAGCGTGATTTGGAAGCCAGTCCGGTAAGAACGCGGCCTGTACCGACCGACAGAACAGACCTGGCAAGGAGACTCGGGGAACTGGCAGCTGAAACGACTCTCGAGTTCGTGGCACCAGCTGAGGAATACAAGACCTCGCTTGCGCTTTTGCTATGTTTAATAGAGATGCTTGCAATTCAGAAGCATCGCGAGTGCTGGAAAGGCTCCCTATTGACACAGCGACTGGGGGAAAACGATTTGTGTCGCGCTGCCAGCTTTCTGGCAAGCACATATCCAAAACGATACGTAGACCCATGCATCCGAAGAGACAAGGATAAAGGCCTGCGCCTGCAAGCCGTCCGAGCACAAAGCTAGTCCACTGAGCGCAGTGGCGTCAGACTAGGGCTTGCAGAATCGGATCTAAAGAGATTAAAGCTGTGCTGTCTAGCTTGTGAGCTCAAAAAGCTTTAAAATTAAGCTATGCCATAGAAACAATCTTCCAACTAGCACCTTTCCAGTGCAACGATAGAAGTGCAAAGCTCATTCTCCAAAAGAATCAGTCAGACCAAGTTTCAGTACAATTCAGTTGTTGTAGGCAGAGTGACTCGTTTCTTTTGAGGATCGCTATAGGCTAAATTATCCAGAAGATCCCTGAATGTGCATACGAAGTACTCTTATCTCGGCAAGGATGAACAAGCTGCTGATCTTCTAGTTACCCAGAAGGCCGTCCAGCTCTTTAGCCCTTAATGAGCTTCTAGCGGATGGCCAGGAAATATAGACAGGCTGCTGTCAGAGCCAGCACTATGCATAGTTCCTCGCCCTGCGACGCTTGGAGGCAGATGTTTGCTCAGTCTGGTTGTGCATGAGTTACAGTTCCACTTTAACTCCGCTAATAAAAGGGAGACCTGAGGGCACCTTCCTTTTGTACTCCAGATACTCTTCTCCAAAAAAGTGAATGAGCGTGATCTCCTCCTCCTCGATCCTCTCCCTGAAGAAGCGCCAGGATGCTAACGTGTAGCCGACCACACAGACGGGGTTGCAGAGCAACACCTGCAGAGAGACACGAGCAGTTACAGTCTGACCGGGCCTGCAAAACTCCAGCCTCCCCGGGAAACTGATGCTTCCCTCCACCCCCAATGTGCAAATGAAGTTTCATTAAAAGTAAATTGCCAGAAGGTCTAAGAACTCTCCAAGAAAGCAAAAAATCCCAACACCTTTTGCAGAATTTCATTCTATCATGAAATTAGTACTTAAGAAAGCAGTTTGCAAGCGCGTATCTACTCGTCAGCCCCAACTACAAAGAGCGGACTGGTTCCAAAGAGGACACGTCGGGGCTTACATCTTTACGCAGCTGTGCTGCTTCGCATGCAGTATTTATGGTACCTCTCAAAAAGGAGAAACAAAAACAAAAAACAAACAACCCCAAACCAAAGGCCAACACCCACTCGACCACCAGAACAGCTTAACTAAGGCAGTGCACACACAGTTACAACTTTACCGTCGTCGGCTTCAAGCGGACCCTGTGGTTATCTGTCCAGGGTCTCACGTACTCTTAAAGTTAGTGCTGTTTGGCAGTCCTGCACAACACTGGTATCTGATAAGAACAAGGTCGAGTCCGATCGCTTACTGGAAGACATTTTGGCAGTAAGGACGAAAGGGAACTCTGGACACGCCCTGGAAGCTTTGAGGTCCCATGGCTAGCGGCAGATCACGCCTTGAACCTCTGAAAGCGTTCCAGCTCAAACCCAGGCTCCGGTGCCTCTGCTCATGCCACAGAGAAAATTAGGGTGATGTGGTCTTCCCAAACATCACACAGGGTGCAGGTCAGAGCCAGCGGTTTCGTGACTCCCAGCTACAAGTGTGCTGGTGGAAGACAGAATGTGTCAAAATCCACAGCAGGGATCCCTGCAGCTGACAGTCTGCGGTTTACATCACATACAGGTCTGGGCAGCATAAAGAAACAGCTAGATTATAAGATCAAAACATCTAAGCGCGTCGTATACAATACCTGTGTTCCAATACTCCAGTAAAACCATCCCACGTAAGACGGGTGCCGGAACCACCCATAGACCCCACTTGTCACCAAAGTGTGAGTATCCGATTTCTCATTCTGAACAATATGGTTGAAGTTGGAGCCAGCTGTGAGCATGGCCGCTTTCCTCAGACAATCCCCAAAGACCACCATCAACAACCCTACAGTACTGAGCCAGGTGATCTGCTTCATTTCTGCAAGTGAATAAGTACCGGTCACAACAGGTTTTAACAGATTACTCTTTCGTTGCAGGTAAAAAGGGTAAGAGCTTAGGGTGAGACGCTGGGGCAGGGCAAGCACGGGCCTCCCGCACTCTGGCCTAAACCGGGGGCCGCCCGGCGCAGACCCCGAGGGCGGGCAGGCGCGAGCTCTGCCAGCACCAGGGTCGCGGGGGCTTCTTTGTTATCGTAGAACGAGGCAGCGTATAAAACGCCGTGTGTGCTCAACGCGTTACTGTTCCGCAACGAAAAAGGGTCGTCTCCCGCTCGCTCTCCACCCGAGCCGAACAAGCAGCAGCGCCTCTAAGCCTCCCTGCCGGACTGCTCTGGAGGAAGCCAAGCCCCGAGGCAGAACCCAGTTTTACATGGCTTGAGAAAGCAAAGCTAGCGCGCTCATATAAAAAACCACCACCTGAATTTCCATTTAGTTAAAACAGCCCTGATGCTGCGATGGGGAATGAGAGCTTCTTCCCTCCCGGAAAACAGATGTGGAGAACCGCAATAGCTTTTACGTATTAATTTCAAGGCAAAGGAAAAAAAATCCTAACGCTATTTAAGCATCATTATTCGAACCACAAACGTGGCCAAGAGCCTCAGCAGACCCCAACGTGCGCTCAACAGCGAAGGCTCACGGGCACGCTGGAGCGAGGCCGACACGAGTTTGGGGCGTGTAAAAGACGCGAGGCTTTGAACGCGGGAAGGCCAACGCGCAGCGCCAGCCCCTCCTCCCTCGGACCACCCGGCCCCGGCGGGCTAAGCGCGGTCGAGCCGCGCGCCGCGGCCGCCCTTCGCCAGCGGGCGGGTTCCTCTCAGCTAGGCCGCGATCACCCACCGACTGACGCGCTACGAGCTCATCCAAAGCCAGGACGAGCCGCGAAGGGCCACTGACCGGGGCAGGCGAACTTCTCCAGGGTGAACTCCACCCAGGAGGAGAGGGCGGCCAGGTTGTACTCGAAGCTGTGGTTGAGGAGGAAGGAGTCCAGCGAGAGGCTGCGCGGGTTGTTGATGGCCGTCACCAGGTACTCGGAGTAGTGGAAGAGGGACAGGGAGCACATGTACCTGCGGCGGGCGGGGGACGGGGCTGCGTCAGCCGCCGCCCCCCCCCCCCGGGGCCCAGCGGGAACCGAGGAGGGGCTTCCCCGGCCCCGAGGCGTCCTGCCCCGTCCCCGGGGTCCCCCTCTGCCCTCGAGACCGGGGATCTCCCACCCTGGGCTGCCCCAGGGCCAGGCCCCCCCATCCCAAGGGGAAGCTCCCCCCCACCCCGGGCCGCCCGGGGGCCAAACCCCCCTCCCCCGAGGGGAAGCTCCCCCCCAACCTGGGCTGCCCCAGGGCCAGGCCCCCCCATCCCGAGGGGAAGCTCCCCCACCCCGGGCCGCCCCGGGGGCCGGACCCCCCTCCCCCGAGGGGAAGCTCCCCAACCCCGGGGCCGGGCCCCCCCACGGGGCAGGACCAGACCCCCCTTCCCCCGGGCTGCCCTCGGGCCGGTCTCCCCGCTGCCCCGAGCTCCCCCACGGCCAGGCCCGGTCCCCCGGCCGCCCGGGCCCCCCCTCACCAGCCGAAGTGGCGCCAGGCGGAGCGGCCGGCGCTGAGCAGCAGCCCGCAGCCGAAGGCGAAGCCCAGGAAGCAGGCCCGGATGGCGATCTGCAACAGAGCGCAGGCAGGGAGGCAGGGAGGGAGGCAGGGAGCGCGGCTGCCCGGGCCGCCCCGCCACGGCCGCCCCCCCCCCTGCCGCCGCCGCCGCCCCCACCTTGTAGAGCGGCGGCCGGTAGAGCAGCAGCAGCGCCGCGTTCACGGC